>CM042184.1:31555249-31600469 GCA_023539305.1 Ilex asprella | reverse complement strand
AATATTCATTAATGGTTGTAAACAATTCCCAATAATTCTTTAGGTAGGTGGCATACTTTGTGGTAACCTCCACCTCCTTTTAGGTCACCTTGGATTCTCAAGCATCCTTACCGGGAACCTCTTGAGAATGGGGTGAGCATCCTTACATGGAACCTCTCACCAATCATTACATGGTTTCCCAAGCATCCTTATCGGGAACCTCTTGGGAAGGGGGTGAGCATCCTTACAAGGAACCTCTCACTATAAGGACTTATTTCTCAAGCATCCTTACCGGGAACCTCTTGAGAAAGGGTGAGCATCCTTACAAGGAACCTCTCACTAATGTGTGCCACCAACAACCAACCAAGCATACAATTCCACAATTATCCCAATTTACAAGCCTTTCTCTAGAATCCCCAAAATATATCATACAACCATTTCACAACCAACCAAGAAAAGTACATGAGATCACAATAGCATCATTTTATGGTTTGATATGTAACACTAAGGTTTTTGAAATCAAGAATTAAGAAAAATTTAGAGAAAAGTTCATCCCTCTTGAAAACTAGGGTTTTTAATCAAGGAAAAGGATTCAAGGGTAAATCAACAATAATATCGTTTGAATCATGGTAATAGTCACAAGGGTATTAAGAAACAACGATTATATAGCCTACATGTATAATCTAAAGTGAAAATATTACATATATATATATTTATATACCCTAACCTCAATGTAAGTGAGTGAGAGAAAACCCCTACCTTGAGTCTTGAAGATCTAGGGTTTGGATTCTTGGATCTACCCGTAATCTCTTGATATTTTCCTTTGATCTTGAGTTCTCTCCCTCTCTCTCAAGTTATCTAGGGTTTAGAATGAGTAATGGACGACTAAGGAGGCGGCCTAAAGTATTTATAGGCTCAAAAGTCAGACCACGTCGCGGTTTAAAACATTCAGATTTTTATCGGGTGTACCGGTACCCAGTACCGGTACCAAAAACCTTCAGAATCGGGGTACCGGTACCCAGTACCGGTACAACTCAGCAGACAGAGTTTTCCTCCGTCTTCCCAGTTTCCAATGCACTTCCTATTACCTTTCCCAAGGTTTTTTCGACCTTCCGGATTCAATGGAAACATTATCTTGACCTAAAAGTATTTAGAAATTCATCTAATCCCCATTTTCATGTTTCAACGTCTTTGAAACTCACCCTTTCCACTCAATATGCATCTCCAGTATTTATCCTAGAATTAAAAAAATCGATATGATTTATCCTTACCTTATTATACATATCCACACATTCACAAAATATTTTATTACATATATATAAAAGAAAATACGGGGTGTTACACAAGTCTAAGAATTCTCGGGCTTTTGCTTGTTGAACAACCGATGGGAAGTACTTGCCCATGAAGAGTTTTGGGAACTCTCCCCATTCATTTCCTCTAGTTTCTTCAAGGCCTTTGCCCAATTCCACCATTGATGGGTCTCTCCTTTAAGCTAGACCGCAACTAGCTTTATCTTAGTGGCATCTAACGTGACATACATAGCCTCTAAGATCTTATCAACTTGCTAGAACCAACGATTGGATTTGCCCCTCCCACAAAAGTTGGTGGCATATGTGCCTTAATTTTTTGGAGGTTACTTCGGCCTCTTTGACCCACATTAACTCTAACTTGTGCAAAGTTAACTGCCATTGTGCCTATAGCCTCCGCGAAGGCTTGTTGGTCAAAGGTCGGTGGTGGTTAGTTGTTGTTCATCCAACCTCCTCGACCGTTTTGATGTCCTCTCCTTCTATTTTCCACCTACACACAGAGCACTAATTTAGAATCCCAAGGTAGGGATCAAAGTTGACACATTAAGATCTCTCTCCTTCTCTTGCTACTAGAGCGAGTTCCACCCACTAGTAGATATCCATACCATGAACCATCCTGTTCCTTATTTTTCTGACCCCTAATGTTATGTTCTCTAATCCTAATGTTTCATTTCCATGTACATTTAACCATGCATATTGTTCACATAACATGTAGCATTTCAATCACATAACATGTATTACACAATGGATGCAATGGTTTAAACTCATGTCCCGCAAGCCCTAGGTAAATCGAGAACCTAGACTCTGATACAAGGCTGTGATGCCCCTAAAAACTGGGGGTCCTTTGTCAACTTGTTGATCACACATCAACCCGCGGAAGTACCTATGAATGCCGCATAACTCGAGGCAATGGTATAACATCCCCTTCACCAGGATCATGAACAACACAATATTTGAGCAGAGTCTCCCTTGTACCGGGCACTCCCCCATGCGTAACTTGTGTACATTTTGATTGCTTGACCATTCCGAGGTCCAATACACGTCAATTTGACCTCATTATTTTTCCATTTACATCCTTTGATCAAAAGAACACAAGGTCCAAAGGCTTGGCAAGTTAAAAGTTATGGTCCAAATACTAGGTAGTGTCCAAAATATTTTCTACTCAAATTTTCTCTAAAACGCGCTTTCATTCCGGAAAGACTTCCAAACTTCTACAACATACCCTATTACCTCCACCCATATTCATATTTCTACTCTTATAACTACCTATTTCATGCATACATCATTACATATATTAGTATTACTAAACAATTATATTACTATATTAATAGGAACATGTGGGGGTTTACAAATCTCCAGGTACTGGAGCTACACCTCTACCCATGGCTCCAAGACTCTTATCCAAAGCCATATTTTCTAACACTTATTTCAATGGTCATGAATTTAGGTTGAAACCTCATCGGTAAAGATCATAATATTTTCCATAGCAGCACCGAGTCATAATAAGTTTGGTCATGCACCAAGAACAAATTAACTATGTCACAAAAATGGGCATAGAACTTACTAAATGTTTCATGGCCCTCCATCCTAAGTTTCTCAAATTGAGAGGTCAATCTTTAGAGTTTGGAATTATTTGTAATGATTGTCCCCTCGTGGGAAACCTCAAGAATGTCATAAATTTCCTTGCTAACCTAATAAGTGGAAATCTTTCAAAACTCCATTCGATCCTTTAGAGTTCTACCCAATGAACTCATGCTTATCTTTAGTCTATGAGTTTTAGGGTTTTGGTTTGGTGATGATGTCGGTTCCAGGCATCATAGTTTAGGTAGGAGGGCTCCATCCTACTTGCACTGTTATCCTCACACATTCATCAATGGATTTGAGGAAAAGCCTCATGTGAATCTTCCAATATGGGTAATTAGTTTTGTTGAACAACGGTGGTCTCTTGGTCAAACTTGCATCTCTTTGAGTATACATACAAACAAACTGGAGTTTGATAGATCTCACAATCTACAAGAGACTAGGCCAAAAACAAAATGTCTCCTACAAAGTACGTACGTCAACAACACTCAAGATAGCTAGCTCTGATACCAAATGGGAGTGCTAAATATGAGGTCGACCTTGCACGGTGAAACTACGTAGTGTGACCTAGAGGGAAGGTGAATAGGTCTTGTGCAATCAAACATGGAATTATGCCAAAATAAAATATATTTCACTCAATTACCAATTAATTGTTAAATTAATGCTATTAATCCCTATGTGACCAAGAATGTTGACCCAATTAGTGAATGTGGGTGTCAAGTTAAATTAATGCAATTCAATGCAAGACAATCCACTAGCCTTATCACTCTAATTCACGTCCACCAATTGACAAAGAATTATGCAATTTGAATGGTGAACAACACCAAAAGTATTCTCATAATAAGGGTGTAAGAGATGGAAATTGAACAACGAAAGCTATTTTTATGTAACAACCCTCTCAAAAAAACCACGGGACTGTCCGTGGTCCACCTAACCTAATCCACTAGTTTCAAGCTTAGATTACAAGTTTGAAGTCTTATACCTTAACCAATTCCATGGATAAAAATTTTTCCCCTCTAATCTTCACTTCGAAAATCCATCGCAAGTGTGTTGAAAACTAGCTTCAATTGGTAACAAATATAGATCCACGATCTGTGCTTGGAATCCTCCCTTTTCTCCTTTTGGAATCCTTCTATTAATCCTTGGTAGTCTCCTTAGATCCTTTATGTTGTGGGTTGGATGGATCTTCAACAATAGATGCTCAAATTCTCTTGTGAATCCAAAGTTAATCTCAAAGGGATTGAGTTTTAATTTTGTCTAGGGAAAGTTTTCTCTTTTCTTGGTAGTCTATCTTAAATCCTAGAGCCTCAATTTAGTCTTTTAAGATGTCTATTAGGTCATAGGAGTCGTCCTATATACATAAGAATAGGAAACAAGAGGTAGATTTTCGTGCAAGCAGTATTGTCCACAATGCCACACTCGAGTGCCGTGGCGAACAATAGAGTTTTGGCTACTAGAGAGCCATTTTGCAACCTCTATCGAAGGACCACTTGAGCGATGGTTTTTTTTATGTTCTTTTCATGCCCGGTCTAATTTCCTAAGTCTCGAGAGCACTCTGAGAGCGCTAGATATCATATCCATTGGTTATTTCACAAAACCAAGGCTACAAATGAACTTTATAAGTACCAAAGGGTGGTACCTAAATAACCTTAATCCAATGACTCATTTCAATACTTTTTTTGAAAAACTAAAACCCTACATTTTCAAAAATATTTTTATACCCAAAACACACGAGTTATGAACGAACCAAGTGCTCACACTCTAAATCCAAATTTACAACCTAAGTTAAAACCAAACTAGGACAACTAGATCTTCTTACCTCACCTAATCTTGATACGATCCTAGAAGTCTTCAATGTATTGCTATATATCTTGGGCTTCTTCACTACATCTTGTTTCAGTCTTCAATCTTCAATAATCTTTTGACCATAGATTTAGTTGAGATATAAGATACATAGAAACCTCATAAAATTCACCAACTACAATACTTTTTTGTTTCATTATTCCATTGGTTAACATAGAATTTTGACAGTAAATTTCACTTTTATAGATATGATGTTTTGAAGATGAATCCCTAAACTTATTTGGAGCTTCATTTCATTATCAAATGCATTGAGAAGACACTATTTTTCGACTAGTAATCTTTAGTAATGTAATAGTTGATCTGTTTTAGAAACAATCAGATTTTTCTTAATTCTAACAAACCTAGTATGACACCCTAAAATCCGGGGGTCCGTTGATTACACATCAACCCGTGGAATACCCATGGATACCGAATAACTCGACATCGTGCCGTTATGGCCCTCTTATTGGGGTCCATAATTTAACAAAAATCGGGCAAAGTCTCCTTTATACGAGAAGCTCTACCCAAAACACAACTTGTGCATCATATAATAACAAGACCCATCCGAGGTCTAATATTCAACTATGACCACACCGGGTCCATTTATGAGTAAATAAATACCACACCGAGTCCATTTATCCATACTCATATAAAACATGCACAGTTATATTAAAACAGTCCAAATAAGCTTTGTTAAAATTTCTTTTACATATTACATGACAAAATTTAATTACAAGTCTAATTTTACAAAAGAAATGGATTGAAAGCCACAAGTCGGCTTTTCCTCCTTAAGTGCCCGAGTGAGTGTCGTCCATCAGCGTATAACCCGTACCTGAAATTATTTTTCCGTATAGGGTGAGCCATGTCCAGTAATGTAATTCCCACAGAGGCTACTCCCCACCTAAGTGCACATGCAATGTTTGCATACAACATTTATTCTCTTCAACATTCCAAACAAGAATATACAACTCTATATTGAAATTTACCATGTCATGCTATGAAATGAGATGAGACTCACTCATGCAACTTTAACCCGAGTCCTCATCGACTCCCACAACACAATGCAATGCAATTGTAAAATGAACCGTCGTTTGATGAAAAAACCATCCAATGATCGTTTAAAATAAAAGTTGTTTCTTCATAAAATCAAATCATTGATGGGTATTACTCATTGAACGAGTACTTTTACAAAAAAAAAATTGTATCTTGTTGGGCAACGAATTTTGGTATCTCAGCCACTGGTTCCGTAAACACTAACACTTTTCTAGAATTTCACCGCCGGAAAGTGCCTGAACCATGTGACCAAGTTTTGCACCTGAGGGAGAGTCTAGCCCTGCTAGCTATACCCGACACAAGTTTTCTTTCATGCAACCATTCAACTCAAATGGGATCTTTGATCCACTTTTTTTTTTCGAACCCACATACCAACCACCAAACAAGGTGTTTGATTAACCACGCATACCACACACACACACTCATGACTTATGCCCATGAATGTGACGCTAAAGTCATGTCCAACATGCAATGAATGCCAATTGAACAACTTAAACAACATACCAACATGTACCAACATTTATATTCAACACAATTGACAAACATGTTATTACATAATCTATGCCAATAACAAACTTAAATCACAAGGCGTATGATAACACAAAACAACCCATGTAATAGCCCACATAACGACCCTTATATAAACCACAAAATAGCCCCTATATAAGCCACCAAAACAACCCCTATATAAGCCACCAAAACAACCCCTATATAGGCCCTAAAACCAACCCCTATATGGGCCATAAAACAGTCCAAAAACAGCCCCTTAAATAGGTAATTTATCAGCCCAAAAACAACCCCTAAGCTTTGCATAAAACAGCCCATAAACGGCACACAAAACTGCCCGTAAACGGCACACAAAACTGCCTGTATTTCAGTCCAAAATACAACCACATAATAGTCCATATTTCAACCTAAAAAATTCCATAAAATCAATACTAAAAAAGTCTATAAAATCAGTCCAAAGCAGTCCCAAAAATAGTCCATGAAATCAGTCCATAACAGTCCAAATATCAGCCCCTTAGCAGTCCCCAATTTTGGCCCTTTAACAGCCACTAGTCAGCCACAAATCAGCCACTAAAACAGTCCATTTCAGCCACTAAAAATCTCACTTAAGGTAAGAATAAAACCAAAGTAGGAAGAACCATACCTCTTGTAGTGTAGATTAAAGTGTAGAGACTTCAAGAATACCAAAACCACCTCCAAAACTTGATTTTTCCAAATCTCCGCCTTTGGATCTTCGGTGAAATCCTTCGTTCTTGGTGTGGCTGCATAGCCCTAGTCGCGGTGATTGACTTTAACCATTGGTTCGAGTTGATCCGAGAGATGGAACGTCATGGATCAGAAGGAGAAGATTGAAGATCTCTCTTGAACTCTCTTTTCTCTCCTCTCTCTCTATGGCTGGCCAAGGGGTTGAATAATGAAGATATTTTGCTAAAAATCTGATTTTAGCTCCTATTTATAATTTTAAATACTTGGCTCTAATCGTGCCACACGTCCCCCTCTTTTCCGGGTCCGTTTTCGCCCCGAAATAATTTATTACATTACGTGTTTAGTTAAAATTAATTTTATTGGTACTTTAGTCCAATCATATTTAAATTTTAAAATATTTATTTTTGGGGACCACTGAGAGGTCATTCGCCACCCAATCGTCTTGAACGACGTGTAAAAAGTTCGACTATCTCAGAATTCGATGAAATTAGACAGGGAGACTAGATTTCGGAACACGAGTCCAATGGCGAACTTAGTTTCCTCATCCGAGGTCTAGAAAATGAGTATTTTAAATACGCATTATAGTGACAAATTACCATTTTTCCCTTTTTCAAAAAAATTCAAATTTACCCGGATTTTACATTCTTCCCCCCTTAAAAGAATTTCGTCCCCGAAATTCATATATTCATACAAATACAATCACATGCATATACAACAATCATCTAACACTAAATGACTACAAAAATGTACCTCCATCCGGGAAAAGAAAAGAGTAATTAGTACAAATAGTGTCCTCGCGCTCTCATATCGCCTCCTCCACTCCTCGGTGCTGCCACAACTCCTTCACTAGTCTTACAATCATGCCTCATAAAACCTACACCTGACTATCCATGATACGCACTGGTCCTTCCTCGAAGGTCCCATCCGCATCAACAACAAGCTCTCCCCAATCCACCACATGAGTCGGATCTGGGGTGTATTTCTAGAGTATAGAGACATGGAATACCACATGAACACATGATAGGTTTGGTGGTAACACCAACTAGTAAGCAACTATACCAACCCTCTCGAGTACCTCGAAGGGCCCAATATACCCCGGTGACAGCTTTTTTCGCTAGCCGAACCTGACCACTCCGCTCTTACGCATCACCTTCAAGAAGGCATGATCTCCCACCTCAAACTCTAGAGATCGCCGCCATCTATCGACATAGCTCTTTTGTTGACTCTGAGCTGTGAGAAGATGCTTCCGTATCAAGTCCACCTTCTCAGAGGTGTCTTTAACCACATCTGGACCAGTTGAACGTCTTTCTCCTACCTCCATCCAACAAATTGGAGAATGACAAGGCCTTCCATATAATGCCTCATAGGGTGTCATCTGTATGCTCACCTGATAACTATTGTTATAGGTGAACTCCACCAAAGGTAAATGATCTTCCCAGTTACCCCTGAGATCTAGAATGCATGCGCGTAGCATGTCCTCTAATGTCTGAATGGTGCTCTCAGACTGACTGTCCGTCTGGGGATGAAAAACAGTGCTCATAATCAGTTTTCTCCCCATGGCTTGTTTGAAACTCTCCCAAAAATGAGCCATAACTCTAGGATCCCAACCTGATACTATAGAAATGGGTACCCCATGCAGCCGGACAATCTCCCGTATATATAACTTACAGAATTCCTCCAGTGTGAAGGCCATCCGCACCGCCAAAAAGTGTGTGACTTAGTAAGCCGGTCCACTACCACCTATACTGCTTCATGTCCTCACGATGTCTGTGGTTAGTGGGTTACAAAATCTATCACGGCATGCTCCCACTTCCACTCAGCTACCTCTAAGGGCTGGAGCAAATCTGCTGGTCTCTGGTGTTCAGCTTTAACCTACTGACACGTGATACATCGACTAACAAAGTCATTAACCTGCCTCTTCATTCCACTCTAGTAGTACTGGTGACAAAGATCATGATACATTTTTGTGCCCCCTAGATGAACCAAAAAATGGGAGCAATGAAACTCCCTAAGGATCTCCTCTTTGAGATCCGCCATCTAAGGAACCACAACCCTTCCCCGATACCAAAGACTACCATCCAAGTGAATGGCCCAGCCCTCGTCACCTGTAACTCCCTATACACGGTTCCAGATGGACAATAGCTCCATGTCCCGACTCTGGGACTCAATCACCCTACTCAATAGAGAAAGCGTAGCCACCAAACTCTTCAAAGTACCCTGAGCCTGACCTATATATCGTAGCCCAAATTATCCCACAGTATCGAGCATCTACCACTCTCGGGAAGCCACACTAGCCACAACTCCCCGTGACTTTCGGCTGAGTGAATCACCACCACATTTGCTTTACGAGAATGGTAATGAAAAGTGAAGTCATAATCTTCTTGAAACTTCATCCACCTACGTTGCCTCATGTTGAGGTCCCACTGTCTAAAGATGTACATCAGACTTTTGTGATTTGAAAACACCTCGAACTGCTCATCATATAGATAGTGGTGCCAAACCTTCAAGCATTGACAATGGCCACCAACTCCATGTCGTGAGTAGGGTAGTTCTACTCGTGGTTCTTTAATTGCCAAGAACCATAAGCTACCACTCTCTCGGACTACATTAAAACACAACCAAGTCCATCCTTGGAGGCATCCCAATATACTATGTACCTCTATCCCCTCTCTAGGACAATCAAAATAAGTGCTGAAGTAAGCCTCCTCTTCAACTCCTGGAATGCCTTCTCATATGAATCATTCCACTCAAACTTAACCTCCTTCCGAGTCAATCACGTCATAGGTGCAGCTAGTCGGGAGAAGTCCTCAATGAACCTCCTGTAATACCCCACCAATCCCAAGAAACTACGTATCTCGAAGACTGACTTCGGCCTCTCCCAATTCATAACCACCTCAACCTTCTTCGGGACCACGGATACACCCAAAGTCGATACCACAAGCCCCAAGAATTTCACCTTAGTCAGCAATAATTCACACTTGTTGAACTTGGCGTACAACTGATGGTCTCTCAGGGTCTAGAGAACAACCCTCAAGTGACCCTCATACTCCTCTTCAGACTTGGAGTAGATCAAAATGTCATCAACAAAGACCAATACAAACTGATCTAGGTAGGATTGGAACACCCTATGCATGAGATACATGAATGCCGCTGGAGCGTTTGTCAATCCAAAAAGCATGACTGTGAACTCAAAATGCCCATACCGCTTCCTAAACGCCGTTTTAGGGATATCCTCCTCCCTAACTCTCAACTGATGGTAACCAGTGCGGAGATCTATCTTGGAGTAGACCCACACCCCTCTCAGCTAATCAAATAAGTCATCAATCCTTGGCAAAGGGTACCTATTCTTGATAGTAACCCAATTCAACTACCGGTAATCTATGCATAGTCGAAGGGCTTTGTCCTTCCTCTTTGTAAATAACACTAGAGCACCCCAAGGTGAGGTACTCGGCCTGATGAATCCCCTATCCAATAATTCATATAATTGGACCTTGAGTTCTTGCAACTCAGCAGGCACCATACTATGTGGAGTCATAGAAATGGGCAATGCACCTGGATGCAACTCAATGGTAAAGTCTACATCCCTATGGGGAGGTAATCCTGATAGTTCATCCAGAAAAACATCCTCGTAATCACACACCACCCGAGATAGACCCACACCCGTCTCGCCTCATTCCCCAGGGTAAGGCTTGCTAGGTAACCCATCAATTGCCCGTGCCATCTAGAGTCGTACACGACTTAGGGTAAAGCATCTTGCTTATCCCCTCGAAACATGAAACAAATACCGTTTGGTGTGTAGGTAGTGACCCTCTTATGATCATAATCAATGACAACTTGGTGTGAAATCAACTAGTCTATCCCAACATCAAACTCTGACATGTCCATGACCCTAAGGTTCATGGTGAGTAGAGTCCCCAAGATCTGTAACTCACAATCCTGATATATCTTGTCAACCCTTACCCTAAAACCTAGGGAAGAACTCACATGCAATGGCTATTCCAAGGTTTCAACCTTTAAGCTTGCCCATAAGCAAGAGAGTAGAAATGTAGCCCGTACAACTGACTGGTCCACTGGATCAATATGTGGCATCATGGTGTAGACACGCCCCTGGGTCCCTGAACTTCTAGCTTGTGAGCCCTGCCTCGGCCCCGACCCATACCTTGGCCCATCTAGCCTACTTGCGGAGTTCCCACTTGTGAAGTGGTAGGATCCTGTGCAACACCCTAGAATAGATACTGACTTCCTTGGCCCATGGTGGGCTAGAAAAGAGTGTAGTGAGACTGTGAATACCCTACTGATGACTGGGACTGAGACGCCCCTGACCTTGGGATCCTTGCCTCTAAGAACAATCCTACTTCATATGCCTCGATTGGTGGTAATGATAGCAAATCCGTTGGCCTGTCTAAAAAGGAAGCCTCTGATTCCTCCTATCTCGTAAGGACTAACCTTAGCCTTGGCCCTGATAGCCGCGACCCTGCTCCTGATGCCGTTGCGGAACAGAAGTCCTCTGTTTCTTCCCCGCACTAGAAGAAGAGGATTGGCCCACTTTCTTCTTGTATTTACCCCCCGCTTCCTAGATGTTCCTTGCATCATCTACCTCTCTTTCGATGGCCATAGCCGTCATGACCATCGTGTCCAAGTCTTGTAAAAAAAGACCCATAATTTCATCTCGGATGGACAACTTCAGACTGACTTAGCATAATCTCATGGAAGAATATTGATGCAATTAAAGAAATGCTATTTAACATATCCCAACTTTTGATTTACAACACACATATGCATCATACTTGAGATCAATTAGGGCTTTTCATAGGTTGTAATATGGCCAGAGGTCAGTGGCTAACGAAATGACGCCAATGGTGTTCAAGAGCTATCCTCTGTTTATGTCGCACGCCTCTTTCTTTTAAAGTTTTGCCTATAAATGATATTTCTTTCTTTCATTTTTCTCATTTTACACTTTCTTGGCAATTCCATGTCTTTTTGTTTATTTTCTTTTTTGGATATTTCCACCGACTTTCCTTTCTTGAATGGTATCTAACATAGTCATTGTCTTTTCTCTTACAATTTTGTACCATACTGCTTCATAAGTGGGTGTAAGAGAATTAGATAACAAATGTATGTCAATCATATTTTACTTATGGCTCGGTTTTCATCTGGGCTTTTTGAAAAAGAAATCATTTTTTTGAAGGCTCAATCAGGGTTAACTAGGGAAATCATTTTGAAAAAGAAGTGGCTAAAGCTCCAAGTTAAATCAAAAGATGGCCTAAAATTATTCCTCAAGTATGTGCATATATATGTGTTGTACACATGTATTTCCTGTGGGATATGTCAATAGATCACTTTAGTTGTTTCAATCAAAACAAATTTTAAGAGATTAATGAAAGATGGATAGCGAAAAACCTTTCTTGAGTAAATGTTGATATTCTCTCTAAAGCATTGTACGGCTCGAAACTTACCATGGTATCTTTTGTTATCTCCACTGGTTATGTCGGGTTTTCCAGGGAATGTTGGTTATATACCGAGTCCATTTTCGAATCAGATCAGCTTGTACCTCAAGAGGAACAAATACTTATGTACAATTGATAATTTTAGCATAGAGATAATACCAGTTTTCAAGGGATTTGGTTTTAAGTCTCTATTGTTGAGTCATGTGTCAAATTGATCATGTGATTAGTTACTTCAAACAAACAATCTTAACATCCATATCCGTTCATCATTTATTAACAAAAATTATTAAAATGCTAAGTCTACAAATGTATTTGAAACAGCCAAAAGTGATAAACTGAATCATTTAATTTCACAAAATATCATAATTTATCACCATCATAAATGATTCAATTTATCCACAAAAGACATAGTCATGCAAACAAAACAAAAGCTTTGAACATTCTTAAAACAAAAACCATCCTAAGAAGAAACAAACAAAACAAAGTTCCCAACTCCACTTAAGAACATAAGTATCCTCTCAATCTCCTCCTCCTCCAAGTCCATTGGCAGCTCCATTGCCCCTCAAAAGCCTAAGGATCTCATCTTGCTTAGCTTCGATGCTAAGCATGATGGCCCATAAAGAATGTTGAGGCTTGCTATGGCTTGTCACTGCCTGGGTGTTTATGTATTCTCTCTCAAGCTCCCTCTCGATCCAATTCTTCTTGCATTTTGTCTCCTCCTCGGACTGGTGGCACCTCTTGTCTCACCGTTTGGCCACCACTATGTCCTTGGCTTCTCTTGAAAGAACCATTGTTTAGTGGCCTAATTGGCTGTTGGATTTCCATTTTGGGCCTTAGCCTGATCCCATTCTCCATGTATTTTTCAGTCAGTAGGGTGCTAAAAGGGAGTGCACTCCTCTTCACATCGTAAACTTTTTTCATTTCACTTAGGATGAGGGCAGGGAGATTGATGCAATTCCCTTTCCCAATTTCATAAAGCAATCGTGCCATGTCGGGCAAGATCTTATTTGTTTGTCTCAAGGGAGCCAAGTTAGAGACTGCAATTAGATTCATCATTTTATACTTGTTAGTCAAATCCCCTTGTTTCAGAAAATTTTGCACCGACCATGAAAAGTCACTCTTCCAAGTCAACTCCTTCCCCACAACATTCATAGGCACATTTTTCTTTGAGGGAAACACTGGGTTTTGCACCCGAGGTATTTCTTTCCTAACTTCTTTGATGTATGTCTCATCCACATTTGTATGGATTCCTCGAACATATGTCTGGATTGCTCTGTTGATGATCTCGACATTGGAGTAAAACTCCCTCACCAAGTCAATATCAGTATCTCCTCTATTCCTCAAGTACCACACCCAGCTCCTCCTTTCCATCTACTCCAATATTCCAAGTTCAGAAAAATCAGAGATTGTAACATCCCTCTCACAGACAACAACATGTTTATGGTAGAAATTTTCATACCTTTCGGCCTATAAGGCACTTGGAAATTTGGTTCGATCATATTTGTGTCCTTTGCCTCCCCTCTCTCTCTGCTATCACTTCTTCTACAAAATTTGGCTCTTTGTTCACTAGTGGAGAGAGTCTAGCAGGTAATTTCATCCTTGGCATGGCGTTCGAACGTGGGTTGTCTTGAGGGGGTGCTAAAAAGCTGCTGAAACTTAGGGTATTGGTGTTGGATTGACAATTTTTGGTGTGGGGAGGAGTTAGGGAGGATAAATTTTGGGTTTTTTACGATACCGAAGGAGAATCGATGCTTGTGGAATGGAAAAAGGTTCTAGGATTTCTAAAAATTTGAGAGGGATTTGGGGATTTTGAACTGAAGAAAATGATCCAGGTTTTTATAGTCTAAGTCGCAATGCTGGAACATTCTTGTCGTTCGAACGTAGGTAGAAGGGATTTGAAAATGTCATTCGAACGTGGGTTGTCCTTCGAACGTAGTTAGCTCCCAGTTCTTTTGCATTTTCATCAGAGACCAAAGTACTGTAAATAGCTGCCATTTGAACGTCACTAGGCGTTTGAATGTTGAATCAGAAATAATAATTTTCAACACTACATTATATATAATCAGAGAAAGCTTATTAACAAACATTTAAAACAAAAATTCATGACGTCTCAGGATAAGTCCTTACCCACGTTTGAGGTTGATATTTTGGGACATTCCTTACTCAACCCATGTTTTCGTTTTGATTAAAAATATATATATACAAAACAGAGAAAAGTTTTCACACTATTTACAAGAAATTTGGACCGTTGGCTTTCATTCCCAAAACAAAAATTTCCACTCTTTTTTTTAAAAGGCAGTCTAATCCGAGTCATCCTCTGTCTCCGTGTCTTTTGATCTATTAGTGACTCTTCTAATTTTCTGTCGCACAAACCGGTTAAGCAAAGTACCAAAATAGGATGGCGTGTTAGGATAATCCTTACTCTGCCCATTCACTCTCCAATCTAGTCGATCGAGTGCACAACTAGAAATTGGTTCAGAACACAGATTGTATCCCTTCTTGTGAAAGACCCTTCCACACTATTTACAAGCACCAAGTCTCTAGGCACGATGTCGTTTAAAAAAAGTGCTTCTGCCACAGAGGGGTTTTGCTTGCTATTCTCGGATCTCATCTTTCCTTACCAGTCTTGTTTTTCTCATGATCACAGTATCCACATCTGATGGAAAAGTTCGTAGAACTGCCGAAAAAAACTAAAAAAACTTGACATCCATGCTTCCTACGCTTTTAAGACTCACTATCTGATTCTTTAACGATAATTTAAACTGACCCACATACACATAATAAACAAGACGAAGTACACAATATTTTTGGAATGCAACAACAACACAACTAACAACAAAAATTTAAAAAATTTACGATACAGGTACAACTACAAAAAAAAAATACAAAATAACTACAAAAATAGAATACGAAAACATAATACCAAGGTTCACACCCCCAACCTAAACTGAACATTGTCCCCCATATTTCGAATTTACCAACATGGAGCTGGAAAATGAGGTTGAGAGGTAGAAGTCCATGCGTCTGCTGATACCTACAAATAAAATACCTAAGTTAATCCTCCCTGTTCAGATCTGGGCCTCGAGTAGGCTTGTAAGGCTTGTATGTGAGTGCAGATAATAGTACTATACCCATAAACAAATAGAGTAAAACAATGTAAATCATGAGAATAAGGATCTAATCTTCGGGATACATGGACATGATTTCGCTTGGGTATGGCTAGATTTGCAGAAAAAGGTAATAGAAAATGAAGAAGAAAAATGAAGACGAAACAGAAGATGAAGCAGAAC
Source organism: Ilex asprella (assembly GCA_023539305.1). Taxonomy (NCBI): domain Eukaryota; kingdom Viridiplantae; phylum Streptophyta; class Magnoliopsida; order Aquifoliales; family Aquifoliaceae; genus Ilex; species Ilex asprella. The sequence continues at coordinate 31,584,758 of CM042184.1, read as the reverse complement.
AAAAACTAAGAGGAAGAAAAAGTAAGAAAAAGGCAGTGGTGGGGGGCTCAATAGAGATAGATGGAAAAAGATAGGAAAAAGAGGTGGGGGTCTCATAATGATGTCTCCTCGGGTTGGGTTTTATTTGATCCGACCCTTTTTAGTGTCGGTAGGTTCGATTCTCGGAGAGATATTCTGGTTCCATTAAAATAAAGGTTTCCTCAGTTTTAATAAAATTATCCAAAAATGGTTTCAACCTCAAGGCCTTCAACATAAAAGACATTTACCCTTTGATGGATTTTTACTTCTATTCCTCCATAATCAAACACCTTTTTGACAGTGTAAGGCCTAGTCCATCTTGACTTTAACTTACCAGGGGAAAGGCGGGGTCTTGAATTATATAACATGACCTTCTGAGAAGTTTTAAAAGATTTCCGCACAATGTTCTTGTCATGAAAAATTTTCATCCTTTTTTTAGCAATCCTAGCATTCTCATAAGCTTCATTTCTCAATTCTTTCAATTCATTTATCTGAAGTTTTCTTGATAGTCTAGCCTTGTCTAGGTCAAAATTCATTGCTTTAATTGCCAGTATGCCCTATGTTCCAAATCCACAGGTAGGTGACATAGTTTTCCATTTACTAATCGACATGGAGATATGCCCAAAATTGTTTTAAAAGTAGTACGATATGCCCAGAGTGTGTCAGTCAGTCTTGATGACCAATCTTTGCGGTTTGGGTTTACCATTTTTTCTAAAATTAATTTGATCTCCCGATTAGCTAATTTGGCCTATCCACCAGTTTGTGGGTGATAAGGAGTTGTAATTTTGTGAAAAATTAGATATTTTTTCATCAAATTCCAAAAAGGACTATTGTAGAAATGAGTACCCTAATCACTTATGACTGCTTTAGGAATTCCAAATCGGGAGAAAATATTTTCTTTTAAGAATTTGATCACCATTTGGTGATCATTATTTCAGCATGAAATTGCCTCGACCCATTTGGATACATAGTCTTCTACCACTAAAATGTATAGATAGCCAAAGGAAGGTGGGAATGGTCCCATAAAATCGATGCCCCAACAGTCAAAAATTTCAATCATGAGAATGGGGTTTAAAGGCATCATGTTTCATTTTGAAATATTTTCTAATTTTTGGCATCTATCACACATTAAACAAAAAGCATAGACGTCTTTGAAAAGTGTGGGCTAGTAAAATTCACACTGCAAGATTTTTGCAGTGGTTTTTCTTGATGAAAAGTGGCCACAACATGCTTCAAAATGACAAAATGTTATTACTTGATTGCTTTCAGGAGCAGGGATGCAACGCCTTATGAATTGATCCTTACAGTATTTAAATATGCATGGATCTTCCCATAAGAAGTTACGAACCTTCTTCAGAAATTTTTTTTTATCTAGGGGAGTGAATGACGACGGGAGTGTCCCTATAGCTAGGAAATTGACAATGTCTGCATACCATGGGGTCTCATCAATTCTGAGCAGTTGTTCATCAAGGAATTTCTCGTTGATTCGCAATCTATCCTCGAAATTCATTAGTCAATCTAGCCAGATGGTCTGCCATCACATTTTCAACACCTTTCTTATCTTTAATGACAAGATCAAACTCTTGGAGTAAGAGTATCCATCTTAAGATCCTTGGTTTGACATCTTTCTTTGTAAGTAGGAATTTTAAAGTTGCAGGGTCAGTAAATACAGTAACAGAAAAACCAAGATAGGAACGAAATTTTTTCAAAGCAAAAAACTACAGCAAACAATTTTTTTTCAGTTGTTGAGTAATTCATTTGAGCATCATTCAAAGTTTTGCTTGTATAGTAAATTACATATGATTTTTTATCCTTTCTTTGGCCCAAAATAGCACCTACAACATCACTTGCATCACACATTAGTTCAGAGGGAAGAGTCCAGTCGGGGGGTTGCATTATTGAAGCAAAAATTAACATGCCCTTTAGCTTGTCATAAGCTTTCTGGCATGCTTCATTCCAGTCAAAGATTACGTCCTAACTTAGGAGATGCCACATGAGTTTTGCTATGGCACTGAAATATTTTATGAATCTCTTGTAAAAACCTACATGGCCTAAGAATGATTGGACATCCTTTACAGTCTTGGGTGCTGAAAGATTTTCAATTAGATCAATTTTTGTCTTGTCAACTTTCATGTCCTCAGACGACACAATGTGACCGAAGACGATATCTTGTGTTACCACGAAATGATATTTTTTCCAATTAAGCACCAAATTAGCTTCCTTGCACCTTAGTAACACTTTTTCTATGTTTGCCAGACACAATTCAAATGAGTTACCATGGACAAAGAAATTGTCCATGAATACTTTCAAAAAAATTTCAGCCATGTCACCGAACAAGTTTAGCATGCACCCTTGGAATGTTGCAGGAGCGTTACAAAGTCCAAATGGCATCCTTTTGAATGAAAAGGTGCCAAAGAGACATGTGAATGTGGGTTTTTCTTGATCATTTAAGGCTATCTCAATTTGATTCTACCCAGAATATCTATCCAAGAAATAGTAAAATTCATGATCTGTAATTCTCTCTAGAACTTGATCAAGAAATAAGAGGAGAAAATGGTCTTTCCTAGTTACCAAATTTAATTTTCGGTAATCAATGCACATTCACCATCCTGTGACAACTCGTGTTGGCACCAATTCATTAGCATCATTTTTTACCACTATAACCCTGAATTTTTTGGGCACAACTTGGGTTGGACTTACCTACTTGCTATCAGAGATGGAAAAGATTATCCCCGCATCTAAGAGTTTGAGTACCTCAGTTCTAACATCTTCCTTTATGGGAGGATTCAACAGTCTCTGCATTTGACAAGAGGGTTTTGAATCCTCTTCAAGGTATATTGCATGATTGCAGATCAACGGGCTTATACCTTTCAATTCAGTGATGGCCCACCCAACGGTGCTTTTATGACTTTTAAGAACTTTAATTAGTTTAGAAACTTGCAAGTCTGTGAGCTCAGAGGAAATTACCACTAGGTATAACTCATCTCTTTTCAAAAAATGCATACTTGAGGTCTGATGGAAAAGGCTTTAATTCAGGCTTTGGTGGCCTGTCACTTGAAGAGAATGGCTTGGTGCCTTCTGGTGAAATTTCTTCAAATTTTTGGGTCCATGTCTCAACAGCATGAGTAGGGCAACTTTATGTTTTTGGGTCATCAGTTGAATCAGATGCGATAGTCTCTAGCAGAGATGATTCAGTCAGTTTCTCACAAAATGTGTCACTCAGATGTTCCTGTATCAAAGATTCAATAGAGTTTACTTCCCCTTCCTCCTCATCTTTTCCTGGGTGTTTAGCAATATTAAAAATATTCAGTTCAAGAGTCATATTCCCAAAAGTTAATTTTATGACTCAATTCCTACAATTGATTAGTGCATTGGAAGTTGCTAGGAAGGGTCGACCAAGAATCACAAAAATTTGGTTCTCTGAATGTAATGCTGGTTGAGTATCTAGAACAATGAAGTCAACAGGAAAGACAAAGTTATCCATGTGGACAAGCACATCTTTAACAATGCCCCTAAGAATTTTTAAAAATCTGTCTGCTAACTGGAGTGTGACACAAGTGGGTTTGAGTTGTCTTTGACCCAACTGCTGGTAGACAGAGTAGGGAAGTAAATTAACATTGGCTCCAAGGTCTAACAATTCTTGTTCTATTTTAAAATCTCCAATGACACATGACACAGTTGGACACCCAGGGTCCTTGTATTTTGGAGGGTTTACATTGTAACAAGGCACTGACTTGTTCTATCAAGAATGCTCTTTTTTTGGATATTTTGGCTTTTCTTGACTGTGCAAAAGTCTTTTAGAAACTTGGGATAAGTTGGTACTTGTTGGATTGCATCCAGAAGTGGGATGTTGATTTTTACTTGCTTGAAAAGCTCATAAATTTTAGGCTAATGATTCAACTTTTGGGTAGCTTTGAGTCTATGCGAAAAAGGAGTGGGAATTGAACATGAAGGTTTTCTTTCCTTAGAAGGTTCTGGCTCTTGATCTATTATAGGCTCAGGCTCTTTTTCCATTACAAGTTCAGGCTCAACTGATGAGTTGATTGGGATTGACTTAGGTTTTGACTTTGGAATCAGCATGTCTCTAACGGTTTTGTCAATCAGCTTGCCACTTCTCAGTGTAGTGACAACTTGGGCTTGGTCTTGTGGAGGTTTTGGTTGGGCAGGAAAGTTGCCCTTTTCTTGTGTGCTCGTGGATTGAATCAACTTTTGAATGTGGCTGTTAAGATTTTCAAAGGAGGGAATGGTATGTGCTTTGAATTCGGTGAAATATTGGGTGGAGTGTGCATTGACGTTCATTTGAGTTTGCATGAAGTGGTTTAGTGTATCCTCAAGGTTCCTCTTGTGTGGTGGTTGGTATGGTTGGTATGCAGGAGGTCCTTCAGGTGGTGGATGTGAACCTTGTGGTTGGTTCATTGGAGTTGGTTGTGTGCTCCTCCAACTGAAGTTCGGGTGATTTCGCTACCCTGGATTGTATGTTTCAGAGTATGGGTTGGAGTAAGACTTGTCGAAATTGGAGATTGCATTTTTTTGTTCCAACAAGACTTCTTTGAATGCAAGGATGGTAGGACATTCCCAGTAGGGTGTCCTATCAATGCACAGATTCCACACACTTATTCTATGGAAAGGCCCATTTCGACTTGATGAATTTTTTTCATTTCTAAAGTTTCAAGCTTTCGATATAAAGTGGACATTTTTGCTCTCAGGTCATCATCTTCTCTCAAGACATACTTTTCCCCTTGGGAAATGGATGGCCTGACTTCAACTGTGGTAGGGGAGGCTGAGTCCCACATCTGAGAACTATCAGATAAGGTGTCAAAGAAATAGAATGCCTCCTCTGGACTTTTACCCATAAATTCTCCTTGGGCCATCATTTCGACAAACTGACGGAGTCTGGTGGACAAGGTGTCATAAAAGAGTCCTACTAGAGTCCAATTTTCAAAAGCATGGTGTGGGCAGGCTTGAAATAGTTCTTTGAATCTTTCCCAACTTTGAAAAAATGTTTCCCATTCTCTCACAAAAAAATTAATGATTTTCCTTTTGAGTGTGTTGGTCCAATGTAAGAGAAATTTTTTTCTGAAAAATTCATTTGGAAAGATCTGCCAAGTTAGCATGGAAAGAGATTTTAAAGAGTTTAGCTATCGTTTAGCTTTGTCCTTTAGGGAGAAAGGAAAAAGTTTCATTTTGGCATGTTCTGAATTGTCTTGAAATGTTCCACACACTTCTTCAAAATCTTTCATATGTTGATAGAGATTTTCAGTATCCCATCCATGGAAAATAGGTAACAACTGTGCAGTCCCTGGATTTACAATAAAAGGGGCATCTGGAGGAAATACAAAACACGAGGGGACATTATTTTTTGTAGGATTTAAGTAATCCCTTAGAGTTTGAATGTTGGGCATTTCATCTTTCCTAATGGGAACTTCTCCATTTCTATCAATATTTGCCAAAATACTCTCACAAGATTCTGCTATTGATCTAGGTGAATTTGGTTCAAACTGGTTTACAGACCCTAAGAATTCTGTCGACAAATTTTTATAGTGAGGAGTGTTCTCAGACATAAAATAAATGGGAACAAAACAATATATTTACAGTGAACTAAAGAATATATACAAAAAAGAAAGATCTTTTTACCTTTTACCTTAAAATAGTTTTACCAAGGTTCCCCGGCAACGACGCTAAAAACTTGACTTGATCCAAAACGTGTACACCCAAGTGCAGGCGGTCAAGCTGTAGGAATAATCCGGTTTAAGTCCGAAGTCGAATCCACATGGACCTTGTTGTGTTGGTGTTTCAAGGTAAGTAGTGGTAAAGATCAATCGACTGTAACCTTTGAAATTCGTACTTGTGAGATTGGGAGTTTTCCTGGTTTGAATATGAACTTCTTTCCAAGAAGATTTTTTAGACAAAATATAAGATAAATTTAAATGGAAGAAAAGTCACTCTTTTGTTCAAGGACCAGGACATGTAGTCAATTATCTGGTTCATTATATTTATACTAGATCACTCAATTTACTCTCGTGTCAACAACAAGTTAATCGGAAGATAAAGATAGAATATGAGAATTCAGGCCATAATTCTGATGTCTTTTTAGAAATTTACAAGAATTGCCTGTGCTGAGACTTAACCCGTCTACAAACAAGCAAGTGTTTCTACAAGACATCCAACCATGGTTTTAGTATTCCATTTTTTAATTAAAGTACAATAATGGGGATGGTTAAAGGGTAGTTATGAAGATCTAGCCTAGATACTTGCCTTGAAACGAAGAGTCTTTCCATGTTGGAGTCATTCGTGTCATTGAAAGACTCTCAAATATGCAAAGTATCTAAGCTTTGGTAGATGCAATCAATCATCCAATAAATAATGGAATAAACACTAAGAATTAGAGCAGTGCATAAATATAATTCCAAGATAATTTATACATACTCCTCACCTCTTACTAAAGAGTGAATAAGGAACTACTCATTCATCATAGCTTTGATAAAGCAAGAAAAGTGAGTGATGCTCATCCCTCTAAGTAGAGGGCTTCACAAAATAAAAGCACAATAAACAAGAAGTCAATCTTCAACGAAGAATGAGTGAATCACATTCCACCCTTCACAGCTTTGGTAAAGCTCTAGAAAAGAGGAAGAGTTTCACTTTTCTAAGAGAGAAGGAAGCTCAAGCAATGAAAGTAAAGGACATTAACAAACAAATGTATATAATAGCCTGTATGTAGAGATCAAACATATATGGAGAAATGAACTTCTTAGCAAATGTAAATGTAAACATGAATATAAAGACTAAAAGTAAATAAAGGAATTAAAACTATTAAGTAAATGTGAACATGAATGTTATAAATAAGTGGGAGTTCTAAACTTCCCAACTCAAGAAGAAAAAGAACTAAGACAAAGTAGAATTAGAAGTGCTACCTACCCCCTCCTTTCTCTAAAAATGGGTGTATTTATAGGCAAGGCGAAGGCCAGGGGGTGAAGAAATAGTGCTTCTCGTCTAAGTCAAAGTGAAAATTCAACCACTTTACAGGCAGTCTGTCAATGAGGTTCGAATGGTGGGAGACGTTCGAACGTGTTTGCTGCTTTTGCTCTAAGTACGTTCGAACAGTGGGTGACATTTGAACGCTTCTTCTGTCTTTACTCTAAGAGCATTCAAACGCCAACTAGGATCTGTCCTTATTACTCAGATGTCACATGGTCTGTAGTCCTCAGGGAAAATCTCCTTCCACATTCCATTCAGAACTTGTCATTAATTTACTGCAACACACCATGTCTTCAGTCTGATCTTGTCAGTGCTTCAGTGGATGTTTGAACGTGAGTTGGCATTCGAACGTTGGTTCTTTGTTACTCCGGGCTTTGGTTCTTGGTTGCAACACATTCTGCCTCAGCTGGCCTGGTTCTCATGAGCGTTCGAAACGTTAGTTGGCATTCAAATGTCACTTCTTTGTTCCAAGGTTTTTCAATTTGTTTCTTAATGTGTTGGTATTGCTTTTGAATGTACTTTTAGTGGCCCTTGAACCCTTTTCTTCACATTATAACCTGAAATGTCATCATTTAAACTCCATCATAGTATAATTAGTCCAAAAAGGGTTCATAATAATATGCTATATTTAAGTACTAATCACACCCCCAAACTAAATATTTCTAGTCCTTAGTAATACAACAATTAAATGTAAACCAATTTCTAATGCCTTTTTTGTAGGTCATTCTGTTGCATTTAGCTTATGCAACTAGCCGTTAAACCCCTAGGTTTACCCTAGTGGACGAGTTTTATCTCGTGAGGATTTATAGTGAAGCTACTCACAGACCAGGGTCGAACAAATGTGTATGTGAGGTTGTTGATCAAAGTAAATTAATATCATGGTTTTTGAGACACTCAACCCTTAATTTTGACTTTTTATTTCACATGGTCCTTTTCCATTGCTACTTACTCTGCAAAAATTAACATTGGTTACTTTGGCATTTAGAATTCCCCGAGTAGTAGGATTTTTATTTTGGAAACAAGAATTGGTATATAACAATCATTCCACTTTACCGCCCTTCATGGATTGCTTTGATTTTACAAATCTCTCATATGAATGCTCTCACCAAAGAAAAATTCGCTCTGAATATGGTGACTTGTTTCTCCCGGAACATGTAATCAGAAGATGGCCAATCAAAAATTACATGCACAATTTAGTAAAGGAGTGAAGTTATTAGAAAATAGACCAATCATGTTCTTGGTATAATCTCATGGAAGAATATTGACGCAATTAAAGAAACGCTATTTAACATACCCCAACTTTTGATTGACAAGACACACATGCATCAGACTTGAGATCAATTAGGGCTTTTCATAGGTTGTAATATGGCCAGAGGTCAGTGGCTAATGGAATGACATCAATGGTGTTCAAGAGCTATCCTCTGTCTATGTCGCATGTCCCTTTCTTTTAACGTTTTGTATAAAAACCCGGGTAAATTTAAACTTTTATAAATAAAGGGCAAAACAGTAAAATTGCCACCATGGTTCGGGTTAAAAATCTAAAATATTTTAGAGCTCGGATGATGAAACGGATCTCACTGTTGATTTCGTCTCGCAAAATCTAGTGACCATGTCAAATTTCATCGGATTCTGAGATAGTCAGATTTTTTACGTTTTATGAGGCGGTCAGACCTCAGGAGACCCAAATACGAAAATTTTGAGAAAATTATGAGATTTTTGAAATAAATGAATTCAAGACAAATTAAAGATATTTTTAGCTTGAACCAGAGCAAAATTTAATTATTTCAGGATGAGAACGAACTAGGAATAAAAAGGGATGTGTGGCGTGTTGTGGAACAAGCATCCTAAAAATTTAAATAGGGGGAGAAAATAAGATTTTCCCCCCATTGTTCAGCTGATACACAGCCGATAGAGAGGAGAGGGAAGCTCCAAATTTTCTCCAACTTCTCTCTACGTTCTACAGAGCTAAAGAGCTCAAATCCACTCGGGTCAAGAACTAAAGTTGGTCTCCTTGACAAGGGCTGCGCGTGTACACCAAAAAGGAGGGCTTTCACCAAAGGTTAAAAATTGAAATTTTGGAGAAGAGCTTAGGATTGAGTTGGGTTTGTCCCTTGGAGCTTCTACAACTTGTTTCACGCTTCTAGAGGTAGGGTTTTTCTCCTACTTAGGTGTATTCACAACCTAAAATGTTATATTGAAATGGGTAGGTTGATAGATGTGTATATCACTAGCCTATTGAAAGGAAATTTAATGAAATGGGTATGAAAATGAGAATAGAAATAGATTACGATAAATTCCTAGCTTGGAATTGAAATGTGGTAATTTATTTTGGGAAATTCCATGGGAATTGGTGTTATATGGGCATGTTGTGTGCTTAAATTATGCCTTGGTGAAATGGGTATTGAAATTAGTTAGAATATATTCTATCTTGAAATGGGTATGTAGAAATTGTTTAATGTAATTTCTTGAATTATGTGAATTGTGGGCATGTTATGTGTTTACATAATGTCTTGATTTGAAAGCGTGTTACTGCTTAATATGAGATAACATGCTTGGACATGAGTTTTGGATAAAAAGTTGATAAATGCATTATGGTTTATTGACATTGTGAGACTTGAAAATTATATGTTTTTGATATAATTTACCTTGGATTATATGAATTGGGTTTGAAATGGTTCAATTGGCAAACATTGCACATTGAACATTGTAGTAGAGTTGCAATGAGACATTACATTGCATATGCACGGGAACATTGCATTAAATGGGTGGTTGTGCATGAAAGGAGTCAACACCACATGGGTGGATGACGATTGAGCTCGAGGGAGCTAAGTCAATGACTTGGCCGAGTCGCATGGTTTACAAGGTGTGAGGGTCAGGGTTAGCAAGAAGGGCTAGAAGATCCCTTGGGTGTAAGGCCCGGTGATTTGGATACGCAATTTCGTTGGTGTTAGTCCATAAAGTGTGTCGGTGTATGCGGGACCGTTGGTGGAAGTCCTTAAATCCCGTGTCGGTTAAGTGCTGTTGGTGTAATTCCATAAATACTCACCCCATACAAGACCCTGGACTAAAAATTTCATTTGATGTATAACATAACTGACGGGATTGTACACCTAGAAAATTGCATGTGTTGGAGAGCCGAGAAAGGCTCGGGATCATGGATGATGGGCAAATGCGCATTAGCAATTGCATGTGTCGAAGAGCCGGGAAGGGCTTGAGTTAGGTTGTGAGAGTGAGTCTCATCTCATTCCATCGCATTGCATTGCAAATTTTCAACATTGATAGCATATTTATGTTTGGAATGTATGAATGGTGAATTGGTTGCATATGAGCATTTCATGTACATTTGGGTTGGGGAGTAGCCTATTTAGGGAATACTCTATTGAGCGTAGCTCACCCTTTATGGGAAAATATTTCAGATACAGGGTTCGTGCCTGTGGTTGGCTCACACTTTGAGCCTCATGGATGAAGAAGCCGGAATGTTGCCTATTTTTGAGTAAATTGTAAACATTATAATGAATATTTAATTTGGCATGTAATTAAATGAACTCGCATGTGAATGTTGTAATCGATTCTGTATAAACCATGATGGATGTTCAAATATATGGTTGTAAGATTTTGGGTTGGTGTTAGAAAGGTTTGGGATGAATGGGAAATGAAAAACAAGGGAAATATGCAAAACTAGGCAGGAGCTACCAGTATGAACTACAGGTAGTTCACTGGTAAACAGTTGCCTTCTAGAAACGAACTACCGGTTGCTCGTGGTCCAGAATGTAACAGCTGCCGGTAGTCAACCGGTTGTCGTGGCCCAGAAGGTCCCAAGCTACTGATAGTCAACTGGTAGCCACTGGTCCTGTGGGTTTTAACTACCGGTAGCTAACAGGTAGCTTCCGGTAGGAATTTTCCAGAATAGCCAAGCCATCGGTAGCTGATATACACCAACAGGTAGCCAATCTAAAAATCTAAAATTTTATAACTGCTTTGCCAAGCTTTAGGCTTTGAACTTCCTTTCTTTTAATGACCTAATTGGACCCTAATGGGGTATGAACCATGTTAATTGGGAATTGGATATGGATTAAACAAATTTTATAATACGTCATAGGTTATGACCTCAACAATGGGATGTTTTGACGTGGTGTCGGGTTGTGCGACATCCACGGGTATTCCACTGTTTGACGGATGGTCAATGATTGATAAAGGACCCCCGGATTTTAGGGTGTCACAGCTTGGTATCAGAGCCTAGGTATACAAACTACCTAAGGCTTGATGGGGCATGGGTCTAAACCATTCCATTCCATGTGCATTTCATGTTATGTGTTTTACTTGCTACATGTTTTGTGGTATTGTTATGTGATTTATATACATGGTAAAATTTCTATGGAGATGGACACACTAGGGTTAGAAAACATAACCTTGGGAGTGGAAAAAGGTGAACGGGATGGTTCATGGATTTAAATGTCTGCTAGTAGAAAACATACGTTCTACTAGGGGAACAATGAGAAAATTCTCAAAGTTTGCACTTAATCCCTAGTTCGGGATACTAAGTTAGTGTGTTGTTTCCATTTAACATGTGTGTATATGGCAAGTAAGAGGAGAGAACGCCGAGGTGGTGGGTGGAACAATAATCAACCACCACCGGCCTTTGACCAACAAGCATTTAACGAAACTATGGGTATGATGGCGGCTACTGTTGCACAAGCTAGTGCCAGTGCAAATCAAGGAGACACGAGGCACGAGTAACCTCCAACACTTCAAAGCACACAAACCTCTAGTTTTTAATGGAGGGCCGGACCCAATGGTAGCTTACCATTGGTTCCGAAAAGTCAATAAGATTTTGGGGGCAATTGAAATTACTTCAGAGCCACCAGGATAAGACTAGCTGCGTTCCAGCAAGAGGGAGAAGCTCAGTTATGTTGGGATTGTGATGAGCACAAAATAGTGTATATTTAATGGCCTCATTTCATGCTTTTTAACTTTGCTTTGCATTTAATTACTTAGAGTTACTTAAAGTTTTGAATAATGTGGAAATTTTGATTTTGTATGTAATTATAGCTTAAATGATGGCTTTTAGAGCTTTGCAACTAAGTGTGAATGTGTGGTGAAGAGATGGACACATTGAATGAGGATTGGGAGGCTTGGAAGGTGAAGAAACCAAGAAAAATGAATTTTGGATGAAAACCTTCCAGAAGGTTTGGCCATAAACCTTTCGGAAGGTTTAGCACACTGGTTTCCCAAGGTTTTGACATAGTACTTCTGTTTTTCCAATATGTTACCATGATCTACTTCGAATCTAAAAAAGTTTAAAACTTGAAAGTTGTAGATCTGGATGTTTAGAACGCCTGCAACTTATGCTCCACTTATTTGGGGTCCCACCATTGATTCTCTCACTTGTCTCCTGACTTCCCTTACACATCTACATGCCTCCTACACCCCAAAGTCAGCAAAAGAAGATGGAGGATGGGAGAGGAGGAGAGAGAAAGGGGCAGCCATGATGGTTGCAGGCTAGCCTTGTCCGAGCCTGTCCAAGCTTCAAATCACCTCCTATGGATGGGAGGTCTGCACACAGGCTAGGGGGACCCTCCATGGACGAAAATGCAAGTCTTCCTTCACCATATATTCAACACTTCCACAAGCTTTGAGGGGTGGCTACCTAAACTTAGAAAGCTCCCAAGGAAGAAGATGATTAATAATGTCATAGTGTGAGAAATTTATGTTTTTGCATTTTCTTCCATCTTTTCACTTGTAGTTTATTGTAAGACTCTTATAATCCTTAACTCTTGCACTTTAATCTCACTCATTTCAAGTATATTGCAAGTTTAGTTACATGTTCTTGTTTCTACCATTGTTGTGTTAATTTTTCTTTATTTTTAGTTCTGAAATAGGTAATGTATTTCTTTTCTTCTTAGTCTAAGTTTTCTTGTATTAGTTCAAGTTTCATGCTTCATTTCCTCATTATGTCCATTTAAATTATGCTTGTCTTTCCTTTATGCATAAGTAGCTAGATTTTAAGTTCGGTAATCCAAGGGAGACCTCCCCTTGAGGATTCCATTTCAACTCTTTTTCTTTTCTCTCTTGGTGTACGGTGGTTCTGTTTGACTGGGTTAAGAGTGGATGTGATTATAAGTCTTTGATATTCTGTAGGTCTAGTCACGGTTTATACTTGGATCTTCACCATTTCATCCTTAGCTTCCCACGAATCAATCGTTCATCTATAAACCCTCGAAGGAAGGTTTCGAGTTGAATGGGCATTCTCATTGGAGTGACCTCTTGGATTAGCCAACACTTGTTTTCTTGCATTTTCACTAAGAACTTCACTCACCAAAACACAAAACCAAAAGATTTTACACTTTTCCTTTTTGACAAAATCACCTTCACACAACTTGAACTTTCCTTCCTTGAGGAGACAACATTGGAATACTTTTTCAAGTAAAACACCGACACTCAAAATACTCCTTGTGATTGGGGAGCACTTTTGTTTACCACACACAGATTTAATTTTATTGTACATTTTGTTCATTTCATCACCACCATCTTGTTGCCCTTTCTCTTGCATGAATCCAAGTGAGAGTGACACTCACCCACACACATAAGCCAAATACCTAAAGCTTATATTTGTCAAGATAATGTTTGCTTCAAAACATTCTTTATTCTTGTACAAGATATGACTGATGAAGTAATTTTAGGATTACCTTTCATTTATCTATTAACTCCATTCAAAATAGATAGTGAAGGATTATCCACTCAACCACTTAATCAACAAGTTAACTTCAAATTCCTACTCAAACCCGAAGTTAAAGAATTAAGGCAACTTAAAGATGAATCAGTCTCTAAGTACCATAGGAAAATTAACCAAGTGAATTTTCTAAAACAAGAAATTAATCATAAAAGGATTGAAGAACAACTAAAAGACCCAATCCTTAATGAAAGAGTTAATCAATTTAAAGAAAAACTTGAACAGGAAGTTTGTTCTATGCTTCCTACTGCTTTCTGGCATAGGTAAAAACATACTGTCGAACTTCCATATATTAAAGGATTTAATGAGAAAAATATCCCCACTAAATCCAGACCAATTCAAATGAATCATGAAGTTATGGAAATTTGTAAAAAAGAGATTTCTGAACTTCTAAAAAATAACATCATTCGAAAATCTAAATCACCTTGGTCTTGTCTTGCTTTCTATGTTGTAAAAAATGCAGAGTTAGAAAGAGGAACTCCAAGACCTGTAATTAATTACAAACCTTTGAATTCTGTTTTAGGATGGCTTAGGTGCCCTATTCCAAACAAACAGGACCTAATTAAAAGACTAAAAAATGCCATAATATTTTCGAAATTTGACTTGAAATCTGGTTTTTGATAAATTCAAATTGCTGAAAAAGACAGATACAAAACTACATTCACCACACCATTTGGACATTATGAATGAAATGTTGTTCCTTTTGGTTTAAAAAATGCACCAAGTGAATTTCAGAATATTATGAATGAAATTTTATCTCATTTAAGCCATTGTTCTATTGTTTACATTGATGATATTCTTATCTTCAGTAAATCAATAGATGAACATTGGAAACACCTACACGCTTTTGTAGAGACTGCCAAGCGTAATGGTCTAGTCATCTCTGCTAGCAAAATCAAATTGTTCCAAACTACTGTCAAGTTTCTCGGATACAATATTCAGCAGTCCACCATAGTTCCTATTAGTCAGTCTATCCAGTTTGCTGATAAATTCCCTGATGAAATTCTTAACAAAAATCAATTGAAGAGGTTTTTAGGTTCTCTGAATTATGTTTCTGACTTCTATCAGAATCTCAGACAAATCATCAAACCTCTATATGCCAGACTCAAAGACAATCCTACTCCTTGAACATCTGAGCATACTTCCATTGTCCAGCAAGTCAAAAAATATATCAAATCTTTGTCTTGTCTTGGTATTCCTTCAATTGATTCTTTCAAAATCATCCAGACTGATGCTTCTAACATTGGTTTTGGAGGTATTCTTCTTCAAAGAGAATCTCTAAATTCTCCTGAACAAATTGTTCGTTTCCATTCTGGTAATTGGAATGAAACTCAAATGAATTATTTACTATTAAAAAAGAGATTTTATCTATTGTCATGTGTATCTCAAAATTCCAAGATGATTTATTAAATCAAAAATTTCTGATCAGAGTAGATTGCAAGTCAAAATTCCAAGAAGAAGTTTTACAAAAAAGATGTTCAAAATATTTCTAGTAAACAAATTCTTGCACGATGGCAATCTATTTTGAGTATTTTTTATTTTGACATAGAATATATTAAGGGCAGTAATAACTGCATCCCTGATTTCCTAACCAAAGAATTTTTGTAGGAACCCCATGGTGGACAAGAAGTCCAATAAACCCGGTACTTCCTCCAAAAACCCGGGGAAGGACAAGGGAAAAAGACAGACCCAAACTGTCAACCAAATTCTTGCCAATGCAATTGCCTCAGTGAAGAAGGAAGATGATTCACCTTCTTCAGCACTACCAAAACCTGTTACCCATGCCCTAGGCCCCTCAAGTGCCATAGCCATTGCAAATAGATATACCCCTCTAGGCAGACCTGTTGGACACGGCTTACCCCTAGGTAGACCTGTTGGCCCATTGAGCCGACCTATTTAGCCTACCCTAGTAAACCCAAAAACTTTCACCCAAATGGCCCAACAAGTGCCGCCAACAACTAGCCTCCTAGTTGACCCATTCCATCACTCTGGACCTGTTTCCAAAATTCCTACAGGCCCAAAAACAGATTATTATTACAAAAGCCCATTCATCAATGTCTTTGCAATTGAACTAGCCCATGTTCATTTGAGCAACCCAATTGACCTGGTCAATGCCTATCTCGGGAAAGGCTGGACCTTTGTCCCCTCTCATCCTGAAAAAACCTTTGTTTTCTACCAAGACATTCTATTCTATACTCAGTCTATTTTTATCAAAGGAATTCCTAATAGAGAACACCAGAGTAAATTTATTTACCATTCCCTATTTATTAAAAAACTCTGGTCCATCAAAGATTGGGATTCACATCCTTCTTCACTCTGTGAATTCTCGGGACATAATGTAAAGTTTAGTTATTATGACTACGTTGAGTCATGGACTAAACTAATTCTCTATCAAGATGAGTCTTTGACTCATTCTTGGTTAATTCAGTTTGATAAGAATTTCGAGGGCCAGATTCCTTCCTGGTTTATGCGGTGGTGGCAAGTTCATAGTCCCATTCCCAAAATTCTTCCAAAAAATCTTCATGATAAATTCCTCTACTTCTCTTCTGCATAAGTTCCTAGCATGCAGCAGTCCTCATTCTCCATTCCTATTTTTCTAACATTTTTCTACAGGTACAAAATATCGTGGATTTGCAGATGGCAATGGAATATTCTTGATCATCATATTTACAGACAATATTCTGTGAAATGGTGGCTCAAATATCAATACCAGCCCATCATTGAAGCAATTCAAAAGCAATACCTAGTCAAGGTTCCAGCCCCACAAGAGGCTCAAAAACCCTTGCCGCCAGTTACTCCATCAAAACAGGCTAAGTCTGTCCTCAAAGTTAATGCACCCCTAATCACTGAAGAACAGCTTGTGTCTCAAAGCTCATCCAGGCCCAAGCCTATAAAGTCCACCTCCAAGGACTCAACATCAAAAACACCATCAACGGCTCAATTGCTCAAAATGGCACATGATCTGATCCAACAGGCCCAAGCTGCAGCAATTCTGGTTCATCTCCAGCATCTTCTGCAGGATCCGTTACTCCATCCATGGACCCTTTTCAGGATGCCTAGGACCCATATGCAGGGTATGATGATCTAGACTCTACTGACCTAGCTAGTCCGTGATTCTTATCCTTACCTACGATGGCTTCAATCACTAATATCTCCACAAAAAGACAGAAAAGCTGCCCATCACATGTAATGCTAATGATATCATGAATTCCTGGCTATTTCCCTCTAGTAAATAGCCTTTTGACCAATTCACCCAACTTTCGACAGATAAGGACCCACTAGTTCCTTTTTGTCAACAATTACCCTGTGTAAAAGACTTTTACCTCCACTTTACCACCAAAAGCTGAGTTACTTGTCCTTTTACCCACAAGTAAAATCCAAAAGGGAAATCATTGCAAAGATTCCCTCAACTCTTCCTCTTCACTCCTCATCCTCTATATAAGGAGGCAGATTCCAGGAAGCAAGGCAGAACGTCTTCTTCATACGTTTACACATTTCTGTTTTTCCAGTTTCAAAAAAATATTTTCAGATTGTAAGAGCTCAAGCAAAAAATGCTCCCTCAATTTTTACACTTGTATAGATTCGGCACTCTTACTTTGACTAGCCCCGCTAGTGCTAGTATTATAAATATTGTAGTACTTGTGTGTAATTTGCATAATTCTGTATTTTATTAATCTTGTTAATATAATTGGGTATTTATACCCTCAACTTTGTTGATTTATCTCACATCTCATCTCTCTTATGCTTCCGCACTATTTATATATATATATATATATATATATATATATATATTACAGATAGTCAATTGAATAATTCAAGTATTCCATCTGCATGGCTTGACTTTCTGGTTGATATATCTAAACACAGCTAATCTGACAATTTGTTGTGTTATGATTTACTACAACCAACTGATCTGACAAGTTGCTGGAAGATAGTCTATACAACATGTGGGTTTACTTAAATTAATCAAATGACACATCTATACCCAGTGTAGCTTGAGAAGCAGTTGTGTTATAATATATTACCACCAGTGTAGCTTGACAAGCAGCTGTGTTATGGTTTATATACATCAGACCTGCCGGTTAGCTTTCCAGTAAGATGGAAGTTAACTGATGTAAGGTAGTGTTTCTAGAAAGTGACCAATATAAAGCATGTGGGACCCTTAAACTGAAGGTTATCTTTTATATTCCTGTCAATTATCTATTTTATTTACGCACCGTTTTTATTTAATTGTTTAAACTAATTATCAAACTAAGCTCACATCACAAGCTATAAAACAATATTCTGCTTAAAACAAACACCTTTATTGTTTTCTGAATTTTATTTTAAAGTTCTAATTACTAAAACTCTTCGTGGGATCGATACTTGGAATTAAAACCGAGAAAACTATAATTTTACCACTTATACTTGGGTGTATAGTATTAATTAAATACGATCACTAAAAAGTGTGAATCAGGAGGAATATTGCTACGGAACTTAGTGCTCACCCCCTACAAATTACATATTTTTAGATTTTGTGCTAGAGGAGGAGATTAGAGCTGATGAGCCAGTGCATTGGGTGGTTTCGATAGATGGGAACATGAATCCCGAGACGGATGTGTAGGGTTATATACCCTTACGTTATATATTATTCCTTTTGTTCTAGAATAGGAGATCCTTTTGGGATAAGGTCTATGTTAGTATTTTCTTATTTCGTTGCAAGTTTAATTTTATTTCTTTTGGGGATGTAAACGCCATAGCTTGGCTTATTCTTTTGGAATGATATTGTTAATGTTATATATGATGAATGAAATATTTTCTTATTGATGGATTTACTTAGTGCTCTCATGGTGTAAATGGTGATTAGCATGTAATACCGTCCAAGGGGATACTTGGGGCGTTACACCTTGCACCTCAAGAAGAACAAATACTTACGTACAATTGATATTTTTAGCATAGAGATAATACCAGTTTTCAAGGGATTTGGTTTTAAGTCTCCATTGTTGAGTCATGTGTCAAACTGATCATGTGATTAGTTACCTCAAACAAACAATCTTAACATTCATATCCGTTCATCATTTATTAACAAAAATTATTAAAATGCTAAGTCTACAAATGTATTTGAAATAGCCAAAAGTGCTAAACTAAATCATTCAATTTCACAAAATATCATCATTTATCATCATCATCCACAATTCAATTCATCCACAAAAGACATAGTCATGCAAACAAAACAAAAACTTTGAACATTCCTAAAAGAAAAACCATCCTAAGAAGAAACAAACAAAACAAAGTTCCCAACTCCACTTAAGAACAAAAGTATCCTCTCAATCTCCTCCTCTTCCAAGTCCACTGGCAGCTCTACTAGCTCCACTGCCCCTCAAAAGCCTAAGGATCTCATCTTGCTTGGCTTCAATGCTAAGCATGATGTCCCATAAAGAATGTTGGGACATGCTAGGGCTTGTCTCCTCCTGGGTGTTCATGTATTCTCTCTCAAGCTCCCTATCTTCCTCTCGATCCAATTCTTCTTGCATTTTGTCTCCTCCTCGGGCTGGTGGCACCTCTTGTCTCGCTGTTGGTCCACCACTATGTCCTTGGCTTCTCTTGAAAGAACCCTTGTTTAGTGGCCTGATTGGCTTTTGAATTTCCATTTCGGGCCATAGCCTGATCCCATTCTCCATGCATATTTCAGTCACTAGGGTGCCAAATGGGAGTGCACTCCTCTTCACATCGCAACCTTTTTTCATTTCACTTAGGATGAGGGCAGAGAGATCGATGTTATGCCCGTTCCCAATTGCATAAAGCAATCGTGCCATGTCGGGCAAGATCTCATTTGTTCATCTCAAGGGTGCCAAGTTAGAGACTACAATTAGATTCATCATTTTATACTTGTCAGTCAACTCCCCTTGTTTCAGAAAATTTTGCCCCGACCATGAAAAGTCACTCTCCCAAGTCAACTCCTTCCCCACAACATTCATAGACACATTTTTCATTGAGGGAAATTCTGGGTTTTGCACCCGAGGTACCTCTTCCCTCACTTCTTTGATGTATGTCTCATCCACATCAATATGGATTCCTCGAACATATGTCCGGATTACTCCGTTGATGAACTCGGCATTGGAGTAAAACTCCCTCACCAAGTCTGTAGCAGTATCTCCTCCATTCCTTAAGTACCACACCCAGCTCCTCCTTTCCATCTCCTCTAATATTCTAAGCTCAGCAAAATCAGAGATTGCAACATCCCTCTCACAGACAACATGTTTATGGTAGAAATTTTTATACCTTTCGGCCTTTAAGGCACTTAGAAATCTCGTTCGATCATATCTCTGTATCCTTTGCCTCCATGGACTCTCTCTCCACTATCACTTCTTCTACAAAATTTGGCTCTTTGTTCACTAGTGGAGAACGTCTGGCAGGTAATTTCATCCTTGGCATGGCATTCGAACGTGGGCTGTCTTTAGGGGGTGCTAAAAAGCTGTTAAAACTTAGGGTATTGGTGTGGGATTGAAGATTTTTTATGTGGGTAGGAGTTCGGGAGGATCGATTTTGGGTTTTTAGGATACTGAAGGAAAATCGACGCCTGTGGAATGGAAAAGGGTTCTAGGATTTTTTAAAATTTGAGATGGATTTGGGGCTTTCGAACTGAAGAAAACGATCCAGGTTTTTATAGTCTAAGTCACAACGTTCAAACGTAGGTGGTAGGGATTTTAAAATGTTGCCGTTTGCGTTTAAAATGTTGTCGTTGGCATTTTAAAATGTTGTCGTTGGCATGGCATTCGAACGTGGGTTGTCCTTCGAACGTAGTTAGCTCCCAATACTTTTGCGTTTTCATCAGAGACCAAAGTCCTGTAAACAGTTGCCGTTTGAACGTCACTTGGCATTCGAATGTTGAATCAAAAATAACAATTTTCTACACTACATTATATATAATTAGAGAAAGCTTATTATCAAAAATTTAAAACAAAAACTCATGACATCTCAGGATAAGTCCCTACCCACGTTTGAGGTTGGTATTTTGGGACATTCATTACTCGACCCATGTTTTCATTTTGATTAAAAAATATATGTACAAAAATAGAGAAAAGTTTTCACACTATTTACAAGAAATTTGGACCGTTGGCTTTCATTCCCAAAATAAAATTTTCCACAGTTTTTTTTAAAAGACAGTCTAATATGAGTCATCCTCTGTCTCCGTGTCTTTTGATCTATCAGTGACTCTTCTAATTTTCTATTGTACAAACCGGTTAAGCAAAGTACCGGAATAGGATGGTGTGTTAGGATAATCCTTACTCTGCCCATTCACTATCCAGTTTAATCGATCGAGTGCACGACCGAAAATTGGTTCAGAACACTGATTGTATCTCTTCACGTGAAAGACTCTGCCACACTATTTACAGGCGCCAAGTCTCTTGGCACGACGTTGTTTTACAAAAGTGCTTCTGCTACATAGTGGCTTTTCTTGCTGTTCTTGGATCTCATCTTTCCATACCAGTTTCATTTTTCTCATGATCACAGTATGCACATCTGATGGAAAAGTTCGTAGAACTACCAGACTAAACCAAAAAAGCTTGACATCCATGCTTTCTACGCTTTTAAGACTCACTATTTGGTTCTTTAACGTTTGCCAGTTACAATGACAATTTAAACTGGCCCACAAACACACAATAAATAAGACAAGGTTCACACCCCCAACCTAAACTGAACATTGTCCCCAATATTTTGAATTTACCAGTATGGAGCTTGGAAATAAGGTTGAGAGGTAGACGTCTGTGCTTTTGCTGATACCTACAAATAAAAATACCTAATTTAATTCTCCCTGTTCAAATATGGGCCTCGGGTAGGCTTGTAAGGCTTGTATGTGAGTGCGGATAGCAGCAGTATACCCATAAACAAATAGAGTAAAACAATGTAAATCATGAGAATAAGGATCTGATCTTTGGAATACATGGACATGGTTTCACTTGGGTTTGGTCAAATTTACAGAAAAAAAGTAATAGAAAATGAAGAAGAAGAAAAACGAAGACGAAATAGAAGACGAAGTAGAACAAAAACTAAGAGGAAGAAAAAGAAAGAAAAAGGCAGTGGTGGGGGGCTCAATAGAGATAGATGGAAAAAGATAGGAAAAAAAGGTGGGGGTCTCATAATGATGTCTCCTCGGATTGGGTTTTTATATTGTAACACCCTGCATTCCCTTTAATATATGTATATAAATATATAGAAACTACTTGTGGTAATAGTGTGGATATGTGTAGTGATGTGTGTTTTAATTTAATAGGTTGGAAAAGTAGAAATTTAGAATGTCAGTAGAAATTATAGTTAAAGCTAGTATAGCTAGGGAATGGGTGACATGAATTGTAAACGAACTTCTAGCAACTAGGTTTGGGGTACAAATGAATGCTGTGAAAGTTTGGGTTGGTGTTGGAAGGGTTTAGGATGGATTGGAAATAAAAAATGGAGGAAAAAGGCAAACTGGGCAAAACTCTACCGGTAGAGTATTGTACCGGTACAGTCTACTGGTACACTTTGGTCCAGAGAGTTCGAGCTACCGGTACAGCCTACCGGTAGAGTATTGTACCGGTAGAGCCGAAAGAATTCTGAAACTTAAATGTCGCGATCTTGGTCCAATTTTAACCTTATAAATACCCAAGGTCGTCTATTTTGGCTCTATTTCGGCCACTCCAACATTAGAAACCCTAAGAGAGAAAGAAAGGAAGAGAAAATAAGAAGAAAGGAAGAGAAAAACATGAGTCTAAAGGGGTTATCAAAGATCAAAAACCTAGATTCCAAGAACACAAGGTAGGGGTTTTCTTCCTATTCTCTTACATTGAGGATAGGTTTATTTATATGTAATCTTTGACTCGAAATGTTATATATATATGCTATCTAATATGTGATTCTTGATATCCTTGCACATCTCACCTTGTCTTGAACAATGTTAGACTCGGGTAACCATTAAACCTCCCTTCTTGTTTCCAAACCCTAGCTTTCAAGGGGAATGTTCTTTCTCTTGATTTCTCCTTGGTTCTAGATTCTCAACCTTAAATATTAATGTGTTTTACCTATGTTGTGCTTGAGTAATCAATAAATCTCTTGGTATGCCTTGAAAACCCTAGTTTTCAAGGGAAATATGGTTTCTTTTGATGTATCCTTTGTTATTGATTTTAAGCTTGATATTCGTTTGTTATTGATTCTAACCCTTGTTATTCAAACCTTTTGATTTCAAGACTCGACATTCAATTGCTCTTGATTTCAACCCTTGAGTTCTCTTTTACTCTTGACATCAATACTTGATATTCTCTATCCTTGATTCCAAGACTTGATGGTTCTCTTGTTCGTGGTTCCTAAACTTAATAATCCGTTGTTAGTGAATTCAAACCTTGATTGTTCCGTTATTCTTGACTTCTCCTTTGTTCATGACTTTTAAGCTTGATACGCCTTTAGTTTATATTTTCCAGCTTCATATTTATTTGTAATGATTCCAAAACTTGATTACTCATGTGTTCTTGACTTCAAAACTTTAGTGCTTTATAATGAACATTAAAATAGTGTTATTGGATGATCTCATGTATTTTTCTTAAATTGTTCTATCGGAATGTTACATGTAAATTTGGTCATTTATGGAATTGTAGTTATTTGAGAAAGTTGTTGGTATTGAGAACAAAACCTTGAGGCAGAGGTTGCTTGTATGCATGCTGCCAAAGAGGACCATATTATAGGCAGAGGTTGCTTGTATGCATACTGCCAAAGAGGGCCATATTATAGGCAGAGGTTGCTTGTATGCATGCTGCCAAAGAGAACTACTGAGAAACAAATCCTTGAGGGTGAGAGGTTTCTTGTATGAATGCTCACGCCAAAGAGGACAATACTAGACCATATGAGATACGAATACTGTGTGAGTTATTGTTCATTCTACCGGATACAGCTTCCACAAGAGTCTTGGGGTAGTATGGGATGCCACAAGAACTTGTTAGAAGTGGTTTATGGTGGAAATAAATTATAAATTATATATGAATTATGTTGTGGACATTTGTTGTCAACTCTACTTGGTTTCACTTCTTTATTTATCCAGTTCAATTACCGTTGCTATTTAAACTTGAGATCTCTTTTAAAATGCCCCTGTTTTATTTCAAAGGTTATATATGTTACTTGTGAGATGAGATCGACCCGTTTTGACATGTTTTCTAAACCCTGTTTGAGATTGGGAGGATTTTCCTACAGAGCATAGTGCTCACCCCCCTACAGTTGAACCTTTTTCAGATGTTGGGCCGGAGGATTTACACGGTGCTAACGGGGCGTACCTTGGGGAGGCTTCACTAGAAGGATACTTGGATCCCGAGTTGGACGTCTAGAGATGTCATTTACTTTTGTTCTAGACTAGAATACTATTTTGGAAACACTGTATAGTCTAGATTGCTTTTGTAATTTCCGCTGCGCTATAATAGTAAATTTTTATTTGGAATGTAAAGGCCAAAGATGGCATATTCTTTTGGGATACTGATGTAATTGTTATGGATTGCTTTTCGGAAGTCTTTTATTGATGGTTTATCTTAGTGCTCTCATGGTATGAATGGTTATTGAATGTAATGCCGTCCAGGGTGTATTTTGGGGTGTTACATATATGATCCGACCCTTTTTAGTTTCGGCAGGTTCAATTCTCGGAGATATATTCTGGTTCCATTAAAATAATGGTTTCCACTTTTTCAATAAAATTCTCCAAAAATAGTTTCACCCTCTGGCCATTAACAGTAAATACATTACCATTTGATCGGTTTTTCACTTCTATTCCTTCATGATCAAACACCTTTTTTGACCATGTAAGGCCCAGTCCATCTTGACTTTAACTTACTAGGAAAAAGGCGGGGTCTTAAATTAAACCACAGGACCTTCTGAGAAGGTTCAAAGGATTTTCGCACAATGTTCTTGTCATGAAAAATTTTCATCCTGTTTTTAGAATCTTAGCATTCTCATAAGCTTCATTTCTCAATTCTTCCAATTCATTTATCTGAATTTTTCTTGAGAGTCCAGCCTTGTCCATGTCAAAATTCATTGCTTTAATGGCCCAGTATGCCCTATGTTCCAATTTCATAGGTAGGTGACATGGTTTTCCATAGACTAAACGATAGGAAAACATGCCCAAAATTGTTTTAAAAGCAGTACGATATGCCTAGAGTGCATCAGTCAGTCTTGACGACCAATATTTGCGGTCTGGGTTTACCATTTTTTCAAAAATTAATTTGATCTGCCGATTAGCTAATTCGGCCAGTCCACTAGTCTGTGGGTGATAAAGGGTTTCAATTTTGTGAAAATCATATATTTTTTCATCAGATTCCAGAAAAGGACGATTGTAGAAATGAGTACCCCCATCACTTATGATTGCTTTAGAAATTCCAAATCGGGAGAAAATGTTTTCTATTAAAAATTTGACCATTGTTTGGTGATCATTATTTTGGCATGAAATTGCCTCAATCCATTTGGATACATAGTCTACAACCACTAAAATGTACAGATAGCCAAATGAAGGTGGGAATGGTCCCATAAAATCGATGATCCAACAGTTAAAAATTTCAATCACGAGAATGGGGTTTTAAAGCATCGTGTTTCTTTTTGAAATATTTCCCAATCTTTGGCATCTATCACATGTTAAACAAAAAGCATGGACGTCTTTGAAAAGTGTGGGCTAGTAAAATCCACACTGCAAGATTTTTGCAACGATTTTCGTTGATGAAAAGTGGACACCATATGCTTCAAAATGACAAAATGTTATTACTTGGTTCCTTTCAGGAGCAGGGATGCAATGCCTTATGATTTGATCCTTACAGTATTTAAATATGTACGGATCTTCCCAAAAGAAATTACGAACCTCCCTCAAAAATTTCTTTTTATCCATGGGAGTGAATGGCAAAGGGAATGTCATAGTAGCTAGGAAATTAGCAATGTCTGCATGCCATGGGGTCTCATCAATTATGAACAGTTGTTCATCAAGAAAATTCTCATTGGTTGGCAATCCATCCTCGTGAAATTCATAAGTCAATCTGGACAGATGGTCTGCCACCACATTTTTAACACCTTTCTTATCTTTGATGACAAGATCAAACTCTTGGAGTAAGAGTATCCATCTTAAAAGCCTTGGTTTGACATATTTCTTTGTGAGTAGGAATTTTAAGGCTGCATGGTTAGTAAATACAGTAACAAAAGTACCAACAAGATAGGAATGAAAATTTTTCAAAGCAAAAACTACAGCAAGCAATTCTTTTTCAGTTGTTGAGTAATTCATTTGAGCATCATTCAAAGTTTTGTTTGCATAATAAATTACATGTAGTTTCTTATCCTTTCTTTGTCCCAAAACAACAACTACAACATAATCACTCACATCACACATTGGTTCAAAAGGAAGAGTACAGTTAGGGGGTTGCATTGTTGGAGCAAAAATTAACATACCCTTCAGCTTGTCAAAAGCTTTTTGGCATTCTTCATTCCAGTCAAAGATTATGTCCTAACTTAGGAGATGACACATGAGTTTTGCTATGGTACGGAAATCTTTTATGAATCTCCTGTAACAACCTACATGTCTTAGGAATGATCAGACATCCTTTACAATCCTGAGTGCTGAAAGATTTCCAATTAGATCAATTTTTTCTTGTCAACTTTCATGTCCTCAGACGACACAATGCGACCTAAGACAATGCCTTGTGTTACCATGAAATAGAAGTTTTCCCAATTAAGCACCAACTTAGCTTCCTTACACCTTACTAACACTTTTTCTAAGTTTGCCAGACACAATTCAAATAAGGTACCATAGACAGAGAAATCATCCATGAATACTTCTAAAAATATTTCAACCATGTCACTGAACAAGCTTATCATGCACCTCTGGAATGTTGCAGGAGTGTTACAAAGTCCAAATGACATCCTTTTGAATGCAAAGGTGCCAAAGGGACATGTGAATGTAGTTTTTTCCTGATCATTTATGTTATCTCAATCTAATTGTACCCAGAATATCCATCCAAGAAACAGTAAAATTCATGGACTACAATTCTTTCTTGAACTTGATCAAGAAATAAGAAAGGGAAATGGTCTTTCCTAGTTACCAAATTCAGTTTTTTGTAATCGATGCACATTCATCATCCTATGATGACTCGTGTTGGCACCAATTCATTAGCTTCATTTTTTACCATTGTAACCCCGCATTTTTTGGGCACAACTTGGGTTGGACTTACCCACTTGCAATCAGAGATAGAAAAGATTATGCCCGCATCTAAGAGTTTGAGTACCTCAGTTCTCACAACTTCCTTCATGTGAGGATTCATTCGTCTCTGCATTTGACGAGAGGGTTTCAAATCATCTTCAAAGTATATTGCACGATTTGAGATCAACGGGCTTATACCTTTCAATTCAGCGATGGTCCACCCAATGGTGCTTTTATGACTTTTAAGAACTACAATCAGTTTAGACTCTTACCAGTCCGTGAGCTTAGAGGAAATTACCACTGGGTAAGACTCGTCTTTTCAAAAAAATGCATACTTGAGGTCGGATGGGAAAGGCTTTAATTCAGAATTTGGTGGCCTGTCACTTGATGAGAATGGCTTTGTGCTTTCTGGTGAAATTTCTTCAAATTTTTGGGTCCATGTCTCAACAGCATGAGTAGGGCAACTTTATATTTTTGGGTCATCAGTTGAATCTGATGCAATAGACTCTAGCAGAGATGTTTCAGTCAGTTTCTCATAGAATGTGTCACTCAGATGTTTCTGTATCAAAGATTCAATGGAGTTTACTTCCCCTTCCTCCTCATCTTTTCCTGGGTGTTTAGCAATATTGAAAATATTCAGTTCAAGAGTCATATTCTCAAAAGTTAATTTCGTGACTCCATTCCTACAATTGATTAGTGCATTGGAAGTTGCTAGGAAGGGTCGACCAAGAATCACAAAAATTTGGTTCTCTGAATATAATGTTGGTTGAGTACCAAGAACAATAAAGTCACCAGGGAAGACAAAGTTATCCACGTGGACAAGCACATCTTCAACAATGGCACTAGGATTTTTTACAGATCTGTCTGCTAATTGAGTGTGACACAAGTGAGTTTGAGTTCTCCTAGACCCAACTGTTGGTAGACAGAGTTGGGAAGTATATTAACATTGACTCCAAGGTCTAATAGTGCTTGTTTTATTTTGAAATCTCCAATGACACATGACACAGTTGGACACCCAGGTCCTTGTATTTTGGAGGGGTTTTACATTGTAACAAGACACTGGCTTGTTCTGTCAGGAATGCTCTTTTTGGGACATTTTGGCTTCTCTTGACTGTGCGCAAGTCTTTTAGAAACTTAGCATAAGATAGTACTTGTTGGATTGCATCCAAAAGTGGGATGTTGATTTTTACTTGCTTGAAAAGCTTAGAAATTTTAGGCTGATGATTTAACTTTTGAGTAACTTTGAGTCTAAGCAAAAAAGGAGCGTGAATTGAACATGAATGTTTTCTTTCCTTAGAAGGTTCTGGCTCTTGATCTATTATGCTCAGACTCTTTTTCAATTACAAGTTCAGGCTCAACTTATGAGTTGATTGGGATTGACTCAGGTTGACTTTGGAATCTGCATGTCTTTGACGATTTTGTCAATCACCTTGCCATTTCTCAGTGTAGTGACAACTTGGGCTTAGTCTTGTGGATGTTTTGGTTGGACAGGAAAGTTGCCCATTTCTTGTGTGCTCATGGATTGAGTCAACTTTTGAATGTGGCTTTTAAGATTTTCGAAGGAGTGGGTGGTCTGTGCTTTGAATTCGTTGAAAGATTGGGTGGAGTGTGCATTGAAGTTCATTTGAGTTTGCATGAAGTGGTTCAGTGTATCCTCAAGGTTCCTCTTGTGTGGTAGTTGGTATGGCTGGTATACAGGAGGTCTTTAAGGTGGCGGATGTGAACCTTGTGGTTGGTTCATGGGAGTTGGTTGGGTGTTCCTCCAACTGATGTTCGGGTGATTTCGCCACCCTAGATTGTATGTTTCAGAGTATGGATTGGAGTAAGGCTTGTTGAAATTGGAGATTGCATTTGTTTGTCCCAACAAGACTTCTTTGAATACAAGGATGGTAGGACATTCCCTAGTAATGTGTCCTGTCAATGCACAGATTCCACACACTTGTTCTGTGGAAGGGTCCATTTCGACTTGATGAATTTTTTTCATCTCTAAAGCTTCAAGCTTTCGAGATAAAGTGGATATTTTTGCTCTCAGGTCATCATCTTCTCTCAAGACATATTTCTCCCTTGGAATGTGGATGGTCTGGCTTCAACTGTGGTAGGAAAGGCTGAGATCCCACATCTGAGAACTGTTAGTTATGCTGTTAAAGAAATAGAATGCCTCCTCTGGACTTTTACCCATAAACTCTCCTTGGGCCATCATTTTGACAAACTAACGCAGTCTAGTGGGTAAGGATTCATAGAAGAATCCTACTAGAGTCCAAATTTCAAAAGCATGGTGCGGGCAGGCTTGGAGTAGTTCTTTGAATCTTTCCCAACTATGGTAAAATGTTTCCCCTTCTTTCACCAAAAAATTAATGATTTGCCTTTTGAGTGTGTTGGTCTGACGTAAGTGTAACGCCCCAAATTCCACCCTGGACGGCATTACTATCTAACACCATTCACATCATGAGAGCAACTAAAATTTCCATAAGTAACAAATATTCCATTCATCATACAAAATATTTAAAGTGTCGTCCAAAAGAATAGGCCAAACTATGGCCATTACATTCACCAAGAGTATTTTATCTCGCAGCGGAATAAACAAAAGATCACTAATACATTATCTTAAAAGAAAGTCCCAA
>CM042184.1:31530543-31541223 GCA_023539305.1 Ilex asprella | reverse complement strand
ATAAAAGCAGCCATTGCTACCTTGTCGTCCGACTCATCGATCAGGAGCACCTCCTCATTGAAGCGAGCAAGGTAGTCACGAAGGCTTTCATCCCTATCCTGCTTAATGGTGAGCAGGTGGGTCACTGGCTTTTGATGGCGACGTCCCCCAATGAAGTGGGAGACGAAGGACCTACTTAGCTCCTCGAAAGAACAGACGGAGGAAGACCTGAGCTTGGAGAACCACTAACGAGAGGACCCCTTCAAGGTGGTGGGGAATGCTCGGCACATGATCTCCTCCGGCACATTATGGAGTTGCATGAGGGACTTGTAGGTGTCCAGATGGTAAAGGGGATCTCTATTGCCATCGAAGGTGTCGATGTTGGGCATTTTGAACTTCGAGGGGAGTGGGTAGTTGACAATATCAGCAGTAAAGGGCGTGTCTGTGCGTCTTACCAGGTAATCCACAAGCGTTGGCGCTTGCGCCTTGATGGAGTTGAGGGCGTCACCGAGTTGATTTTGTACCTCCTTGATCTTCTCGTCCCACTGATTGGGGATATCCTGGTGATGGTACTGACTTTCATGGTCTCCATACTGACTCTCTCCCTCGTCCTCATGCACAGGTACGTGCGAAGGGTGAACACGCGAGCTCCCTGCACGGTGAGGAGGGATAGGTTGACGAGGGACCCCCTAGCGTGGTGCTGAATCATTCCGACGAGGGACCTGGCGCCCGGAGAGGACAGGCAATGGCTCCTCTCCCGTCAGGGGGAGTTGGACTCCTCCAACAGGGTGATGGGTGACTCCTCCTTGAGAGAGCATCAACTGGATGATCTACTGGTTTTGGTTCACCAGCAGCTGCATGGTTTGCAGGAGTTGTTGTTGTGACCCAACGGCGGGAGTCGCTGTAGCAGAGGGTCCTTCGAGTGCAAGGGGAGGCGGAGCCTCCTCCCGGTGCATGGGGTAGTTAGGCGGAGCCTCCTCCCGGTGCACGGGGTTGTTGTCTCCGGGTTGATGAGACCTCGATCTGGTGGTGATTGCCATGGATTGTGAGAAAGGGAGGAAGACTACGTCGATTCCCACAGACGGTGCCAAACTGATGATGCACAAAATCGTATGGTGCGAGATCAACAGT
Organism: Ilex asprella; assembly: GCA_023539305.1. Classification (NCBI taxonomy): domain Eukaryota; kingdom Viridiplantae; phylum Streptophyta; class Magnoliopsida; order Aquifoliales; family Aquifoliaceae; genus Ilex; species Ilex asprella. The sequence goes on along the minus strand of CM042184.1, from coordinate 31,540,113 downwards.
CACAAGAGTGATAAATGAGCAATCAATGGCAATTAGTGGCAAAACGGTAAATAAGAGTCAGCACAAGAGATTTATAGTGGTTCGGTCTCGGATGACCTACGTCCACTCTTCGAACGACGACGGTGGCCTGGGGTGTTTTATTTATTAACGGTGGTACTCCTGAGAGTTTACAATGAGTCTAGAGAGAGAGTGTAGAGAGCTTAGAGAGCTTAGAGAGCTTGCTGAGTACAACCAGTGTAGTGTATGGGTCTCAAGAGTCATTCTGCCCTTTATACAGTGAGGGCTTACATTATATAGGCTCACCAAGGCGATGAGGTGGTGACGTGAGGGAGAAGTCTCCCATTAATTTGGTAAGTACAAACATGGTAGGAGTGAGTCTCTTCAGTAGGTAGAGTTATGGTAGGAGTAGACTTATTTGGAAGGTAGAAGTATGGTAGGAGATCTCCGTATCCCGAGTCTTCCTCCACGTGCTCCTATTTGCTCGGATGTTACTCTGGTGCGGAGTATGCTCATGCTTAGTCTTGGACTTGAGTCTTAAACTCGGTCTTGCTTCGGAGTGGGTTTGGACTTGTGTTGTGTTTAGTGTTGCATCAAGGCATGAAGAGGACAGGAGGCGAGGCCAATGGAGTCGAGGGGTGGGCGACGCCCACTTTGGAGGAGGCCTGGGCTGCACCCCAGGTGCCTTGGGCTGCCTTGTCCCTTCCTTTGGTGTTCGGTCTTGAGTCGGTGCAACTTGGTACTCGTCTTGGCCTTGAGGTCGGACGTCGAGCTCGGCTTGGTACTCGTCTTGGTCTTGAGGTCGGACGTCGAACTCGGCTTGGTGCTCGTCTTGGTCTTGTGGTCGGACGTCGAGCTCGTATTTGAATTGGACTTGGATTTGCACTGGAGCCAAATGTTGAAGGAGGAGAGGTCGGAGGAGAGGACGAAGGAAAGGCCGAGCGCGGAGCTGGGCGCCCTAGGGTCCTGGGCGGCGCCCTTGGTGCCCTGGGTGGCTCCCTAGGGGCCCTGGGCGGTGCCCTAGGGGCTTCGGGCAACGCCCCTCGCTGCCTCCTGCGGTCTTGGTCCTTCCTCCGTCTTCCTTGACGATTGTCACTTGGTTGGCCCAACTACATGGGTCTTTTGGGCTCTTCTATGGGCTTCTTCGACTCCGTTTGGATTGGGCCTTAGCTTAGTAAAATCCAGACTCATCAATAGACATTACGTTTTGGAGTCTTCTTTTGTTTTTATCTTTTTTTATGTTTAGAGAGTGTTAGGGTTATTTTCAGAGCTTTGTTGTTGTTCTTTATTTTTAAGTTTTGTTCTTTCATTTGTTCTACCAATCTTACATTCAGTTGTCTTCAATATTCAAAGCTTTGTTATTTTAATTAAGTTTTTTCATACAAGCAATTACTTTTAAGTCAATCTTTACTTTCATGAATTCAATTATGTGCTTTTTAATTTCTTGCACTATTTACATTACCATGAGTGAGTAGTCTTTCTCTGGATAATTTGAAGCACAATTCCAAACCTATGAATTATAGTTAATGCCTTAAACTAGGGTTTTAATGTTTATGTTATTGTTTGAATAAGTTTTGCTTTCAAAAACCTAATTGGTTTGCATACTTCCTGATTATCTATATAGAATTGGTTTTCGTATAGATAGTTAGTGTTGTTTTCTGCAATCTTTAGAATGTTGATTTTTTCATCATAAACTGTCTTACAATTGCAACCTTTGTTTATTTCCAAAGATTTTCTATGCTATTTTGAATATGAAAACAAATAAGTAATAGATTTAGGGTAGAAATTTTTGTTCATAGGTGGGATGAATTATGAAGATTATCTAGTCTTTCTAATTATTGAATTTTGTTTTCATTAGTAGTTAATTTCCAACTCTCAAGCTTCAAAGAATTTTTTACTTTTATTTTCCATCACCTTGGATTATAATTCTTAACTTGAGGAGACGATCTTCGATTTCAATTCGAGTTACCACATGACTATTCTATTACACTTGGGAGCATTCGTGAAAATACGACCCCTTGGAAGACAAGTATTTTTGGCACTGTTGCTAGGAAAGTTAACAGTATTCTAAGGTGATACAGAGGTATTTAGGTAGGTTTTTTGATTTTCATCACAAACCCAGGTGCATATATCTGTTATAATTTATTTCTTACTTTCTTGCAATTTTAATTCTTAAGTTTAGTAGATTTGCATGTGGGGTAGAGACTAAGAAAACCGACTTGTTAGACTTACAAAGGACTTACCACCAGTCTTAGGGATGGTTGCTTAGAACAATAATGATGGCATTATTCCGTCTAATATTTTGCAACTGCTGGTAATGTTGGGAATAATCTAGTTATAATTCCACTTGGTTAAACTATGCAGGATTATCTTTAACCTACCTGCTCTTCCTTGCCATCATACATTATACTCCCAGTGTAGGCACACCAATTTATTGTTACACCAGGGATGCTCTAATTGCTCAATCAATTCCATGGAATGACAAGTGAAAAATGTTATCTCCATCTTAAGGAATTTGATAAAATAGTTAGTATATTCCTGGAACAAAATGCGTGGGAATAAATGACTATAATGAAACTTTTCCCTCTATCACTCAAAGATAAAGCAAAGACTTGACTAAATTCTTTGAAGCCAAGGATAATCTCTACTTGGGATTAAATTTTTGACTAAAATTTTCCCCGTTATTCAAACTACTACTTTGAGAAAACATATTCAAATTTTTTGTTGAAAAACCAAATGAGTAGTTCTTTGAATGTTGGGAAAGATGTAAAGAGCTCTTAAACTCTATTCCACATCATGACTTTGAACCATGGAAGATATTAACTCTCCTATGAAGGAATTACCCCTGCATATCGTCAATTAATCGACATGATGAGCAATGGAGAATTTCTGCATAAAGAGCTTGAATATGCTCTTGATTATTTTGATTTTTTTTGTAGAGAGTGCCCAGTCATGGGAAGTCTCTGACCCTGCTGAACAATCAACATCATCAATGTAATACTCGAAAAAATTTGAACTTTTTATGAAAAAGGGCAAAATAGTAATTTTCCAGTATAGTGTGGGTTGAAAACCCATTTTTTAGACCTTGTACGATGAAACAGACTTCATTGTTGGATTTATCTCTTGAAATCTAGTTATCCCGACAAATTTCGTTGAATTCTAAGATAGTCAAATTTTCACGTTTTACGAGACAGTTGGGTCTCTGGTGACTGAAAAATGAATTTTTTAATAAAAATATAAAATTTAGAATAGAATTTAAAGCAAGTTGAAATAAAAAAATTTGAACTTGAATCGTAGCGAAATTTAATTATTTTGGGGCAAAAACGGACCCGGGAATGGGGGTGTGTGGCGCCACGTGGACCAAGCGTTAAAGTGTATAAATAGGGACTAAAATCTGATTTTTTAGAAAAATCTCTGCTGATTTTCTACAAGGTTTAATCTTGAAAGAGAAGAGAGGAAAAAGAGAGAATTCCAACCTTTTCTCTTAGATCTACGGAGTTCTGTCGGTCGGAATTCTTCTGGCCAAGTATTAAAGTTGATCTCCTCGACGAGGGCTACACAATCATACCAAAAAATGAAGGATTTTACCTATGATTGAAAAATGAGATTTTGGGGGAATCTTGGGTTTGAGATTGGGTTGAACCCTCAAAGCTTCCTACATTGATTTTACACTTCAAGAGATATGGTTTTCATCATAACTAGGTTTATTTACAACCTATGATGAATAATGGAATGGGTGGCTATTGTGTGTTTTTTAACACTTGCCAATAGTAATTGATTTAATGGAAATGGTTGGATTCAATTCTAGTATGTATTGGTAATTAAAAATTGATAGTTTGTGATTTCTTGGAAGTTTTGATAATTGCGTAAGTGGAAATCACTTAATTTGATTTTTTTTTATTTATGTGATGAATTTGGGCATTTTATGTGATTACATGATTTGGTGCCTTGAAGGTGTTTGATAAAATGCCTACATAAAAAAAAGTGTGTTACTTTCTTGAGATTATGTGATAGCATGTTTGGGCATTATTGTTGTTATTATGATGAATCATGGTAATTATATGTTTTTGTTATAAATTGCCATTGAATATGTAGATATGTGGTTAAATGGTTCATATGACACTCATACATATTGGACTTGACATTGGTGTTGCAATTACACATTACATTGCATTTACATGGAGGCAACACATTCACGGGCATGAGGAATGAGTGTGGGTGTGTCTGCATAGTTGATCAAACACCATTATTGGTGAATGATTGATGGGCTCAAGAGAGTATGGCCGAGGTTCGACTGAGTCAGATGGTTTGCATTGAAAAAATAGGGTAGGGGTTAGCAAGAAGGGCTAGAAAATTTCCTTGGGTGCAGGACCCGGTGATTAGGATACACACTCCCTTGGTTTAGCCCATATGTGAGTGGGTGTACATGGAACCCTTGGTGGAAGCCCATAAATTCCGTGTACGTTGGGTGACTGTTGGTGTAAGTCCATCAATACCCACCCCAAGAAAGACCCGAGATTTATAATGGTCATTTGATGTGCAAAATAAATGGTAGATTTATACAAACTAGCATTGCATTGTGTTGTAGGAGCCAGGGAAGGCTTGGGTTGAAGTGCATTAGTGAGTCTCACCTCAGTTCATGACATGGCATGGTCATTTCTAACATTGAATTGCATATTCTAGATTGCAATGCTTTGTGGCTTGTTCAATGTTGCATGTGAACATTTCATATGCACTTAGGTTGGGGAGTGGCCTTTTTAAGAGATACCCTATTGAGCGTGACTCACCTTTTATGGGAAAAAAATTTAGGTACGAGTTATACACCTGTGGATAGCTCATATTTGGTGCCTCAAGTACGAAGAAAAGCTAATTTGTGACTTTTAATCTATTTTTGTAAAATATTTATAAAGTTAGTTTTTGGGCATGTAATGTATGTAAAAGAATTATAATTTGAATAGGTATTAACTATGTTTGATATATATTGGACCTCGATTGAGTCATGTAATTAAATGTTGTTATATGAGTATGAATAAATGGACCGGGGTGATCAATGTTGTATATTGGACCTTGCATGGGTCATGTGATTGTATCATTGCACATGTTACATTTTGGGTAGAGCTCCCCTGTACAAAGGAGACTTTGCCCGAATTTTGTCAAATTATGGATCCTGGTAAATGGGGCATAATGGTGTGATATCAAGTTACATGGTATCCACAGGTATTCCACGGGTTGATGGGTTGACAAAAGAACCCCGATTTTTGGGACGTCGTAATCAAAAACCCCTTAATTGTCTGGTGGAGGAAAGTATTTGTGGAGAGATAAAGATGATCTCCTAGCCAAGATTGCTAAACTTTAGAGGAAAGTGAAGATTTTAGCGGTTTAAAAGATTAATGAGGTGACTAGTGTGCCTAAGGATAATGACGCTTGATTGATTTGTGAGCCAATTGAGCATCCTACAAATGAGTGCCTAACTACTCCATTGTGTAGGGATATGCATGATAAGGTTAATTCATTTAATGAAGCAAAGTGGTTTTTTTTCCGATACTCTAATGCCTACAATGTAGGATTGTGATATCATCCCAACTTTAGTTGGAGATCTGACAACACTGCCGAACCTTAACAATACACTCTTGCTACACCTCAGCCATCAACAAATTATAATAGTCCTTCTAATACTCAATAGGTTCCTCTGCAAGGACCTCCACAACATGGGTTCGGAACCCAACACCACCACATCATCCACAAGCTCAAAGGTTTGACCATCAAGGTCAACTGGTAGTTCCTCCTTACAAACCACCCCACAAAAGGTGCACCGACAAATTTCTACAACAATACATTAAGAACCAAATATTAAGGGCAATGCAACAAGAGAAAGGGAAATTCCCTACTCAACCGTAAGAGAGCCCCAAGGGTTAACACATGACTGAGACCTCTGAGAATGTACAACAACTAAAGTATATTGTGGACTTGATCCGACATGGGTACACCAAAGTGCAGACAATCAACTTGTAGTTATAATCCGTTAAAGTCCCAACTCGAATCCATAGAGAACTAATATTGGTTTTTTGAAGTCAATAGCAATAGAGATGGGAACCCTAGAGATTTGAAGTTGTGATGGTGATGGAATTTTCTAAATAAAATATAAGATTCTCTTAAATGGAAATAAAAGTCAACTTTTAACTTGAGGATCTAGACATATACTTATTCATTCGGTTATTATATTTGTGCCTTATAGATTACTTAATTAACCCTTACATTTGTAGCAAGTTAATCGGAGGATAAAGATGTAATGTATAAATTAAGAGCATGGCTTCGATTCCTTGGTAGAGAATTGCAAGGATTGTTTATTCGAGACTAAACCTGTCTATAAACAATCAAGCAGTTCTACAAATCATCCAGCAACTTCTAAGTTATCCCGTCATTAGTTAAAGCATAATATAAATGAAGACTGAAAGATTGTCATAAAGACCTAGCCAGGGTACTTGCAGGGAGTCAATGAAATCACCTATGCCAAGACTTAACTTATCTATAGCTGATCCATGATTACACAAAACACTTTACCTTAACTAGAAACATTCAATCGTTCAATATATAAAGGAAAGATAAAACGTTCAGCATACAATATAACTTCCAAACAATAATTTACATGGCCATCACCTCTTACTAACGAATGAATGAGAATCTACTCACTCTTCATTGCTTTGAAAAGCTAGAAAAGGGAGTGAATCTTATCCCTCCAAGTAGAGGAACTTAGAATTACAAATTAAAGATTGCCAAAAAGATGTGGTATTCTCCGACTAAGAATGAGTGAAACACTGCCAACTCTTCAAAGCCATAAGAGAGCTAGAAGCGTGATAGAGGTTCACTCCTTTAAGTAAAGAAGAAAGCATTGTAATGGAAACTAATGCAAATAACACAAGAAGTAGAAGAAAACTAGTTGCATTGGAGGGATATTTCCCCTTCTAAAAGGTATATCATTGCTTCAAGATGGTAGGGTATTTATAGGTAAGGAGAACACAAAAATCCTAACTTGAAGTTTTATTATTCTGGACGAGGCGTTCAAACCCTAGCAAGGGTGTTCCAACCCAGCTCCATGGCATTTAATGATGAGGAGACCCCTGTCTAGATATCACAGACTTTACGTGCGGCATTCAAATGCTGGGACAGGCATTTGAATGCTGCCCACATTCCTTGCTTCTTGTCCAATTTTAGTAGGATTTGCTCTTTAATTTTGATGGGTACTCAAACCCCTCCTCTGGCATTCAAATGCTGCCTCTTTCTAGAATCTTTCCTTTTGTCATGAAAAATATTATTTTGCTCTTCATTTCATGTCAATGTTCATTTCTTCCCTTTCACTCAATTCCTTATTATTTATTCACAAATAGAATGCATAGTTTATAAAATTAACATTTGCAAAGCATATTAAAATGTAAAGATTACGGGTTAATCATGCCCCTAACCTAAACATTACTAGTCCGTCGTAAATAGATAAAACTCTAAATCAATATATGCACAAAAACCATTTTCGCAGGTGATGCCATTGCATTTAGCATATATAATAAGTCGTTAAACCCCTTGATTACAAGTATGGGGTTCGAGGGCATCATGTGTGATGCCCCCAAACCCGGGGGTCCGTTGATCACTCATCAACAACTGAAATACCCTTAAATGCCACATGCCCGGACACCACATGATAGTATCCTTGTAACCAGGATTCTAGCCCCAAACCATACCCCATGTTCAATAATCCATTGGATCCAAACAAGGCCCAAAATACTAGGATTTATACTCCATTATGGTCCAAGGGAAGGAACACCTAGCACGAAGACTTGGCAAAACAGTTTTTAAAATTTCAAAATTTTAAAAAGCCTACCGGTAGGGTTTACCTACTGGACTGCACTCTACCGGTAGGATCTTACCCTACCGGTTGGGTTTGCCTACTGGACTGCACTTGGGATAAGACCACACTAGTAGGTCGTACTGGTAGGGTCTGTCCAGTTTTGCCCACTTCACCTATTTTCATTTCCAGTCTCATCCAAACTATTCCAAAACCAACCCAAACTTATACAACATATATTTGTACATTCAACATAGCTTATAAATTTTCTATTACATTTCTTTGCATAGCTATACATGCCTGAAACTAAGTGTTTGCAAGGACTTTACAAAATCTCAAAATAAGGCCCCAAGTCGGCCCCGTCACCCTCGATGCTCTACCTGAGAACCATCCGCCAGTGCCACTCCCATACCTTAAATGTTTCTCGTATATGGTGAGCCACACTCAGTAGAATAACCCCTATAGAGGCTACTCCCCCCTAGATGCACATGCAATGTATACCAATCACAACAATTCCAAATCAAGAGTATGCAACTTGATGATAGAATTTACCATGTCATGCCATGTAATGAAATGAGACTTACTCATGTAATTCAATCCAAGCCTCTCCCGACTCCTCAACACATGCAAGTGTCAATGTGTGTGAAATCGTCATTTATGTTACACATCAAATGACGTATACCATTTAGGGTCTTTCTTGGGGTGGATATTCATGGACTTACACCAAGGGTCACCAACCTACACGAAATTCACGGACTTCCACTGAGGGTTCTGCGTATACCCATAAACTTTATGGACCGAACCAAGGGAGTGAGTACCCCAACCACCGGGCCTTTCACCCGTGGGGTCTTCTAGCCCCATCTTACTACCCCAACCCTTTTCATGCAACCTTGCGGCTTAGCTAGGCCTTCGGCCCTACTTTTCCAAGCCTTCTGCCAATCACCAAGTGTGGTGTTGATGACAACCATACACACACCCATATGATGCGATGTCACCGTGCATATACAATGAAATGCACCATTTCATCTTGATGTCATGTCCCATGTATAATGAATGTCAAATGAGCAATATCAACCACATATCATCATACTCCATGGGAATGTATATCATGTGCATATAAATTTCATAAATCATCATTATGTTCCATATATCAATAAGCATATATTTGCCACAAGTTATCACATAACTTATTCAAACATGTTATTTCAATTACATCAAAATAACAACTTTAATCCATGCAAGGTATTTTATCAAACACCTTCTATGAATCATACATGTCATCACATATGCAAGTGCCATCTCATGTAATTCAATCCAAGCCTCTCCCGATTCCTCAACACATGCAAGTGCCAATGTGTGTGAAATCGTCATTTATGTTACACATCAAATGACGTATACCATTTAGGGTCTTTCTTGGGGTGGATATTCATGGACTTACACCAAGGGTCACCAACCTACACGAAATTCACGGACTTCCACCGAGGGTTCTGCGTATACCCATAAACTTTATGGACCGAACCAAGGGAGTGCGTACCCCAACCACTGGCCTTTCACTCGTGGGGTCTTCTAGCCCCATCTTACTACCCCAACCCTTTTCATGCAACCTTGCGGCTTAGCTAGGCCTTCGGCCCTACTTTTCCAAGCCTTCTGCCAATCACCAAGTGCGGTGTTGATGACAACCATGCACATACCCATATGATGCGATGTCACCGTGCATATACAATGAAATGCACCAT
>CM042184.1:31517366-31530533 GCA_023539305.1 Ilex asprella | reverse complement strand
TCATGTCCCATGTATAATGAAAGTCAAATGAGCAATATCAACCACATATCATCATACTCCATGGTGTATATCATGTGCATATAAATTTCATAAATCATCATTATGTTCCATATATCAATAAGCATATATTTGCCACAAGTTATCACATAACTCACTCAAACATGTTATTTCAATTACATCAAAATAACAACTTTAATCCATGCAAGGTATTTTATCGAACACCTTCTATGAATCAAACATGTCATCACATAATATAGTCCACACACATCAAATGTCATTATTCGAGGCATTTAATCAAACACGTTAGGGGCACCCAATTCATGAAATCACACAACATAGCCCACACAACCTCAAACCTCAAGAAAGTACTCAAGGACTTCTATTTATCAACTTCAGGCTAGAATTTCATTTATGCCCTTTCTAGTCTCTTTTTCTTATTCCCATAACTATGAACATGTTATATATATGTCAACATAACCTAACCATCTCTTACAGACATTCTAGTTTAGAAGTGAACCCAAGTAGGTTACCACTTGGAGCGTGAATTGAAGAGTTGAACTTCAAGAACACCTCCCAAGCTTCCCAAAACTAGATTTTCCCAAAATCTTTCTTTTTGATCTTAGGTGAAATCCCTCGTTCTTGGTACGTACGCGTAGCCCTCACCGAGGAGAGAGACTTTAGTTCTTTGCTCGACGGAATCCGAGTGACGAAACTTCAAAAATCAGTGAGGAAAGCTTGAAAATCAAGTTCTTTGTCTTTTCTCTCTTCTCTGTCTATGGCTAGCCAAAAGGGTTGAACAATGGGATATTTCTACTTAAATATCCCATTTATGACCCTATTTATATTTTTAAATGATCGGTCCACATGGCGCCTGATTTGGTGAAAAACGGAAATGCAAAATCTTTTGTCTTGATTCGCTTCCTTCCCTGTGGATACGACCTTGGAATACTCTTCCAAGTAACTCATAACACACGAAAGTCACCTTGCAATTGGGGAGCATTTTTGGGCAGACATATCCCATATTTACACATTCCCATTTCCCTTTCCTCATTGCCCTTTCTTTTAACACTATCCCTAGGGGAAGAAATTCTTCCCCCCCATCCATACATTGCATCAATTGAGGGATAGTAATTAGGGGTTAGTGAGGTTAGGTATTCTCAATCAATCATTTTTGGCGCCGTTGCCGGTGTCACACCCCAAAATTCGGGGATCCTTTTTAACCGTTGACAACCCATCAACCCGCAAAAATACCCATGGATGTCACTTGATCCGACACCACAACCATAACATTCTCCACAATTGGGATTTAAACCCACTCGGGTGATCTGTGTTCCATTAATCATTTAATTTAACTGAGACCTAATAAGCCCCTCTAATAGTTATAAAGGGGGTAATGGGTTGCACATGGGAGATGACTCTCGTACAAGTTATCATTTAAATCCATTGAGGTCTAATGAGCCTCAATATAACTCAATTAGTGTCCCTTTGCATCGCTGGAATCAAAGAAAACAAAGTCCAAAAGCATGGGAAGAAGGCTTTAGAATTACACATTTGTCTTTCGGCAGCTCCGGAGCAACAAACTCACTTGACCAAACTACTCCGGAGCACTGCTCCGGAGCAATCCGACTGTCGAATTTTTTCTGCGACTTCCAGTGCGATTTGGACCCACGTAGAGGTTGATTTAGAAAATTTTCATTAGATACACTTTTGTAGCCCTGGGTGTCTAATATCTACTGTCAAAATTGTAGGTTATTTGGACATCACAATAAAAAGTTATGACTCATACACTAGGCAGTGTATGAATTCCAATATGTCCAATCATGTTTGATTTCAACCCCCAAACCAATCCATTCCAAAATCAACCCAACCTATCCAAGGTCATCCAAAACTTGTACAACATACATTTTGGTCCCAAATATAGTTAATACAAGTTCTATTACACACCCTTGCATAATTTTACATGCCAAAATGGAATTTAACTAAGAGTTTTATAAAACTTAATTCAAAAGCCACCACTCGGCTTTTCTTTAACCAGGAGGCCCCGAATGTGAGCCATCCGCCGGAACATGTCCCATACCTGAAATTGTTTCCCGTATCGGGTGAGCCAACGCCCAGTAGAGAAAGGCCTATAAAGGTTACTCACCCCCTAGATGCACATGCTCACGTAGCAATCACATGCAACACATAACCAAACATTTAACACACAAACATGCATTCTATATTGGAATGCAACTATGCTATGTTATGGAATGAGGTGACACTCACTCATGCATTTCAACCCGAGTCCTCACCGACTCTCACAACACCATGCAACACCCAAAGTGTAATGCAACCCGTCTATCGACGGGAAAAAAATCCTTCTAATGATTGTTTTGAATAACAAATCATTTGTTTTATAAAATCCGATCATTATTGAGAATCTACCCATTGAATGGGTGTTTTTATAACAAAATCTTGTGTTTTCTTTGGGCAACGGATTCTCGGAACTACACCGCCGGCTCCGTGGGCCATGCCACTTTTCTGGAATTTCACCTCAGGGGAGTGGCTGAACCAAGTGGCTTGGGGTATTTCATCCGAGGAAGTCGCCATGCCCCTTCTTGCTATGCCCAACATAAATTTTTCCTTATGCCATGCAACCGTACAACTCAAAATGGATTCGTCGATCCACTTTCTCCCGAGTCCACACATCAAGCACCATACTAGGTGTTGATTATATCCATGCATCTCCCACACACCAACACTCATGCAATTGTCCCATGAATGTGATGCCATGAACATGCTCAATGTACAATGGTGCAAAATGAGCAATATATCCACATACCATGGAATTTAGATCATAGGCATATAAATTCCATAAATTATCATCATAAACAATATATCAATGAGCATATGTCAACACACCAATAACACATTTCAACATGTTATTCCAATGACCTCAAACAAATTATCTAGACAACCAACCAAAGCATATTATCAAACACCACATAGGCACTAACATATGATCACACATTATGCCCAAATAAATCATTTGAACATCCAAGGCATTTCATCAATATCACCAAGTTATATGGTGAATCACATATAACTTCCACACATCACAATTTAGCTTGCAACAAGCCTAAGCTAATTTCATGCTCACCTTTCTATTCTCATAACCATAAACACATATATACATCATTACACATGCATATATATATATATATACCCTTAACCTAGCTACACCTAAGGTAGAATAATCCAAGGTAGGAATAACCCCTACCTCTTGGAGCGTGAGAAAAACCCGTAGGAAGCTCCTAAGACCCGAAAACCCAACTCAAATCTTGATTCTCCTAACTCTTGACTTTCCACCTTCGGTGAAATTGGTTGTTTTTGGTACCCACGCGCAGCCCTAGTCGCGTAGATTACTTCTCCCTTCTAGCCCGACGGAATCCGAGCGACGAAAGTCGAAGAAATCGCCGGAGAAAGCTTGAAGAAAACCCTTTTTCTCTCTCTTTCCCTTCCTCTCTCTATGTGGCCGACCAACAAGGGAGCAAGTGGTGAGAATATCTCACTTTGAGATATTTTAGCCCCTATTTATATTTTTTAAATGTGCGGTCCTCGTTACACCGCTCGTTTATTACTTCCGGATCCGTTTTTCGCCCTGAAACGATTCATTAAAACTCGGATTAAGTTCAAATTAATTTTATTTAAAATTTTATTTATTTATTAAGGATATTTGAAAAAATGATTTTAGGAGCCCTGAAAATTATTTCGCCACGCAGGCGCCTCGATTTACGTGCAAAAATCCGACTATCTCGGAACTCGTCAAAATTTCTGGTGGTTACTAGATTTCGCGTTGCGAATCCAATGGTGCACTCCGTTTTCTCGTCCGAGGTCTAGAACATAAGTATTTTAACCGCACTATAGTGGCAAATTACGATTTTGCCCTTATTCCCAAAAAGTTCAAAATTTTTCGGGTCTCACATCCTTCCCCCCTTAAAAGAAATTCGTCCCCGAAATTCATACATACATGCATATACAATCACATGCGTATGCAACAATCATGTAATATTAAACGCCTACACAAAAATACCTTCATCCTTAAACAAGAAAGGATAATTGGTACGGATAGTGTCCTCGCTCTCCCACGTTGCCTCCTCTTCTCCTCGGTGTTGCCACAACACTTTCACTAGCCTCACGGTCTTGCCTTGCAAAACCTGATCTTAGCTATCCATGATACGCACCGGCCCCTCCTCGAAGGTACCATCCGCATCAACAACAAACTCGCCCCAATCCACCACATGAGTCGGATCTGGGTATATTTCCAGAGTATAGAGACGTGGAAGACTGCATGAACACCCGATAAATTTGGCAGTAACGCCAACCGGTAAGCAATTGCACCAACCCTCTCGAGTACCTCGAAAGACCCGATATACCTCGGCGACAGTTTTCCCCGTTTGCCGAACCTAACCACTCCTCTCATAGGCATCACCTTCAAGAAGACGTGATCTCCCACCTCAAACTCCAGAGGTCGCTGTCGTCTATCAGCGTAGCTCTTCTGCCGGCTCTGAGCCGTGAGAAGACACTTTCGTATTAAATCCACCTTTTTCGAGGTGTCTTTAACCAACTTCTAGGCCTGTAGATGATCTCTCTCCTACCTCCATCCAACAAACTGGAGAACGACAATGCCTCCCATATAGCGCCTCATAGGTTGCCATCTGTATACTCGCTTAATAACTATTATTATAAGCGAACTCAACCAAGGGTAAATGATCCTCCCAGCTACCCTTGAAATCTAGGACGCATGCCCGCAGCATATCTTCTAAAGTCTGAATGGTCCTTTTTGACTGACCGTCTGTCTGGGGATGAAAAGCAGTGCTCATCGTCAATTGAGTCCCCATGGCTTGCTAGAAACTCACCTAAAAATGAGATGTGAACTTGGGATCACGATCCGATACTATAGATACGGGCACCCCATACAACCGGACAATCTCCCGTATATACAATCTACAGAATTCTTCCAGTGTGAAGGTTATTCGCACAGCCAAAAAGTGTGCCGACTTCGTAAGCCGGTCCACTATCACCCACACCGAATCATGTCCCCACAATGTCCATGGCAAGTGAGTCACAAAATCCATCGTGACATATTCCCACTTCCACTCAGCTACCTCCAATGGCTGGAGTAATCCTGCTGGCCTCTGGTGTTCAACCTTAACCTGCTGACACGTGAGACATCGACTGACAAAGTCGCCAACCTGCCTCTTCATTCCATTCCAATAATACTAGCGACGAAGATCACGGTACATCTTCGTACCACCAGGATGTACAGTAAAACGGGAATAATGGAACTCCTTAAGGATCTCCTTTATCAAATCCGCTAACTGAGGAACCACTACCCTTCCTCGATACCGAAGACTACCATCCGAGTGAATAGCCCAGCCCTCGTCACCTGTACCTGCCTGTACACGGTCCCGAATGGACAATAGCTCCGTGTCCTGACTCTGGTACTTAATAACTCTGCTCAGTAGGGAAGGCGTAGCCACCAAACTCCCTAAAGTTCCTTGAGCCTAATCCATATAACATAACTCGAACTGTTCCACAGTCTCGAGCATCTGCCACTCTGGGGAAGCTACGCTAGCTAAGACTCCCCGTAACTTCCGGCTAAGTGCATCAGCCACCACATTTGCCTTACCAAGATGGTAGTGCAATGTGAAGTCATAGTCCTCTAGAAACTCCATCCACCTGCATTGTCTCATGTTGAGGTCCCGCTGTGTAAAGATGTATTTCAGAATTTTGTGGTCCGAAAACACCTCGAACTGCTCACCATACAGGTAGTGGCGCCAAGCCTTCAAGGCAAAGACAATGGCCGCAAACTCCATATCATGCGTAGGGTAATTTTGCTCGTGGTTCTTTAACTGTAGAGAACCATAAGCTACCACTCTCCCAGACTGCATCAACACGCATCCGAGTCCGTTCTTAGTGGCATCACAATATACTGTGTACCTCTGTACCCTCTCTGGAACTATCAGAATAGGAGCTTAAGTAAGCCTCCCCTTCAACTCTTGGAATGCCTTCTCGCAAGAATCATTCCACTCAAACTTGACCTCCTTCCGAGTCAACCTGGTCATAGGTGCATCTCGAAGACTGACTTCGGCCTCTCCCAATTCATAACTGCCTCGACCTTCTCCGGGTCTACGGATACACCCGAAGCTGACACCACATGTCCTAAAAATTTCACCTCAATTAGCCAAAATTCACACTTACTGATCTTGGCATATAACTGATGGTCTCTCAAGGTCCGGAGTACAATCCTCAAGTGGCCTTCGTACTCCTCCTCAGAGTTGGAGTAAATGAAGATGTCGTCCACAAAGACTACGACAAACTGATCTAAATAGGGTTGGAACACCCTATGCATGAGATCCATGAATGCCACCGGAGCATTCGTCAATCCGAAAGGCATGACAGTAAACTCAAAATGCCCATACCGCATCCTAAACGCTGTCTTAGGGATATTCGCATCCCGAACCCTCAACTGATGATAACCGGTACTGAGATCTATCTTGGAGTAGACCTGTGCCCCTCTCAGCTGATCAAACAAATCGTCTATCCTCGGCAAAGGGTACCTATTCTTAATAGTAACCCTATTCAATTGCTGTTAGTCACTGCATAACCAAAGGGTCTTGTCCTTCTTCTTGGCAAACAACACCAGAGCGCCCCACGGTGAAGTGCTCGGTCTAATAAAACCCTTGTCCAATAATTCTTGCAATTGGACCTTAAGTTCTTGCAGCTCAGCAGGAGCCATCCTATGTGGAGTCATAGAAATGAGTGATGTACCCGGATACAACTCTATAGTGAAGTCCACATCCCTATGTGGAAGTAATCTCAGTAGTTCATCCGAAAAAACATCCTCATAATCACACAACCCGAGGTAAACCAAATTCATGTTTCACCTCGTCCTCCAGGGTAAGGCTTGCTAGCCAACCCATCAACTGTCCGTGCTATCTAGAGTCGTACACGACTTGAGGAAAAACATCATGTCTATCTCCCTGAAACATGAAACAAAACCCCATCCAGTGTGTAAGCAGTGACCCGCTTCCGATCACAATCAATGATGACTCGATGTGCCACCAACCAATCCATTCCCAGGATTACATCGAACTCCGACAAGTCCATGACCCGAAGGTCCACGGTGAGTAGAATCCCTGAGATCTCTAGCTCACACCCTCGACATATCTGATCAGCCCTCACCCTATCCCCTAGGGGAGAACTCACATACAATGGCTCCTCTAAGGTCTCTACCTCTAAGCCCAAGTCTTACACAAAAGATGCAACAATAAATGAATGCGATGCACCAGAATCAAATAGTACTCTAGTCCATAAGTGAGAGAGTAAAAATATACCCTGTATCACCGACTGGTTCGCCGGCTCCGTATGAGGTACCATGGCGTAGACACGCCCCTGAGTCCCTGAAGTCCTGACCTGTGAGCCCTGACCTCGACCTCTACCCATGCCCTGGCCCATCTGGCCTGCTTGTGGAGTTCCCGCTCGAAAAGTCGTAGTAGGCGCTTATGCAGCACCCTGAGACTGGTACTGGCCCCTTTGACCCGTGGTGGGGTAAGTAGGAGCAAACTGTGTCTGCGGCTGTCCCACAAAAGACTGGGATTAGGATGTCCCATAGCTCTGGGATCCCTGCCGTTGAGGACAGTCTCTCTTCATGTGCCTAGGCTGGTGGCAATGATAACAAGTTCGTTGGCCCACCTGGTAAGGAGGTCTTTGATTTCTCTCGCCTTGGGAGAACTGGCCCTGGCCTTGGCCTTGATAACCACGGCTCTGCCCTTGATACCCTTGCGGAGCAGAAGTCCTTTGCCTCTTTCCCGCACCGGAAGAAGAAGATTGACCCTCCTTCTTTTTGCCTTTATCACCCACTTTCCGGATGTTGCGTGCGTCCTCTAACTCTCTCAATAGCCAATGCAGTCTTGACTATCAAATCAAAGTCTTGCAGGAGAAGTCCCGCAATCTTGCCTCGAATGGACAATTTCAATCCATCCTCTAACTTCTGTACTTTGGCCGCGTATGAGGCCATGAAATCATCAGCAAAACGTGCCAACTCTGTAAATTTGGCCACGTATTCAAGCACACTCATAGTTCCTAGCCTCAGTTCTAGGAATTCCTTGGCCTTAGCGCGTTGAGCGGTTGCTGGGAAATACTTCCCCATAAAGAGCTCTTTGAACTCTTCCCAGGTCATGGTCTCCACATTTTTGGAGTTCTTCTGTAACACCCCAAAATACACCCTGGACGGCATTACATTCAATAACCATTCATACCATGAGAGCACTAAGATAAACCATCCATAAAAAGACTTCCTAACAGTATTCCATAATATTTACATCAATATCCCAAAAGAATATGCCATCTTTGGCTTTTACATTCCCAATGAAATTTACTACTATAGCGCAGCGGAAATTACAAAACAAATCTAGACTATACAGTGTTTCCAAAATAGTATTCTAGTCTAGAACAAAAAGTAAACGACATCTCTAGATGTCCCAATCGGGATCCAAGTATCCCTCTAGTGAAGCCTCTCCGAGGTACGACTCGTTAGCATCGAGTACATCCTCTAGCCTGACATTTGAAAAAGGTTCAACTGTAGGGGGTGAGCACGAAGCTCGGTAGAAAAATCCTCCCAAACCCATACAAGGTTTAGAAAAGCAGATAAAGCGGTCGGTCTCATTTTTAAACATAACATAGATGCATAATTTGGAATAAAGTAGTGACATTTGAAAAGGATCTCAAGTTTTTTTCAAAACCTCACTTAAATGAATAAACGAGCAAACGCACACACATAATAATCATTAATTGTTATAAACAATTCTCCATAATTCTTTAGGTATGTGGCATACTTTGTGGTAACCACCACTTCCTTTTAGGTCACCTTGGCTTCTCAAACATCCTTACCGGGAACCTCTTGAGAAGGGGTGAGCATCCTTACAAAGAACCTCTCACCAATTATTACATTATTTACCAAACATCCTTACCAGGAATCTCTTGGGAAGGGGTTGAGCATCCTTACAAGGAACCTCTCACTATAACGGGCTTATTTCTCAAGCATCCTTACCGGGAACCTCTTGAGAAGGGGTAAGCATCCTTACAAGGAACCTCTCACTCATGTGCGTCACCAACAACCCAACCAAGCACACGATTCCACATTTATCCTAATTTACAAGCATTTATGTAAGATCCCAAAATATATCTTGTAACAATTTCACAATCCGCCAAGAAAAATACATGAGATCACAATAGCATCATTTCATAGTTCGATATGAAACACTAAGGTTATGAAATCAATAATTTAGAACAATTTAGAGAAAGGTTCATCTCTCTTGAAATCTAGGGTTTTTAATCAAGGAAAATGATTCAAGGGTTAATCAAAACAATGATATTGTTTAAATCATGGTAATAGTCACAAGGGTATTAAGAAACAAGGATTATATAGCCTACATGTATAATTTTTAAGGAAAAAAGATTATATATATATATATAGGCCCTAGCCTCAATGTAAGTGAGTGAGAGAAAACCCCTACCTTGTGTTCTTGGAAGCTAGGTTTAGATCTTGGATAACTCCTTTAGACTCTTGTTTTTCTCTTCCTTTCTTCCTCTCTTCTCTTCCTTTGTTTCTCTCTTAGGGTTTCTAAGGTTGGAGGGGCCGAAATAAAGCCAAAATAGGCAACCTTGGGTATTTATAAGGCTAAAATGGGACCAAGATCGTGACATTTAAGTTTTAGAATTCTTTCGGCTATACCGGTACACTGTACCGGTATAATACTCTACCGGTAGGCTGTACCAGTACCTCGAACTCTCTGGACCAAAGTGTACCGGTACACTGTACCGGTACAATACTCTACTGGTAGGCTGTACCTGTAGGGTTTTGCCCAGTTTGACCTTTTTCCTCCGTTTTTTATTTCCAATCCATCCTAATCCCTTCCAAAACCAACCCAAACTTTCACAACATACATTTGTACCACAAACATAGTTGCTAGAAGTTCTTTTACAATTCATGTCACCCATTCACTAGCTAAACTAGCTTTAACAATGATTTACATGGACATTCAAAATTTCTACTTTTTCAACCTATAAACACACATCACTACACATATCCACACTTTTACCCTAAGTAGTTTCTATATATTTATATATACATATATGAAAGAAAATGTGGGGTGTTACAATCCACCCCCTTGAAGAAAGTTTCGTCCTCGAAACTTACCTTAAGTAGCGAACACATAGGGATACTTCTCCCGTATTTCTTGTTCCGGTTCCCATGTAGCTTCCTCCACTCCATGGTGTTGCCACAACACCTTCACTAGTCGAATGACTTTGTTGCTGAGTACCTTCTCTTTGGCGTCGAGAATCTTCACCGGTTGTTCTTCATACGTTGCTCCATCTTGAACCTCCATATCTTCCAAGTCCGATCGACATTTCTGTAACATTGAAACGTGGAACACGTCGTGTACCCCAGACAACTGAGCTGGTAACCGCAACTGATACGCCGCTTTGCCCACCACTTTGATAACTTCAAATGGCCCGGTATATCTGGGCGCTAACTTTCCCTTCTTGCCAAATCGAAACACGCCCTTCTTGGGTAACACCTTGAGAAATACGTAATCTCCCACCTTGAATTCTAAGGGTCTTCGTCTGTGGTCCGCATAGCTCTTCTGTCTACTTTGCGCCGTCCGTAGCCTCTCCCGGATGAGTTGTATCTTCTCCGTAGTTTCTCGAACAATGTCCGGTCCGAACAAACCACTCTCGCCAGCTTCTAACCAACACGTCGGTGATCGGCAGGGCCTTCCATACAATGCTTCATACGGTGCCATCCCAATACTTTCTTTATAACTGTTGTTGTAAGCAAACTCCACCAATGGTAAGTAGTCGCTCCAACTCCCCTTGAGGTCCAAGGTGCAAGCACGTATCATATCCTCCACAATCTGTATTACCCTCTCAGATTGGCCATCCGTTTGGGGGTGAAAAGTCATACTGAAATGTAACTCCATCCCCATCGCTTGTTGTAAACTCTGCCAAAATCTTGCCACAAACCTAGAGTCACGATCCGACACGATTGTGAGCGGGGACGCCGTGTAATCTCACTATCTCCCGGATATACAGCTGGCTCAAAGTCTCAAATGTATCTGTGGTCGTCATACCCAAAAAGTGAGCGGACATTGTGAGTCTATCTACAATGACCCACACTGTATTATGCCCACGCGACGTCCGTGGTAAACCCGACACGAAGTCCATAGTGATGTGATCCCATTTTCACTCTAGAATAGGCAAAGGCTGTAGGACTCCTCCTGGCCTTTGATGTTCAATCTTCACCTGCTGGCACACCGCACATTTTGCCACATACTTGGCCACATCTCGCTTCATTCCCCTTCACCAGTATTGACGCTTCATGTCCCTATACCTCTTGGTGCTATCGGGGTGGATAGCAAACTTGGAGCGATGACAATCTCCAAGTATCTCCTCCTTTAGGGATGAATCATCGGGAACACATAGCTTCTCCCCATAGCTCAACTCTCCATTCTTCCAAGACCATCCTTCAATAGCTTCTCCATTCTCTAATCGGGCTCTAATCAAATCGAGTTCTGAATCTAGGAATTGCATCTCTACTACCCGTCGTCGAAGCGTCGGTTGAGCTACAAGGTTGAATAGATATGGCTGACACTCCGGTCCATCCACCCATAGATCGTACTCCTCTAATGCATCAATCATTTTCCACCTAGTTACCGAAAGAGAATTTATTTCACTCAGAGACTTCCTGCTAAGAGCGTCGGCAACTACATTGGCCTTTCCCGGATGGTAGTTGAGTATGAAATCATAATCTTCCAAGTACTCAATTCACCTTCTCTGTCAGAGGTTCAAGTCTTTCTGTGTGAAGATATACTTGAGGCTTTTATGGTCCGAGAACACTTGAAATTTCTCCCCGTATAAATAACATCTCCACAAATTAAGAGCAAACACCACCGCAGCTAGCTCCAGGTCGTGGGTGGGATAATTCTGCTCATGCACCTTGAGTTGCCTCGAGCCATAAGCCACTACCATCCCTCCTTGCATTAGAATGCATCCCAAGCCTCGTAACGAAGCATCGGTGTAGACATCGTAACCATCCCCACTACTCGGAATAATGAGTATAGGTACCGTCGTCAACTTTTCCTTCAAGGTGCGAAAAGCTAGTTCACACGCTTGAGTCCACAAAAATTTCTCCCCCTTCTTTGTAAGGCGAGTCATCGGCATCGCAAGCTTGGAGAACCCTTCCACAAACCTACGATAATAGCCAGCTAACCCCAAGAAACTCCGTTCTTCGGTGGTTCCCATTTCGTCACTACCTCAATCTTGGCGGGATCAACCGCTACTCATTGCTCGGACACAACATAGCCAAGGAACTTCATTTCCTTCATCCAAAACTTACACTTGCTCATCTTCACATATAAGTTATGTTCTCTCAATGTTTGTAGCACAATAGATAGATGACGAGCATGTTCCTCCTGAGTCTGTGAGTAAATCAATATGTCATCAATAAATACAATTACAAATTGATCGAGGTAAGGCCGGAAGACTCTGTGCATCAAATCTATGAAGGCTGCTGGCGCATTAGTCAGTCCGAACGGCATCACCGTATACTCGAAATGACCATACCGGGTACGGAAAGCAGTCTTCGGAATATCCTCCTCCCTGATTCGCAATTGATGGTACCCTGTGCGAAGGTCAATCTTGGTATAGTACTTCGAACCTTTCAACTGATCAAATAAGTCATCGATTCTTGGCAAAGGGTATTTATTCTTCACGGTAACCATCCCCAGGTTGTTTGTTCAAATTGAACACATTGAAGTCCATACTCATGCTCCCGAATGTAAGCCTCATGAGACCATTCTTGCAATTAATAACAGCATTAGAGGTCGCAAGGAACGTGATTCGTCCTAATTTGTGATTTGATTTATGTTATACACCCAAGTTTAAGTGGTCGAATCGTAGTTTTCTCGGTTTAAGTCCAAGATCGATCCCACGAAGAGTTTTAATAATTGGAATTTAAAATAAGAATAGTGAAGTTATCATTAAAGCAGTGTAACATGAGATAGCTTGTGATTTGAGCTTAGATTGATAACTAGTTTAAGTGAATGAAATGTGTAAATAGAT
>CM042184.1:31490293-31517266 GCA_023539305.1 Ilex asprella | reverse complement strand
AAAGAAATTCCGAACTTCCCTCAAGAATTTCTTTTTGTCCATAGTAGTGAATGATGGGGGAAATGTTCCAATAGCTAAAAAGTTAGCAATGTCTGCATACCATGGGGTTTCATCAATTATGAACAGTTGTTCATCGGGAAATTTCTCATTGATTGGCAGTCCATCCTCTTGAAATTCATATGTTAATCTGGAAAGATGGTCTGCCACAACATTTTCAACCCCTTTCTTATCTTTAATGACAAGATCAAATTCTTGAAGCAAGAGTATCCATCTTAAAAGCCTTGGTTTGACATCATTCTTTGTGAGCAAGAATTTAGGGCTGCATGGTCAGTAAAGACAATAACAGAAGAACCAACCAGATATGAACGAAACTTTGTCAAAGCAAAAACTACAGCAAGCAATTCTTTCTCAGTTGTTGAATAATTCATTTGAGCATCATTTAAAGTTTTGCATGCATAGTAAATTACATGGGGTTTTTTATCTTTTTTTTTGCCCTAAAACATCACCTACAGCATGATCACTTGCATCACACATTAGTTCAAAGGGTAGAGTCCAGTCAGGAGGTTGCATTATTGGGGCAGAAATTAGCATGCCCTTTAGCTTCTCCAAAGATTTTTGGCAAGCTTCATTCCAGTTAAAAATTACATCCTGACTTAGGAGATGGCACATAGGTTTAGCTACGGTACTGAAGTCTTTTATGAATCTCTTGTAAAAACCTGCATGTCCCAGAAATGACCGGACATCCTTTACAGTCTTGGGGGCTGACAAATTTTCAATTAAATCAATTTTTGCCTTATCAACCTTCATGCCCTCAAACGACACGATGTGACCCAAGACAATGCCTTGTGTTATCATGAAATGACATTTTCCTCAATTGAGCACTAGATTAGCTTCTTCACACCTTACTAGGACCTTTTTTAAGTTTGACAGACATAGATCAAATGAGTCACCATAGACAGATAAATCATCCAAAAATTTTTCCAAAAATTTTTCAACCATGTCACTAAACAAACTTAGCATGCACCTTTGAAATGTTACGGGAGCGTTACAAAGTCCAAAAGGCATTCTTTTAAATGCAAAGGTTCCAAAGGGACATGTGAATGTGGTTTTCTTCTGATCATCTAAAGCAATGTCAATTTGATTGTACCCAAAATACCCATCCAAAAAATAGTAAAATTCAAGGCCTGTAATTCTTTCTAGAAATTCGTCAAGGAATGGGAGAGGGAAATGGTATTTTCTAGTTAACAAATTCAATTTTCGGTAATCAATGCACATTCGCCATCCTGTGAGGACTCGAGTAGGCACTAGTTCATTGGCATCATTCTTGACTATTGTGACCCCAGACTTTTTGGGCACAACTTGGGTTGGACTTACCCACTTACTGTCGGAGATGGGAAAAATTATTCCTGCATCTAAGAATTTGAGTACTTCTGTTCTCACGACTTCCTTCATGTGAGGGTTAAGTCATCTTGGCATTTGACGGGAGGGTTTTGAATCCTCTTCAAGATATATTGTATGATTGCAGACTAACAGACTTATACCCTTCAAGTCAGAGATGGTTCACCCAATGGTGTTTTTATGTCTTTTAAGAACTTCAATCAGTTTAGACTCTTGCTAGTCTGTGAGCTTAGATGAGATTACCACTGGGTATGACATGTTTTCTTCTAAGAATGCATACTTGAGGTCGGATGGAAGAGATTTTAATTTAGGCTTAGGTGGCCTGTCACTTGATGAGATTGACTTTGTGCTATTTGGTGAAAGTTCCTCAAATTTGGGCACCCATGTCTCAGCAGTGTGAGTAGGGCAACTTCTTGGTTTTGACTCAGCTGAGTCAGACTCAATCAAAGGTGAATCGGGCAAAGTCTCACTGAACGTGTCAATCAAATGTTCTTGTACCATTGTTTCAATGGAGTTTACAACCCCTTCGTCCTCATCCTCTCCTAGATGTCTAGCAATATTGAAAATATTTAGTTCAAGAGTCAGATCCCCAAATGTTAATTTCATGACTCCATTCCTGCAATTAATTAGTGCATTAGAAGTTGCTAGGAAGGGTCGGCCAAGGATGACAGGAATTTGATTCTCTAAATGTAATGCTGGTTGAGTATCTAGAACAATGAAGTCAACTGGGAAGATAAAATCATTCACATGGACAAGTACATCTTCCACAATACCCCTAGGGATTTTAACAGATCTGTCTGCTAACTGGAGTGTGACACTAATGGGTTTGAGTTAACTGGAGTGTGTCACCCAGA
The DNA here is from genome assembly GCA_023539305.1 of Ilex asprella. Taxonomy (NCBI): domain Eukaryota; kingdom Viridiplantae; phylum Streptophyta; class Magnoliopsida; order Aquifoliales; family Aquifoliaceae; genus Ilex; species Ilex asprella. Next base: position 31,515,014 of record CM042184.1, on the reverse strand, counting down.
CCCAACTGTTGGTAGACAGAGTAAGGTAGCAAATTGACACTAGCCTCAAGATCTAACAGTGCTTGTTCTATTTTAAAATCTCCAATGACACATGAGACAGTTGGACATCCAGGGTCCTTGTATTTTGGAGGGGTTTTGCATTGCAGCAAGGCACTGGCTTGTTCAGTTAAGAAGGCTCTTTTCTGGACATTCTGGCTTCTCTTGACTGTGCAAAAGTCTTTTAGAAACATGGCATAAGATGGTACTTGTTGGATTGCATCGAGAAGTGAAATGTTGATTTTTACTTGCTTAAAAAGCTCATAATTTCAGGCTGATGGTTCAACTTTTGGGTAGCCTGAAGTCTATGTGGGAAAGGAGCTGAAGTTAGATGTGAAGGTTCCTCTTCTTTAGAAGGTTCTGGTTCTTGCTCTATCTCAGGATCAAGTTCCTTTCCATCCACAAGTTCAGGTTCAACTGTTAAGTTGATTGGGGTTGACTCAGATTTTGATTTTGGAAACAACATGTCCCTGATAGTCTTGTTAATCACCTTACCACTTCTTAGTGTAGTGACAGCTTGAGCTTGATCTTGTGGAGGTTTTGGTTGGGCAGGAAATTTGCCCTTTTCATGTGTAGCCATGGATTGAGTTAGCTTTTGGATGTGACTTTTAAGATCTTCAAAGGAGTGGGTGGTCTGTGCATTGAAGTTTATTTGAGTCTGCATGAACTGGTTCAGTGTATCTTCAAGGTTTCTTTTGTGCGGTGGTTGGTATGGTTGATATGCAGGCGGTCCTTGAGGTGGTGGTTGTAAATTTTGTGGTTGGTTCATGGGAATTGGTTGTGTGTTCCTCCAACTGAAGTTCGGAGGGTTCTTCCACCCTGGATTATATGTTTAAGAGTATGGGTTGTTGTAAGACTTGTTGAAATTGGAGATTGCATTTGATTGTTCCAACAAGACTTCTTTGAATTCATGGATGGTAGGACATTCCCTAGTAGGATGTCCTGTCAATGCACAAATCCCATGCACTTGTTCTGTGGATAGACCCAATTCAACTTGAAGAATTTTTTTCATCTCTAAGGCTTCAAGCTTTCGAGATAAGGTGGGCATTTTTGCTCTCAGGTCATCATCTTCTTTCAAGATATACTTTCCCCCTTGGGAAGTGGATGGTCTAGCTTCACTAGTGGTAGGGGAGGCTGAGTCCCACATCTGAGAACTATCAGATATAGTGTCAAAGAAAAAGAATGCCTCCTCCGGACTTTTACCTATAATTCTCCTTGGGCCATCATTTCGACAAACTGCCGCAATCTAGTGGGTAAGGAATCATAGAAGAATCCTACTAGAGTCCAATTTTCAAAAGCATGATGTGGACAGGCTTGGAGTAGTTCTTTAAATCTTTCCCAACTTTGGTAAAATGTTTCCCCCTCTTTCACCGAAAAATTCATAATTTGCCTTTTTAGCATGTTAGTCCGATGTAAGGGGAAAATTTTTCTAAAAAAATCATTTTGAAATATCTACCAGATTGGCATGGAAAGGGATTTTAAATAATTTAGCCATTGTTTAGCTTTGTCTTTTAGAGAAAAAGAAAAAAGTTTCATCTTGGCAAGTTCAGAATTGTCTTGAAATGTTCCACACACTTCTTCGAAGTCTTTCATATGCAAATATGGACTTTCAGTATCTAATCCATGGAAAGCAGGCAACAACTGTGCAGTCCCCGACTTTACTATAAAGGGGGTGCATCTGGAGGAAATACCAAACATGATGGGATACTATTTCTTGTGGGATTCAAATAATCCCGTAAAGTTCGAAGATTAGGCCCCTCATCTTCCCTTACGGGAACCTCTCCATTTCTATCAACATTTACCATAATACTCTCACAAGAGTCTGCTATTAATCTTGGTGAATTTGGTTCAGATTGGTTCACAGATCCAGAAGATTCTGTCGGCAAATTTTTATAGTGAGGAGCGTTGTCAGACATAAATTAAATGAATGCAAAACAAATTATTTACAGTAAACAGAAGCATCTATACGAAAAGAAAAGGTCTTTTTACCTTTTACCTGTAAAACACTTTTACAAGGGTCCTCGGCAACGGCACCAAAAACTTGACTTGATCCAAAATGTGTACACCCAAGTGTAGGCGGTTAAGTTATAGTAATAATCCGGTTTGAGTCCGGAGTTGAAACCATAGGGAACCAGTAGTTTTGGTGTTCTAAAGTAATCGGTGAAGGAAACCAATTGATTGTAACTTTTGAATTTTTACGGTTGTGAGATGCGGGTGAATTCCTTGAACAGAATATTAAATTCTTTTCAAAGAGTTTTCTAGATAAAATATACGATTGATTCAAATGGCAGAGAAATCACTCTTTAGTTCGAGGATCGGAACATGTGGTCAATTATCCGAAATATGATATTTTTGCTTGATGACTCAATTAACTCCCGTGTCAATGGCGAGTCAATCCGAAGATAGAAATGGCCTATTAAGGTCATGGTTCCAAGGTCTCACTAGAAGTTTACAAGAATAGTCTGTACCGAGAGTTATCGCGTGTACAAACAAACAAGTAATTCTTCATGACATTCGACTATGGCTTTAATAGTTCATCCTTTTAATGAAGCTTGATAAAGGGGGATGATTAAAGGGTAGTCATAAAGATCTAGCCGGGGTACTTGCCTTGAAACAAAGAGTCTTTCTATACAGGAGTCATCCTTGTCATAAAAAGCCTATCGATTATACAAAGTACTTTAGCTTTGCTAGATGCAATCAATCATCCAAAAGCAAGGAAATTTGAACATTAAGCATTAGAACAAAGCATCACATGATATCAGGGTAATCACCACATGTCCTTTACCTCTTACTAAAGAGTGAATGAGAAACTACTCACTCTTCATAGCTTTGGTAAAGCTAGAAAAGTGAGTGATGCTCATCCCTCTAAGTAGAGGGCTTCACGACGTAAAAGTATAATTAACAAAGAGCTAATCTTCAATGAAGAATGAGTGAATCACATTCCACCCTTCACAGCTTTGGTAAAGCTCTAGAAAAGTGGAAGAGTTTCACTCCTCTAAGCAAGAAGGGAGCTCAAATAATGAAAGTACAAGACATAAGTAAAAGCATGTATGTAAGAGCATAAATGTAAAGACTAGAAGGAAATAAAGGCATAAATGTAAAGACTAAATGTAAATCAAGAATATAAATGTAAAGACTTAAAGTAAATAAAGGAATTACAACTCTTAAGTAAATGTAAATGTGAACATTAATGTAAAGGAAATGAGTGGGAATCTAAACTCCCCACTTCTTCTAGTAAAGAATTGAAATGGATGAGATGAAATGCTAAATGGTGAATCCCTCATATGGCTCCACCCATGTGTCTTTTCTACCCAAAATTAAGTGTATTTATAGGCAAGGAGAAGGTAGGGAGGGGGTAAAAGAATAGAGCTGGGCGTCAAAGTCAAAGTGAAATGTCAACCACTTTGCAGGCAGTCTGTCCACACCGTTCGAACAGTTTGGGCGTTCGAATGGTTCCTCTGTCTTTCCTCTCTGTCGTTCAAACGTCAGAAGGATGCAGTCCATGTTAGTTATGTCAGTCCACACGTGATTTCTGTCCCAAAATCTTCCTCCAAGTCTTCATGTAGATCTTCCTTCTAGGTCCTTGCAGAATCTTAACTGATCTGTCCAATAATTCCTGGGGCGTTCGAACGGTGGCCACCGTTCGAATGTGGCACTCATGTGCCTGGGCCTTCTGGCTGCAACTCTACAAGTCTGCAACACTCCATGTCTTCAGTCAGTCTGATCTTGTCCTTGCTCTAGTAGACGTTCTAACGTTAGGTACCGTTCGAACGTAGTTCTTGAATATCTAGGGTCTTGGGTTTTTCCTGTAACACAGATTGCAGTTTCTGGCCTAGTTTATCATGACCGTTTGAACGGTGTTTGATGTTCGAACGTTCCTTCCTTATTCCAAGCTTCTGCAACTAGTTCCTTAAAATGTTGTGATTGCCACCAAGGGATGCTTTTTGGTGCCTTTGAACCCTTGTTCACTTTAAGACCTGAAACATCATTCTTTAAGCTCCACCAAAGCATAATTAGTCCAAAACATGGCATAAAGTATGCCATTTTGAGTGTTAATCACTACACACCTATAAAATAACAATTGGAGTCTCACATTGTATCCCAAGATAGGGATCAAATACAAACATTGATAATTTTCTCATTGTTCCCCTAGTAGAACATGTGTCATATACTAGTAGACGTTTAACCCTTGAACTACTCTATTCATCCCTTTTTCAGAACCCAAGATTATGTTTTCTAACCCTAGTGTTCCTCTTTTCCATATACATTCTATCATGTCTATAATTCACACAACAAGTAACACATAACATGTAGTAAGTAGATCACATAACATGAAATGCGTACGAAATGCAATGGTCTAGATCCATGCCTATCAAGTCCTAGGTTAATCGTATACATAAGCTCTGATACCAAACTATGACACCCCAAAATTCGGGGGTCTGTTGATTACCCATCATCCCGCGGAATACTCGTGGATACCGAGTAACTCGACATCATGCCGTTATGCCCCTCTTATCGGGGTCCATAATTGAACAAAAATTGGGCAGAGTCTCCTTTGTACGAGAAGCTTTACCCAAAACACAACCTGTGCATCATATAATAACAAGACCCATCCGAGGTCCAATATTCAACTGGGACCACTTCGAGTCCATTTATGAGTAAATATAGACCACACTGGCTCCCATTTATCCATACTCATATAAAACATACAAAGTTATATTAAAAAAGTCCATATAAACTCAGTTATAATTTCTTTTACACATTACATGCCAAAATTTAATTACAAGTCTAATTTTATAAAAGAAATGGATTGAAAGCCACAAGTCAGCTTTTCTTCCTTAAGTGCCCGAGTGAGTGTCATCTATCGGCGTATAACCCGTACCTAAAATTGTTTTCCTGTATAAGGTGAGCCACGCCCAGTAAAGTAATTCCTACAGAGGCTACTCTCCACATAAGTGCACATGCAATGTTTACATACGACATTTATTCTCTTCAACATTCCGAATAAGAATATGCAACTCTATATTGGAATTTACCATGTCATGCTATGATATGAGATGAGACTCACTCATGCAACTTTAACCCGAGTCCTCACCGACTCTCACAACACAATGCAATGCACTTGTGAAATAAACTGTCATTTGAAGAAAAATCCATCCAATGATCATTTGAAATAAAAGTTGTTTCATTATAAAACCAAATCATTGATGGGTATTACTCATTGAATGAGTGCTTTTACAAAAAAAAAATCTTGTATCTTTTTGGGCAATGGATTTTGGTATCTCAACCACCGGTTTCGTAAACACCAACACTTTTCGGGAATTTTACCGCCGGAAAGTGCCTGAACCATGTGACCAAGTTTTGCACCCGAGGGAGAGTCTAGCTCTGCTTGCTCTATCCGATATGAGTTTTCTTCCATGCAACCATTCGACTCAAAGGGGATCTTCAATCCACTTTTTTTTTAGCCCACATACCAACCACCAAACAAGGTGTTTGATTAACCATGTATACCACACACCGACACTCATGACTTTTGCCCATAAATGTGATGCTAAAGTCATGTCCAACATGTAATGAATGTCAAATGGACAACTTAAACAACATACCAACATGTGTCAACTTTTATATTCAACACAATTGACTAGCATGTTAATACATAATCTATGTCAATAACACACTTAAATCACAAGACGCATGATAACACAAAACAACCCATGCAATAGCCCACATAACGGCCCTTATATAAACCACAAAATAGCCCCTATATAAGCCACCAAAACAGCCCCTATGTAGGCCCTCAAACCAACCCCTATATGGGCCATAAAACAGTCCAAAAACATACCCTTAAATAGGTCATTTATCAGTCCAAAAAAAAACCCCTAAGCCATGCATAAAACAGCCTGTAAACGGCACACAAAACAGCCCATAAACAGCGCACAAAATAGCCCGTATTTCAGTCCAAAATTCAACCACATAACAGTCCATATTTCAACACAAAACAGTCCATAAAATCAGTCCCAAAATAGTCCATAAAATCAGTCCAAAGCAGTCCCAAAAACAGTCCATAACAGTCCCAAATTCAGCCCCTTAGCAGCCCCCAATTTTGGCCCTTTAACAACCCCTAAACAACCACTAATCAGCCATAAACCAGCCACTAAAACAGTCCATTTCAGCCACTAAAACCCACTTAAGGTAAGAATAAAACTAAAGTAGGAAGAACCCTATCTCTTGCAGCGTAGATTGAAGTGTAGGGACTTCAAGAATACCAAAACTACCTCCAAAACTTGATTTTCCCAAATCTCCGCCTTTGAATCTTCGGTGAAATCCTTCATTCTTGGTCTAGCTGCGTTGCCTTTGTCATGGTGATCGATTTTAACTCTTGGTTCGAGTTGATCCGAGCGACGGAACGTCTTGGATTAGAAGGAGAAGATTGAAGAACTCTCTTGAACTCTCTTTTCTCTCCTCTCTCTCTCTATGGCTGGCTAAGGGGTTGAACAATGAAGATATTTTGCTAAAAAACTGATTTTAGCTCTGTAAACCCTCGCATGTAATTGAACTTGTACCAACTCTAATTGATGTACAAATGTATGTTATATAAGTTTGGGTTGGCCTTGAAATGTTTTAGAATGAATTGTAAATGAAAAATAGGCCAAACATGCAAAACTGGGCAAACCGTACCGGTACGCCAAGGTCCAATAGGAAAGTAGGTAAATTTTACCGATACGCCGAACTCCAGTAGGTAAACCATACCAGTACGTATACCGGTACGATTTGTCTAAAACTTGCTGAACAGTAAAAAAAGACGAGATTTTGGTGCTTTAAAACACTCCTCTAAGCCTCATTTGCCCCATTCTTCCATTCCATTCTCACCCACGCCTCTTAGAACCCTAGGAGAAGATAAAGAGAGAAAGGAAAGGGAGGAAGAAGGTCTTCAAAGTTTGGGTTCTTGCTTGAGATTCTTGATTCAAGGTAGGGGATTTCTTCTCTTTCTCTTTCATTGAGATTAGGGTTTATGTATATATGTATGTTTTGCTATAAATGTGATATATATGATATAAAAACATCCACTCCTAGTCTTTTGGGCAATGAATACATGTTTTTATCAAAGTTAGGGTTGATTACCCATGAAATTTATCTTTTGATTGAAAAACCCTAGATTTTTAGAGAGGGATGCATTTTCTTCTTAAAGTTTTCTTTTATTATTGACTTTGGGATCATAGAACTTTGTGTTGTGTAATAAATGATTTCATTGTGATCTCTTGTATTTTTCATTGTTGATTATTGAAATTATGACAAGATGAAATTGGAAATTTTTAGAAATTTGCTTGTAATTGAGAATATGTTGGTTTCCTTATTGTATGGTTGTTGTGAGGTACTTGAGTTGCCTTCGAAAAATGTCGTAGAGTGTTAGAGGTTAGTCTACCCCAGTGGGGGTGAGATGGTTTCCTAACACTTGTAGTGGATTGTCATTTAGTAATGAGACCACTATCTTTCACTGGAGTTCGAACTAGGGTTGGTATACCTTTCCTGGGACGGGACTCGTCACTGCCATTGGTATGGTAGACGCCCTTTCCCAAAGTACTTGTGATGTGACTGTGATTGGTGAACTAGCTATAGTCGTTGGGTAGATTTTTGAGAAACAATCAACGTACATAGCGTGGGATGAACCAATATATATCTATATATTTGTATGAGAACATGAATTGAATTATGTCGTAGCCGGTGCATTGGTATGGGACAATGCAACGGCATGCGCCTGTCCAAACCATTTGGCAATGGTTTATTGTTAAATAATGCATTTGACTATTTCCATTTGATTATCACTGTAGTATAACTTGAGATCTGTTTAAATGTCACGTTTTTGTCTCAAAAGTTATATATGTTATTTTGCTAAATGAGACCGACTTGTTTTACATTTTTCTAAACCTTGTTTGAGTTTAGGAAGATTTTTCTATAGAGCTTCATGCTCATCCCCTACAAATTATATATTTTCAGATCATGTACTAGATGAGGAGTTGGGAGTCGAGGAGCCCGTACACTGAGAGACTCAGCTAGACGGGGAGGTGGATCCCGAGGTGGATGCTTAGAGCAACACATTCTTTTGTACTAGACTAAGATATCCTTTTGAAACAATATAAAGTCTAGTATATATTTTGTTATACTCCGCTGTGCTACATTAGTTAATTTTTTTGGGAATGTAAAGGCCAAGATGGGTCTATTCTTTTGGGATGATAGTGTGGGTATGATATATTGTGAATGAAAGTTTATTTTATGATGGATAAATGGACCCGGTGCGGTCAATTATAGTATAATTGTACAGGTTGTATTTTGGGTAGGGCTCCCCGTACAAAGGAGATTCTGCCCGAATTTTGTTAAAATATCAATGGTTGATGAATAAAACTTTCTTATTTATGGAGTTATTTAGTGTTCTCATGCAGAGAATGGTGTTTAGAATGTAATATCGTCCAAGGGGGGTTTTGGGGAGTTACAAGCTCCTATTTATAATTTTAAATAATTGGCTCTAATCGCGCCACACCACCCCCTCTTTTCGGGGTCCGTTTTCGCCCCGAAATGATTTATTACATTACATGTTTAGTCCAAATTAATTTTATTGGTACTTTAGTCCAATCATATTTAAATTTTAAAATATTTATTTTTGGGGACTACTGAGAAGTCATCCGCGACCCAGTCGTCTCGAATGACGTGCAAAAAGTTGGACTATCTCAGAATTCGACGAAATTTGACAGGGAAACTAGATTCCGAGACATGATTCCAATGGAAAACTTTGTTTCCTCATCCAAGGTCTAGAACATGAGTATTTTAAATACAAATTATAGTGACAAATTATCATTTTGCTCATTTTCCAAAAAATTCAAATTTACCCAGATTTTACACCTAGAAAACCTTAGTGCACTCTATTGATTAAAAATGATAGTAGGTGTTATGGTCCTTTAGAGGATGTAGATAATCCCTACTACCCCTATTGATGGTACAACGATAGTAGACGTCATGGTAATTTCAAGGATGCATAGAGTTGCTACTAGTCGTTTGGATCAAGCCCACCCAAGTTGTGACTCCCCTAAAATGGGGGGGGGGGTCTTTTGTCAGCTCGTTGATCACCCATCAACCCGTGAAATACCCGTGAATATCGTCTAACTCAATACCACGCCATTACGCCCTACTTACTAGGATCCATAACTTAACAAAATTTTAGGTAGATTTTTTTTGGTATGGGGAGCTCTACCCAAAATGCAACCTGTACAATCATACAACATTGGCCACACTAGGTTCATTTATCCATACTCATATAACTGCATGCAATTTTACATTAACATAGTCCATGTGTTTGATTACAATCCTTTATATACACTACATGCCCAAAAACTATTTTACATCTTAGTTTTACAAAAGCATAGTATAAAAACCACATTTCAACTTTTCTTCATCAATGAGGGCCCAAATGAGAACCGTCTACCGACGCATGTTCCGCACCTGAAATATTGTCCCCATAAAGGGTGAGTCACATTCAATAGGGTATCTCCTAAAGAAGCTACTCCTCAACGTAGATGCATATGAAATGTTCACATGCAATTGACAAAAAACAATCACTCCGTTCAAGAATATGCAATTCAACAATAGAATCCTTAATGTCATGTCATGATATGAGATGATACTCACATATGCAACTCAACACGAGCCTTTACTGGCTCTCTAAACACATACAATGTCATGTGTATGAATCCGTGCATTCCAAGCCCCTACCATTAATGTTACACATCCAATGAAAATTTTAAAATAAACCATGTGTCTTTGTTAGGTATTCGGATTTTGGAATCTCACCGTTGGTTCTGTACACTGTTACACTTTGTTGGACTTGCACCATCGGAACTATATAAACCAGTAACCAGGTCTTGCACCCGTGGTAGTATCTAGCCTTTCTTGCCATATATGACACAAGTTTTTCATGCAACCGTGCAACTCAGTCGGACTTAGATCCAACCTTCCCGAGTCTACACCTCAACCACCAAGAATGGTGTTTGATTCAAAAACATGCACACACACACCCACATTCATTTCAAATGCCCATGAATGTGATGTTACCCGTGCATATGCAATATAAATGTAAAATTGCAATTCTCAACCATGTTCAATATGTCATGAGCATATTATGAACAATTCAATATCCAACTTTTCCATGGTAAATTACATCATAAGTATATAACCACCATAAACAACCTCAATGTTAATATATCATATGTATATACCAATACCAACTCCTAAGTATGTTATAACACACTCAATGCAAATAACACACTTAATCCACTTTGGCATTTCATCAAACACCTTCAAGGCATAAATGTAAACACATAACATGCCCAATTAATACATTTCTCAAGAAATCACGAACAAATAATTTATAATTACCCAATTTATGTTAGAATTGATTTTAATTATTCTGAATATCCAATCATGTTATAACATTTTCAATGAAACAAATATGCTACATCAACTTAGGCATTTTATCAGACACCTTAAAGGCACCAAATCATGTAACACAATCATGCTCAATTCATCATATTTTTCATGAATTTACCAAACAAGTAAATTCTACAAGCCTAATTTATGCAAGATTGGTTTAGCATATTTCTATACCCATTTCTCATAATCTACTTACACTAGGAGTACATCAAATAAGAGAACTCATCGTATGAAACCTTAGGTTGAAAATAAAACTAATTAGGGAAAGAACCCTACCTCTTGAAGCGTAAAACAATAGTAGAAAACTCCCAAGACCCGAAACAAGATATAATCCTTACTTTCTCCAAAATTCTATTTTTTGTTCTTTGACAAAACATTCAATTTTTGGTATGTAGACGTAGCCCTCGTCGTGTAGTTGAACTTCAATTCTTGGCCTGAAGAATTTCAACCAACGTATAGCAGTAGATTAAAGAGAGAAGTTAGAGAATCCACTCTTTTCCTCTCTTCCTCTTTAATTTCGAAAATATGATGGGCATGGGGAGAAAATCTATTTTTCACCTCCATTTATACCCCTTAGATGCTTGGCCCTCGTTGTGCCACACGTCCTCCATTCTCGGGTCCAATTTTGTCCCAAAACAATTAAATTTCATCTCTGTTCAATTTCAAAATATTTTTATTTGAACTAGCTTTAAATTATTTTCTAATTTTAAAAATATAATAATTCATGTCTCTTTTTCAGATCACATGACACCCGATTGCCTCGTAAAGCGTAAAAAATTTTACTGTCTCAGTATTCAATAAAAATTGACTGGGTAACTAGATTTCGCGAGATGAATCCAACAGTGAGGTCCGTTTCATCAACCGAGTTCCAAAAATTTTTGGATTTTCAACCTCTACCGTAGTGGCTAATTACCGTTTTTCACTTTTTCAAAAAAAATAAATAAATTTACCTGGGTTTTACACAAGTGCAAGTGTGACGCCCTGTGATGCCCCAAAATTCGGGGCTCCGTTGATTATCCATCAACCACCAGAATACCCATGGATATCGAATAACTCGATATCACGTCATTATGCCCCATGGATCGGGGTCCTTAATTTAACAAAAATTGGGCAGAGTCTCCTTTGTATGGGAAGCTCTATCCAAAATACAACATGTGCAATATACATTCATATGACCCATCCGAGGCCTAATATGGAACAATGACCACACCGGGTCCATTTATCCATACTCACGTTAAAACATGCAAGGTTATATTAAAAATAGTCCATATAAGTTGGATTACAATTCTCTTACATACGTTATATGCCAAAATTAAATTACAAGACTAGTTTTACCAAAGATGTTATAAAAGCCACAAGTCGGCTTTCTTCACCCTTGCGGCCCTGATGAAGCCGTCCACCGGCGTAAATTCTAAACTTGAAATATTTTCTCGTATAGAGTGAGTAACGCTCAATAGAGTATCTCCTACAGATGCTACTCTTCCCCTTAGATGCGTATAAAGTGCACGCATGCAACAAACAACAATCCATAACATTATAAGCAATAATATGCATTCAATGTTAGAATTTATCATGTCTTGCCAAGAAATGAGATGAAACTCATTCATACAAATCAACCTGACCCCTTCCGAGCTCCTTAACACATGCAAGTACTAATGTGCATGAAACCGTCATTTTTCTGGCACATCAAATGAATTTTACCAATCTCGGGTCTTTGTGTGGGGTGGATGTTCATGGGCTTACACCAAGGGTCTCCAACCTACTCGAAATTTATGGACTTTCACCAAGGGCTCTGTGTACACCCACACACTTCATTGACCAAGCCATGGGAGTGAGTATCCTAACCACCAGGCCTTGCACCCAAGGGATCTTCTAGTCCCTTCTTGCTAACCCCAACCCTAATCACCTTGCAACCAGTGCAACTCGTTCAGGTGTTCGACCAAGCTTAATCGAGCCAACTCGTCATCCACCAAGAGTGGCATTGACGATAACTCTGCAAACACCCACATGATATGATGTTATCGTGCATATGCAATATAATGTTCCATGGCACAATGATAACATATTTAATATGCTATGAAAGACATACGAACAATATCAACACATATCACATATCCCAAGGCAAAATTATTTCATGAGCATATAATTCCCATTATTCTCTACAATGTCAACATAACACAAGCATGTGGATACACTAACAATTTTCATAACACAATTCCAAGCATGTTATCATAATTTTTATGCCAATAGCACACTTAATCACAAGGCACCATATAACACATAACAGCCCATGTAATCACAAGACACCATATAACACATAACAGCCCATGCAATCACAAGACACCATATAACCCATAACAACCCATGTAATAGTCCACATAACAACGTACAAAATAACCCCATAGTAGTGCACAAAAATAGCCCCATGGCAGTGAACAAAATAGCCCCATAACAGTGCACTAAACAATCCATAACAGTGTACCAAAATAGCCCATTGCAGTGCATAAAAATAGTCCCGAATTCAGCCACTAAACATGCCCTAAACAGCCCCTCAGGACAAGAATAAAACCAAAGTTGGAAGAACCAAAGTTGAAAAATAGTCCCGAATTTAGGGTGAAGGAAGTCATAGAACTACCAATAACATCAACAATAGCACAAGGACTTGATTTCTCCAAAATTCTTTATTTGGATCTTTAGTGAAATCCACTTTTCTTGGTACGTAGCCCTCGTCGCAGTGATCGACTTTAACTCTTGGTTTGAGTTGATCTGAGCGACAGAACTTCTTAGATTGGGTGGAGAAGCTTGAAGATCAAAACTTTTTCTCTTCTCTCTTTTTCCTCTATATGGCTGGTCAAACAAAAATTGAATGATGGTGAGAAATATCTGTTTTTTTAGATATTTACCCCTATTTATACCCCCTTAATGTGCGATCCTAATTGTACCGCATATTTCTTACTTTTGGATCTATTTTTTCGTCCCAAAACAATTAATTATATCTCAAATTAAGTTCAAATTAATTTTATTTGAAATTTAACTTAATTTAAAGGAAATTTTCTAAAATTCATTTTTGGGGACCTTTAAAATGTCATTCGTCATGCAGTCGCCTCAAACGACGGCAACAATCCGACTATTTTTGAATTCGAAGAAATTTGACAGGGTGACTAGTTTTTGGGATACAAACTCTGTTTCCTTATCTGAGGTCTAGAACATGAGTATTTTAAATACACAATATAGTGACAAATTACCACTTTTCCCTTTTTTCAGAAAAAAAGTTCAAATTTATCCGGGTTTTACATCCTTCACCCCTTAAAAAAAATTTATCCTCAACATTCACACATATACATATACAATCACATGTACATGCAACGGTCATTTAATATCTAATGACTATAAGAAAATACCTCCATCATCGAATAAGAAAGGATAATTGGTGCATGTAATGTCTTTGTGTTCCCATGTTGCCTCCACCACTCCTCGGTGCTTCTACAACACCTTCACTAGTCTTACGGTCTTGCCTCGCAAAACTTGATCCCGGCTATCCGTATAAACACCGCCCCTCCTCAAAGGTACCATCTTCATCAACAACAAGCTCTCCCCAATCCATTACATGAGTTGGATCTGGGGTTTATTTTTGGAGCATAGAGACATGGAATACTACATGGACACCCGATAGATTTGGCAGTAATACCAACCGGTAAACAACTGCACCAACCCTTTCAAGTACCTCGAAGGGCCCTATATACCTCGGTGATAGCTTTCACCGCTTGTCAAACCTGACCACTCCTCTATTAGGCATCACCTTCAAGAAGACATGATCTCCCACCTCAAACTCTAGAGGTCATCGTCGTCTGTCAGCGTAACTCTTCTGCCGGCTTTGAGCCATAAGAAGATGCTTTCGTATCAAGTCCACCTTCTCAGAGGTAACCCTAACCAAATTCGGACCCGTAGAGGGTCTCTCTCCTACCTCTGTCTAACAAATCGGATATCGACAAGGCCTCTTATATAGTGTCTTATAGGGTGCCATCTGTATGCTTGTCTAATAGCTGTTGTGGTAGGTGAACTCCATTAAGGATAAATGTTCTTTCCAACTACCCTTGAGATCTAGGACGCATGCTCGTAGCATGTCTTCTAATGTGTGGATGGTCCTCTTCGACTGACCGTCCATCTGGGGATGAAAAGCAGTGTTCATCATCAACTGTGACCCCATGGTTCGTTGAAAACTCTCTAAAAAATGAGCTATAAACCGGGATCCCGATTCGATACTATAGATATGGGAACCCCATGCAATCTGACAATCTCCTATATAGACAACCAGCAAAATTCCTCCAGTGTGAAGGTCATCCACATTGCCAAAAAATGTGCCGACTTATTAAGCCGGTCTACTATCACCCACACCGCGTCATTCCCTCGCGATGTTTGTGGCAAGTTAGCCCCAAAATCCTTCATGACATGCTCCTACCTCCACTCAGCTACCTCCAAAGGCTGGAGTAATCCCACTGGTCTCTGGTGCTCAGTCTTTACTTGCTGACACGTGAGACATTGGCAAACAAAATCCCCAACATGTTTCTTCGTCCTACTCTAGTAATACTGGCGATGAAGATCATGGTACATCTTCATACCACTAGGATGCACTGCAAAACGGGAGAAATGTAACTCCTTGAGGATCTCCTCTCTCAGATCCGCTGACTGGGGAACCACAACTCTTCCCCTATACCAAAGATTACCATCTGTGTGAATGGCCCAACCATCGTCACATGTACCCAACCATACCCGGTCCCTGATAGATAATATCTCTGTGCTCTGTCCCTGGGACTCAATCAGTCTTCTCAGTAGGGAAGACGTAGCCACTAAACTCTCCAAAGTACCCTGAGTTTGACCCTTGTAGTGTAGCCCAAACTGTCCTACAGTCTCGAGCATCTGCCACTCCCGGGAAGCCATACTAGCCAACATTCCCAATGAATTTCTGCTGAGTGCATCGGCCACCACATTTGCCTTACTGGCATGGTAATGTAAAGTGAAGTCATAGTCTTCTATATACTCCGTCCACTTGCGTTTCCCATGTTGAGGTCCTGCTATGTAAAAAAGTACTTTTGACTATTGTGATCCGAAAACACCTCGAATTGCTCACTGTATAGATAGTGGCGCCAAGCCTTCAAGGCAAAGACAATGACCGCCAACTCCATATCATGTGTGGGGTAACTTTGCTTGTGATTCTTCAACTGTTGAGAACCATAAGACACTACCCTCCTAGACTGCATCAAAATGCATCCAAGACCGTCCTTAGACGCATTACAATACATTGTGTACCTCTGTCCCCTTTCTGTAGCAATCAAAGTAGGAGCTGAAATAAGCCTTCTCTTCAACTCTTGGAATGCTTTCTCACACGAATCGTTCCACTCAAACTTGACCTCTTTTAGGGTCAATTTGGTCATAGGTGCAGCTAATCGGGTGAAGTCCTCAATGAACCTCCTATAATACCTTGTTCTTCCCAAGAAATTGCGAATCTCAAAGACTGATGATTAACCATAATTAGTGTGTAAATTCGAATGATTAAGTAATCAATTTTGTAAGATAAAATAAATAAATATTATGAATTATGTTTTGGGTGTGAATTAAAGTTTTTAATATTTTATGTTTGAAGTTATAGGGTCAAATGCAAAAATATCAGAGAATACAAGACTATTTTGCAAAGCTTGAAACTACAAAGGACTAAATTGCGATAAGGAAACTTGGACCAATGAGAACATGACACATGGACCTATGAGAACATGATACATGGACCAATGAGAAGAAAACACTTAGCACACTCAGAGCAAGACAAATGGACCAATCAGAGCAAGACATTTGAACCAATCAGAAAACGATACCTGACGGATCGAGGAGGCGACACCTTGACCTTCCTAAAGGCTCCCTAAACCTTCCCAAAGGTCCCTAGACCTTCCTAAATGCCTCTTGGCCGTTCACCTCCTCCCCCCTCTATAAATAGGGGCTGTTTTCTCATTTTTTCAAGCATTCTCCAACAATTCCACACCTACACTACACCTTGTCTCAATTCTCTACATACACCACCCCAAGCCTTCCTACCTTCTCTCCACACCAACATAAAATTTCCAAAGATCAGCCCTTACTCTCCAAAACCATCTAGCCACACAAGACTAAAGAGAGAAAAGAAAAGAAATAAAGAGAGAAAAGAGAAGGAAATAGCCAGTGGGTGCGATACCTTTTCTGTTTTCCTACATTTTTTTTGTAATCTTTCTATTCGGATAGTTAAACTACTGCCACTTTTGTGTCTTGAATGATAATAAAGGTGGTTGTGTTTCAATTGTTCCTTGCGAAAGAAGTTACTGTTTAATTTCAGTTGTAATGATGACAACTACCCGCACTCCGTGCTTGTCTATAGCAATGGAGCGTGAGTAGTCGTTTATATCCTCCAGTGCGAGGGGAACATATGTATATTATTGGTTTAATTATGGAATTGCTGATGTTTTATTTATATGTTTATTATATTATATATATAAGACATGCCAGCTAGAATAACCCCGGCGTTCCTACCGGTATGGCTAATCCTCCACTAGAATTCTGAGGAAGTTCCACCGACGCATGATATTACTATATATAATAATATGGCCAGTCGAATAACCCCGGTGATCCTATCAGTATGGCTAGTCCTCTACTGGAACGCTGAGGAAGTTTTACTGGTAAATATATATATTACCACCAGTGTAGCCTAAGAAGCAGCTGTGTTATATATTACCACCAGTGTATCTTAAGAAGCAGCTGTGTTATGATTTATTATATACGTATTTACAATCATGAGATCAAGTGAATAACTCAAGTATTCCTCATGAATTGGCTCTGCCTTCTGGTTCGCTTGAGTTAATCAGTTGACGTGGATATAACCAGCTAACCTAAAAAGTTGCTGTGTTATGATTTATTACCTACAGTTAGCCTAAGAAGCGGCTGTGATATGGTTTATATACATCAGACCTACCGGTTGACTTGCCAGTAAAATGGAAGTTAATTTTTGTAAGGTAGCAATTCCAGTATTTAACCATTAAAAAGCATATGGGACCCTTGAACTGAAGGGTATCTTTTATATTATTGTTATTTACTTTATTGTCTTCGCACTTTATTATTTCTGCACCTTATTTTATTGTCATCGCCTTTCTTTTATTTGAATAAACAAGTTATCAATCTAAGCTCACAACACAAGCTATCAAAACATCACACTACTTCAAACAATAACTTTATTGTTTTTATTTTTATTTATTTTTTTACAATCTAAATTACAGACAACTCTTCGTGGGATCGATACTTGGACTTAAAATCGAAAAAACTACAATTTGACCACTTATACTTGGGTGTATAATTCAGACACACTAAAAAGTACGAATCAACTGACTTTGGTCTCTCTCAACTCATAACTGCCTCAACCTTCTCCGGGTCCACGGATACACCCGAAGCCGTCTCCACATGCTTCATGAATTTCACCCCCAAAAGCCAAAATTCACACTTACTGAATTTGGTATACAACTGATGGTCTCTCAAGGTCTGGAGAACACTCCTCAAGTGACCCTCATTCTCCTCCTCAGACTTGGAGTAGATCAAGAAGTCGTCAACAAAGCCCACAACGAACTAATCTAGGTAGAGTTGGAACTCCCTATGCTTAAGATCCATGAATGCCGCTGAAGCATTCGTTAATCAAAATGGCATCACTGTGAACTCAAAATGCCTATATCGTGTCCTAAACTCCATCCAAGGGATATCCACCTCCCTAACCCTCAACTCATGGTAATCGGTGCGGAGATCTATCATGGAGTTGTCTCGCGCCCCTCTCAGTTGATCCAACAAATCGTCAATCCTCGGTAAAGGGTATATATTCTTGATAGTAACCCTATTCAACTACCGGTAGTCTATGCATAGCCAAAGGATCTTATCCTTCTTCTTGGCAAACAGCACTAGAGAGCCCCAAGGTGAGGTGCTCGGCCTAATAAAGCCACTGTCCAACAATTACTATAATTGGACTTTGAATTCTTGCAACTCAACATGCGCCATTCTATGTGTAGTCATAGAAATAGGAGATTTACCAGGGTGCAACTAAATAGTGAAGTCTACATCCCTATGTGGAGGTAATCCTGGTAGTTCATCCAAAAAAATATCCTCATACTCATAAACCACCTGAGGTAGACCCAACTCATGTCACGCCTCGTCCTCCAGGGTAAGGCTTGCTAGCCAACCCATCAACTGCCCATGCCATCTAGAGTCACACACGGCTTGGGGTAAAGCATCTTGCTTATCCCTCTTAAACATGAAACAAATACCATCTGGTGTGTAGGAAGTGACCCTCTTATGATCACAATCAATGTCGACTCGGTGTACAGTCAACCAGTCCATCCCATGGATGACATCAAACTCTGAATGTCTATGACCCTAAGGTCCACGGTGAGTAGAATTCCTGAGATCTCTAACTCACAATCCTGACATATCTGATCAACGTTCACCCTAACTCCTAGGGGAGAACTCACATGTAATGACTCTTCCAAGGTTTCAACCTCTAAGCCCAAATCTTTTACACATGATACAACAATAAAGGAATGAGACACACCAGAGTCAAATAATAACCTTGCCCATAAGCGAGAGAGTAAAAATATACCCTACATAACCAACTGATCTATTGGCTCAGTCTGAGGTAGAATGGTGTAGACATGCCCCTGGTCCAAGAATTCTCAGCTTGTGAGCCCTGCCCTTGGTCTCAATCCATACTCAGGCCCATATGACCTGATTTTGAAGTAGTAGGGGCCTGTGTAGCGCCCTGAAACTGGTACTAGCTCCCCTGGCCCTTGATTAGGTAGGAAGGAATTGAGTGTGTCTATGAGTACCCCACTGAAGACTAGGACTGGGATCCCAGTCGCTGAGGACAATCTTTCCTCACGTGACCTGACTGATGACAATGATAGTAAATCTTCTGACCTGCCTGATACGTAGTCATGAAGTTTCTTCCACCTCGGGAGGACTGACCTTGGCCTTGGCCTTGGCCTTGATAGCCACGGCCCTACCCCTGCAGAGCAGAAGTCCTCTGTTTCTTCCCTACACTAGAAGAAGAGGATTGACCCTCTTTCTTCTTGTCTTTACCACCTATTTTCCGAATGTTCCTTGCATAATCAACCTCTCTCTCAGTGGTCATAGTTGTCGTGACCATCGTGTCCAAGTCTTGCAAAATAAGACCCATAATTTTGCCTCGGATGCACAACTTCAAGCCATCCTCAAACTTACGTACTTTGGTCATATCTGTGGTCACATAATCGTCAGTGAAACGGGATAATTTTGTGAACTTAGACACGTATTCCATCACCATCATCGTTCCTTGCCTCAAGTCTAAGAACTCCTAGGCCTTTGCATATTGAGCAGCCGATGGGAAGTACTTACCTATGAAGAGCTCCTTGAACTCTGCCCATGTCATTATCCGCAAGTTCTTTGAGGTCTTTACCCAATCCCACCACACTTGGGATTTTCCCTCTAGTTGGAAAGTAGCTAGGGTTATCGTCATAGCATTGTAGGTGATCTCCATTGCCCCTAAGACCTTATCCACTTGCTAGAACTAATGGTCCACACACACACAACATCGTATCGTTAAATGAACATCCACACACACACAACATCGTCCAAAGACCTTGAAATATTTGGAATTGGTCATGAAGCACTCCCGTCCAGACGGAGTGATTGCATTCGGATGCGCCTATGTATTTAGTTGGGGTCCACTTTAGTCAATTGTTTATGTCTTTGAAATAACACTTTTATCCCTTTGATTTTCATGCAATCATCAATTCATCCAATAAATTTATCAAGCATAAAAAATCCACTCATCTCACTACTTTACCTGATAAATCAATCAAACACAAAAATACCATTAAAGAATAAGATCAATTGGAAAAAAATAATTAACTCAAAATAAATGCAATTTTTCATAACTATCAAGTAAGGAATTGGTCAATTAGATGTCGTATCCCACCCCACAACCCTTCATCTCACTAGTCCCTAGTAGGATCAATTAATAAAAGATGAATCAAAACAATCTAACAACACTAATCAACTTTTGAAGGACTAGCATATGCAATATGCCTTTAAACCCCTAGACTTTCTCTAGTGGACGAGTTATAGAGTCGTGAAGGTTTTCAGCGAAGATACCTACAAACTTTCATTAATTTGCTTATTGCTTTGAACTCATCATATAACCTAACCAATAATGAAATGTCGGAGATGAATAAAAATATGAATAAGTGCATACACAATCAAACATAGAACCACGTATTATCCAACAATATTTATAAATCTCATCCCTACTAAAACTCATGTGTAGTGTGAAAATGACTTGACAAGCGTAGAGAATCAATCAAAAATATACGAGCTCTCTAATACCCATTACTAGCTTCAAATCAATTGTGTTGTTCTCTTAACAACATGTTCACTCCAATTATATAAACTAATTCCCTCCACTTTTTTTTTCTTCATATGTGAACAGAATTATGGTAACAAAGACACAAGATAACTCATGTATGACTATGACAATGAACGCTGTCTCAATATAAAAGAACTTAGCATAGTTTCATGATCAGAAATCAACTTAAAACATTTCAAACAATCATCATCATCTTCCTTGCCCACATAAGTCATGTACTACTGTCAACTCTTGAGATCAAATATGTATTTTTCTAGGTTTTAAAGGGGCCTTGGGTAAAAGGGTAAAGAAGCAAAGGAATAGGAATTCAAAGAATTACGCCAAGAATATTTTGCATATTCATACCTCTTCACATAACTCACATTTTCCTTGGTAGCACAATTTTATATCCTTGCCATATTTTCAATCTTTTATTTTTTCACTTTTTCTCATTTCTTTTTTTTTTGCTTTCTCTCTCTCTCTCTTTTATCTTTTCACAAAGCTCATATATATATATTTATATATTTTTCCTTCTCATCAAATCTTTGCATTTTAACCATATTTTGACCTTTCATATGCAATGTAATTACCTATTCTTGGGATAACAAAGGATCAAAGATGAGATATTATACAATCTGGGCTTGGTTATTATATAGAGGTGAACAAAGGAAAATTTTAATCAATAGGTTCAACATGGCTTCTAAGGATGAACAAATTTCAAGAAATAAGTGAAGGCTCAAAATATATTAGACATGGCCTAAAATAATATCTCAAGAGTCTCAATTAACACACTTCTTATGCTAACAATTCAAAATCAAAGAATCATTCAACATATCATCAGTGATAAAAAAGTATAATGAAACTATTCAAAGAAACACTGAATGAAATTCTTATCACTGAGAAATTGCAACTGTCACTCCGATCTAAACTCACAAAGGACATTATATATTCTTCACTATATGTGTCAAGTTTTGAGATAAAATATTTTTTCATAACCGATATTTAAAGATTCAATTGGGGATGATATTCATAATATTAAAGTGTAATATAAAGTTCTATAATAGACTAGCACATAAACAAGTTCATATTTTCAAGTAAATAACCTTCACCCAATTATTAGTTTAATCCTATGCACATAATTCAAACAATTTGCAAATTAAAACTAAAACATTTGCAATAAAATCATAGTATATAAATTAGTCAAAATGGGTTTTCATTACAGACTCTCCTAAATGTAATAATCTAACAAAGAATTTAAAACTAAGACCTAAAATACAACAAAAATAAAAATTAACCTAAACAATATATTAATAACTCAAAAATAAAGTATATATCAAAAATCAACACGGACCAATCATTTGAACATCACAAATTATGCCCTTCCACAAATCTAAATTAAATATTGTTTTCAATGTAAAAATAGATCAAGAAATGCCATAAAAATAATATTTAAATCAAGAAAAAGGAATACATGTTGCCATGGAATCTGCATCGATTGTAGAACTTAAAACAAATAATATTCACCAAAAATAAAAAAAAATAAAGAGAAATTAAAAGAAATCTACTAGACAATACAAATGGTTTGTAATCACTTATTCAGACCATAACATGGATCCACCAACTCAATGGATTACACCTCAGCTATAAATTCCTCCAAGAACAATTTTAATCATCGCCAATTAACTTTAAAAATATTGTTGTTCTTGATGTTTTGAATCTCAATAGCTCCATGGAGAAAAACCTCCTTACTACCAATGGGCCTGACCACCATGACTTTAACTTACCAGAAAAAAGCTAGGCCTATGAATTATATAACATAACCTTTTGAGAAGGTTCAAATGTTTTCCTCTGTATGCTATTCATAGAAGACTTTCATTTAGCCTTTGCAATCTTTGCATTCTCATAGGCATCATTTCTCAACTCTTGCAACTCATTAAGCTGAAGCATTCTATATTTTCCTACCTTGTCTACATCAAAGTTCATACATTTAATTGCTCAATAAGCTCTATGTTCAAGATTAACAGACAAGTGGCTTGGCTTCAGATAAACCAATCGCCATGAAGACATTCCAAGGATTGTTTTAAAAGCCGTTTGGTATGCTCACATCGCATCGTCAGTCGTAAAGACCAATCTTTGCAATCTGGATTCACAATTTTTTTCTAAAATTTGTTTTATCTCCTTATTGGCAAGTTCAACGTGCCCACTTGTCTATGGATGGTAAAGTGTACTCACTTTATGGGTAATAGCATTTTTTGCATCAAAAGTTTTAAAAAATAATTACAAAAGTGAAGCCCATCATCACTAGTAATGGCTCAAGGTATCCCAAACTGTAAAATGATGTATTCTTTTAAAAACTTGATCACCGTGCAATGTTCATTGTTACAAAAAGAGATAGCCTCAACCTATTTTGAGACATAGTTTATAGAAATTAAGATATACCAATTACCAAACGATTGGGGGAATGGTACCATGAAGCCAATGCACCAACAATAAAAAAATCTATAGCAAAAATAGTGTTCAAGGGCATCGTGTTCCTTCGCCAAATACCCCCAAACTTTGGCAATGATCACAAGATAAACCAAAGGAATGGGTATCTTGAAATAGTGTTAGCCAATAAAATCCACACTACAAAATCTTTCTAGTGGTTTTCTTTGAAGAAAATTTCCCTCCACATGAGAAGCCCCGACCTTCACAACCGTTAAGTATTATGGTCTCCAATAATAAATAAACTCTGATACCAATTTCATATACATTTCAAACATATACATCTATATTATTATAATTTATACACCTCAGATGTAATACACTTTTCAGTTATAACCCCTTACTACAAATAGCCATATAGCAACATGTTTATATCGTAACACATGTTCAACTCTTTGATAATAACCAAGGAAATATCGATAGTTCAAACAATAACAAACTATCACATTACCTGCTAATCTAAAAAAGGGGAAATATTGTAGGATGAGCATCAACAATTCCATAGAGTAACTCAATGTTAGGAAATCAAGTTTGTAAATACATAGTTTAGCATGATTGGGCAATTTTAAAAAGAACATTTGATACATATATAAGAGAAACAATGTCATTTCATGCAAAACAATAGTATTTAAGCAAAATGGTACAGTAAAAAAGAGTTCAGAATCATCAAGCGCAGTGCCACACTAGTGAGCAATAATCCTAATAAACAACTCAGGGGTCAATACAAACATACAATCCAATAATTTAGGACAATACAACCGAATTCGGTACACAAGTTCGAACACCAATAGGGCCACCCAAGCATTTATGAACTCAATAAGAAATCCTCTATGACCTCAACCTAAAATGTAAACCCTTTGCCACTGAAACCTGTGTGCACCTACATTTCCTTTAAAAGGATCCTGAAGTTCCAAATAGTACCAGTAATTAAATCAATACGATCATTTCAACATTAGTGCGAACAGCGCTTAGAAACCCTAATCTAGGTCCATATCCAATTCAATATTCAAAACACCCAATCATAAAAAACATGAAAAAGTATCATAAATAACATATGAAATAATTTAGAAATAAGTTTGAAAAACATCACCTATTCCGGAATTAAGAAACCCTACTAGTCTCAATATTTTGATCTGAAATAGCCAAAAGTGAAAAAAAGTTATTTGACTCGCACTTTTAAGTGTGTCGGAATTATATTATTATATTACACCCAATTATAAGTGGTCAAACTGTAGTTTTCTCGATTTTAAGTCCAAGTATCGATCCCACGAAGAGTTGTAGTAATTA
>CM042184.1:31455979-31479929 GCA_023539305.1 Ilex asprella | reverse complement strand
GTATAAACGACTACTCACGCTCCATTGCTATAGAAAAGCTAGAAGTGCGGGTAGTATTCATTACAACAGAAATTAAAATATAAAATTTAAAAGGTTTTCATAGGGAACGATTGAAATACAACCACTCTTATTATCAATTAAGACAAAAAAGTGGTAGCACTTCAATTATGCGAATGGAAAGCTACAACAAAAATGTACAAGTACAATATTGGAACTGAAAGTGTATCACGGACCGGATCGTGTTTGCACTTTCTTCTTTCTTTTTCTTTTCTTCCTTTCTTTCCCATTTTTCTCTTGTAGGATTTCTCTCAGAAGCTCTCTATTTTCCGGTCCTCCCTCAAAGTGCTGCTGAAGGTCCTTATTTATAGGCGTCTAGAGAGCATGAAGTGGAAGAGATTTGCATAAGCACACTTGGATGGCCGTCCGGACGGCACTGCCACCGTCTGGACGGTGAGGCCTTGCTGGATTTTCCCACTTGCAGCGTGCTGACTCCTCTTGTTGAAATATTATACTTTGACCTCCTTTCTTTTCATCTTCCTGACATTGCACCCTTCATCTTTGGTTATTTTTGCATTTATCCTGCAAATTTAGATAAAAACTGTTACAACTAATAATTTTCGTACTAACCCTAATTTACTTTAATTACTACTTTTTAGTGCGGTAATTCTACTAATTCGACTTTTTTAATACTTCTAATTTACAACTAATTGATGTCAATCATTATTTTTCAATGAAATTTCATACAAATACTTAATTAAGCTACTTAAGAATTAATATAAAATTTATTTAGCAAAACTCCCTCAAAAACTAGGTTAAATTGGCCTCAGAGGGAAAAATAGATATTTTACACCACATATTGATCCGGGTATAGAATTGATCACAAATTTTACTAGGACCTCTGCACGAACGTTATAGAACTTTTGGTAACAATCAGAGCACCATCGAACATCAAATGCGCCTTAACGCATCGACAGGGTCCACTAGTGTACCTTTCTTCACTACATCTTCTTCCCCAAGAAGCTGTAAGTATCCTCCTGCCAGCCCTGACCCCCTACTTTTCACCCTTATTTCTCACTACTCAGTATACCTTTTCACTTATTTTTAGAGTCTACTAACTAACCTCAAACTCCTTTATGAAAACTCTTAGGTAAGACACCTCAAATTTACCTCTAATTTATTTAAATCTTAAACCATAGTTGAAGAAAAATTAAAAATTCTTAACATGGCCAGACCTGAAACTATAATTATATCCCCCTTAACAACCCATAAACCCAGATTTAATGGTGGAAACGGATTCCTTAGGTCCATTTTTGGCTAGGACCATATCCCTCCAACATAGAAACACATGATTTGTTTTTTTCTTTTTGTAAATTTCCTAAACTCTTGAAACCATACCTCGGTTTCAACCTTCAAACTCCCACCACTGACCACGATCACCCTTGAAACCACCACCAAACTTCTCCTTCCACCATAAAAACCAACTCGAGACCATAGATTAAGCTAAACCTCCCTCAATCTTCAAACCCGTTTCAAACACATTAAAAATCTGAAACTTAAAAACCTTAACTCTTGCATATAAAGAAAATAAAACACAAACTAAATAGAATATTTGAACTCCTAGCATCATAGTTAAGCAATAATTATACAATTGATCATTCGAATAACCCTCCAAAGAAAACCCAAAATTCAAACTTGCACTTTCTCTCTCCTCTTGGCGTTTCTACGTTATTCAAAGACCCAACTGAAGTCTTGAGCATATCCTCAAATTTTTTGGAGGCTTGGAGAAGGCTAGGGAGAGCCCTGCCACTACCAGGCAATAGCTTGGACATTGCTGCCATGTGGGGATAGTTTGGCCCAAAAATCCAAAATTAATTTTTAATAATTTTTTAAATCTAATATACATTAAAACATGCCCTAGAAAATTTCTTATTTCATTTTTGTAGTCCTATTTAACTTCCAATTTCATCCCTAAGTCTTACTCTTACATCCCTAACCCCACGACATGCACTCATCCTAATTCACCCCATTGTGCTTCCCAGTCCATTTTTCATCACTAGTCGCCTTCCCACACCAACCAAATAGCCCCACCATCTCTGGAACACCTATGTTGTGATGCCCTAAAACCGGGGGTACTTTCTCAACCCGTTGATCACCTCCATCAACCGACAGAAGTACTTGTGTAAAGCCGCATAACCCAACACTACTTCATTATATGACCATTTCAAGGTCCCATGTCCATCAATTTACCATCAAAATTTATCCAATTACATCCTTTAAACAAAATGACACAAGACCTGAAGGTGTGGCCAATTGATTTCAAATTTCTAAAAACTTTAGAGGAGCTACCAATAGCTCGTGCACTTCATATCAGAAACTAAGCCCTCTGTCAACATGCTATGGAGGAGTTACAACAATTAGATTCATATTTTGAGACTATCGAAGGAAAATTGGAGAAAGGAGAGATGGTAGAAACCTGGTCCATACAAAAGTATGAGTTACAATTTTAAGAAAGATTGTATGTGACGCCCCAAAATACCGGGGGTCTTTTATTAACCGTTGATCATCCATCAACCTGCATAAGTACCCATGGAAGTCGCTTAACCCGACACCACGTCGATAACACCTCCATAACCGGGATCATAACCCACAAATATAATTCAGGTTTAGTTATTCATTGGATCCAACCAAGGTCCAATATACCATGATTTATATCCCATTATGACCCATTTACATCATTGAAGGGAAGGACCACATAGCCCAAAAACATGGCAATACAATTTTGAATTTTAAAAAAAATGAAGAGAGTAACGGTACACAATCAATTAACCCTAATTTGAGGGCCCATACTTTGGGGCCTCTAGTGTAATTAACCCTAATTCTTATTATTGTACTATATTGAGAATTTACCATTGCGATACTTGAATTGTTAATGAAAATTGTGATTGGTTAAGATTGTGGTTGTTGAGAATATTTTGGTTTCATCTCTTGTATGGTTAATTGCCTTCGAGAGTTGCCGTAGAGTGTTAGAGGTTCGTCTATCCCAGTGGGGGTGAGATAGTTTCCTAACACTTGTAGTGGATTGTTGTTTGTGAAAGCAACCACTATTATTCACATACGTTCGAGGCTAAGGGATTGTATACCTTTCCTGGGAAGGATTCGTTAGTGTTGTGGGAGACGGTACACACCATTCCTAAAGTGTTTGTGATTGATGGGTGAACTAGGTAGAATTGTTGTGTTGATTTTTGAGAAGCAACCAACAAACATGACAATGAGGATGAACCAACTTATATGAGAATATGGAATGATGTTAATGAGTTATTTATTGTAACACCCCCAAATTCACCTGGGAAGACATTACTATTTAAACCATTCATGTCATGAGAGCAACTAATAAAATCCATAAATATAGAAAGTTTCATTCATCATACCTAAAGTCTAAATTATCATCCAAAATAATATGCCAATCTATGACAATTACATCTCAAAATCAAGTATCGTTTTGCAGCAAAATAAACATAATATCGCTCCAACAACGCCTGAAAATTTATCTCCTAGTATATGACATAAAGAGAGCCACTCTAGACCATCCCCTTGGGATCCACGCTTCCATCCCCTTGAGCTCCCCAAGCTACCTACTCATCTACTCCCAGATCTTCCTCTAAACCGAAATCTGAAAATAAATATTGTTTGTAAGGGATGAGGACTAAGCACTGTAGCAACATCCTCCCAAACTTGAACAAGGTTAGGAAAAACATGTAAACAGGGTGGTCTCACCATTTAAAATATCATATATAACTTTTGAAAGAAAATAGTGACATTTAAACAAATCTCCGATTAATGATTAACACTCAAAATAGCATACCCTTATTCCATGTTGTGGACTAATTATGCTTTGGTGGAGCTTAAAGAATGATGTTTCAGGTCTTAAAGTGAACAAGGGTTCAAAGGCACCAAAAAGCATCCCTTGGTGGCAATCACAGCATTTTAAGGAACAAGTTGCAGAAGCTTGGAATAAGGATGGAACGTTCGAACGTCAAACATCGTTCGAACGGTAATGATAAACTAGGCCAGAAACTGCTATCTGTGTTGCAGGAAAAATCCAAGACCCTGGAGATTCAAGAACTACGTTTGAACGGTACTTAACGTACGAACGTCTACTGGAGCAAGGACAAGATCAGGCTGACTGAAGGCTGAAGGCATGGCGTTTTGCAGACTTGCAGAGTTGCAGTCAGAAGGCCCAGGTACTTGAGTGCCACATTCAAATGGTGTCCACTGTTCTAACGCCCTAGGAATTATTTGGCAGATCAGTTAAGATTCCATAAGAACCTGGAGGGAAGATCTACATGAAGACTTGGGGGAAGATTTTGGGACAGAAACCACGTGTGGACTGACATAACTGACATGGACTGCATCCTTCTGACGATTGAACGACAGAGAGCAAAGACAGAGGAACCGTTCGAACGCCTAAACCATTCGAATGGTGTGGATAGACTGTTAGCACAGTGATTGGCATTTCACTTTAACTTTGACTCTCAGCTCTATTCTTTTACCCCTCCCTTCCTTCTCCTTGCCTATAAATGCACTTAGTTTTGTGTAAAAGAGACACACATGGGTGGAACCATTTGAGGGATTCACCATTTAGCATTCATCATATCCATTTCAATTCTTGTCTTAGTCTTTTTCTTTACTAGAAGAAGTGGAGAGTTTAGATTCCTACTCATTTCCTTTACATTAATGTTCACATTTACATTTACTTAAGAGTTGTAATTCCTTTATTTACTTTAAGTCTTTACATTTATGTTCTTGATTTACATTTAGTCTTTACATTTATGCCTTTATTTCCTTCTAGTCTTTACATTTATGCTCTTACATACATGCTTTTACTTATGTCTTGCACTTTCATTATTTGAGCTCCCTTCTTGCTTAGAGGAGTGAAACTCTTCCACTTTTCTAGAGCTTTACCAAAGCTGTAAAGAGTGAAACGTGATTTACTCATTCTTCGTTGAAGATTAGCTCTTTGTTAATTATATTTTTACGTCGTGAAGCCCTCTACTTAGAGGGATGAGCATCACTCACTTTTCTAGCTTTACCAAAGCTATGAAGAGTGAATAGTTTCTCATTCACTCTTTAGTAAGAGGTAAAAGACATGTGGTGATTACCCGGATATCATATGATGCTTTGTTCTAATGCTTAATGTTCATATTCCCTTGCTTTTGGATGATTGATTGCATCTAGCAAAGCTAAAGTACTTTGTATAATCAATAGCCTTCCTATGACAAGGATGACTCCTGCCTAGAAAGACTCTTCGTTTCAAGGCAAGTACCCCGGCTAGATCTTCATGATTACCCTTTAATCATCCCCCTTCATCAAGCTTCATTAAAAGGATGAACTATTAAAGCCATGGTTGAATGTCATGAAGAAATACTTGTTTATTTGTACACGCGATAACTCTCGGTACAGATAATTCTTATAAACTTCTAGTGAGACCTTGGAACCATGACCTTAATAGGCCATTTCTATCTTCCGATTGACTCGCCGTTGACACGAGAGTTAATTGAGTCATCAAGAAAAAATATCATATTTCGGATAATTGACCACATGTCCCGATCTTCGAACTAAAGAGTGATTTCTCTGCCATTTGAACCAATCGTATATTTTATCTAGAAAACTCTTTGAAAAGAATTTAATATTCTGTTCAAGGAATTCACCCGCATCTCACTACCCTAAAAACTCAAAAGTTACAGTCAATTGATTTCCTTCACCGATTACTTTAGAACACCAAAACTACTGGTTCCTTGTGGATTCGACTCTGGACTCAAACCGGATTATTACTACAACTTGACCGCCTGCACTTGGGTGTACATATTTCGGATCAAGTCAAGTTTTTGGTGCCGTTTCCGGGGACCCTTGTAAAAGTGTTTTACAGGTAAAAGGTAAAAATACCTTTTCTTTTCGTATAGATGCTTCTGTTTACTGTAAATAATTTGTTTTGCATTCATTTAATTTATGTTTGACAACGCTCCTCACTATAAAAATTTGCTGGCAGAATCTTCTGGATCTGTGAACCAATCTGAACCAAATTCACCAAGATCAATAGCAGACTCTTGTGAGAGTATTATGACAAATGTTGATAGAAATGAAGAGGTTCCCGTAAGGGAAGATGAGGGGCCTAATCTTCGAACTTTACGGGATTATTTGAATCCCACAAGAAATAGTATCCCATCATGTTTTGTATTTCCTCCAGATGCACCCCCGTTTACAGTAAAGTCGGGGACTGCACAGTTGTTGCCTGTTTTCCATGGATTAGATACTGAAAATCCATATTTGCATATGAAAGACTTTGAAGAAGTGTGTGTAACATTTCAAGACAATTCTGAACTTGCCAAGATGAAACTTTTTCCTTTTTCTCTAAAGGACAAAGCTAAACAATGGCTAAATTCTTTAAAATCCCTTTCCATGCCAACCTGGCATATATTTCAAAATGAATTTTTTAGAAAAAAATTTCCCCTACATCGGACTAACATGCTAAAAAGGAAAATTATGAATTTTTTGGTGAAAGAGGGGAAACATTTTACCAAAGTTGGGAAAGATTTAAAGAACTACTCCAAGCCTGTCCACAACATGTTTTTGAAAATTGGACTCTAGTAGGATTCTTCTATGATTCCTTACCCACTAGATTGCGGTAGTTTGTCGAAATGATGGCCCAAGGAGAATTTATGGGTAAAAGTCCGAAGGAGGCATTCTTTTTCTTTGACACTATATCTGATAGTTCTCAGGTGTGGGACTCAGCCTCTCCTACCACTAGTGAAGCTAGACCATCCACTTCCCAAGGGGGAAAGTATATCTTGAAAGAAGATGATGACCTGAGAGCAAAAAAGTCCACCTTGTCTCGAAAGCTTGAAGCCTTATAGATGAAAAAAATTCTTCAAGTTGAATTGGGTCCACCCACAGAACAATTGTGTGGGATTTGTGCACTGACAGGACATCCTACTGGGGAATGTCCTACCATCCCTGCATTCAAAGAAGTCTTGTTGGAACAATCAAATGCAATCTTCAATTTCTACAAGTCTTACAACAACCCATACTCTGAAACATACAATCCAGGGTAGCGGAACCATCCAAACTTCAGTTGGAGGAACACACAACCAATTGCCATGAACCAACCACAAAATTCACAACCACCACCTCAAGGACCGCCTGCATATCAACTACACCAACCACCGCACAAAAGAAACCTTGAAGATACACTGAACCAGTTCATGCAAACTCAAATGAACTTCAATGCACAGACCTCCCACTCCTTTGTAGATTTTAAAAGTCACATCCAAAAGTTGACTCAATCCCTGACTACACATAAAAAGGGCAAATTTTCTGCCCAACCAAAACCTCCACAAGATCAAGCTCAAGCTGTCACTACACTGAGAAGTGGTAAGGTGATTAATAAAACTGTCAGGGACATGTTGTTTCAAAAATCAAAACCTGAGTCAACCCCAATCAACTCAACAGTTGAACCTGAACTTGTGGATGGAAAGGAACCTAATCCTGAGATAGAGCAAGAACCAGAACCTTCTAAAGAAGAGGAACCTTCACATCTAACTTCTGCTTCTTTCCCACATAGAATTCAGGCTACCCAAAAGGTGAACCATCAGCCTGAAATTTATAAGCTTTTCAAGCAAGTAAAAATCAACATTCCACTTCTCGATGCAATCCAACAAGTACCATCTTATGCCATGTTTCTAAAAGACTTGTGCACAGTCAAGAGAAGCCAGAATGTCCAGAAAAGAGCCTTCTTAACTGAACAAGCCAGTGCCTTGCTACAAAGCAAAACCCCTCCAAAATACAAGGACCCTGGATGTCCAACTGTCTCATGTGTCATTGGAGATTTCAAAATAGAACAAGCACTGTTAGATCTTGGGGCTAGTGTCAATTTGCTACTTACTCTGTCTACCAATAGTTGGGTCTGGGTGAACTTAAACCCACTAGTGTCACACTCCAGTTAGCAGACAGATCTGTTAAAATCCCTAGGGGTATTGTGGAAGATGTACTTGTCCATGTGAATGATTTTATCTTCTCAATTGACTTCATTGTTCTAGATACTCAACCAGCATTACATTTAGAGAATCAAATTCCTGTCATCCTTGGCCGACCCTTCCTAGCAACTTCTAATGCACTAATTAATTGTAGGAATGGGGTCATGAAATTAACATTTGGGGATCTGACTCTTGAACTAAATATTTTCAATATTGCTAGACATCCAAGAGAGGATGAGGACGAAGGGGAGGTAAAATCCATTGAAACAATGATACAAGAACATCTGATTGACACGTTCAGTGAGACTTTGCCCGACTCACCTTTGATTGAGTCTGACTCAACTGAGTCAAAACCAAGAAGTTGCCCTACTCACACTATTGAGACATGGGTGCCCAAATTTGAGGAACTTTCACCAAACAGCACAAAGCCAATCTCATCAAGTGACAGGCCACCTAAGCCTGAGTTAAAACCTCTTCCATCTGACCTCAAGTATGCATTCTTAGGAGAAAACATGTCATACCCAGTGGTAATCTCATCTAAGCTCACAGATTTGCAAGAGTCTAAACTGATTGAAGTTCTTAAAAGACATAAAAACACCATTGGGTGGACCATCTCTGACTTGAAAGGTATAAGTCCGTTAGTCTGCAATCATGCAATATATTTTGAAGAGGATTCAAAACCCTCATGTCAAATGCAAAGACGACTTAACCCTCACATGAAGGAAGTCGTGAGAATAGAAGTACTCAAACTCTTAGATGCAAGAATAATTTTTCCCATCCCCAACAGTAAGTGGGTAAGTCCAACCCAAGTTGTGCCCAAAATGTCTGGGGTCACAGTAGTCAAGAATGATGCCAATGAACTAGTGCCTACTCGAGTCGTCACAAGATGACAAATGTGCATTGATTACCGAAAATTGAATTTGGTAACTAGAAAAGACCATTTCCTTCTCCCATTCCTTGACCAAGTTCTAGAAAGAATTGCAGGCCATGAATTTTACTGTTTTTTGGATGGATATTCTAGGTACAGTCAAATTGACATTGCTTTAGATGATCAGGAGAAAACCACATTCACATGTCCCTTTGGAACCTTTGCATTTAAAAGAATGTCTTTTGGACTTTGTAACGCTCCTGTAACATTTGAAAGGTGCATGCTAAGTTTGTTTAGTGACATAGTTGAAAAATTTTTGGAAATATTTATGGACGATTTCTCTGTCTATGGTGACTCATTTGATCTATATCTAGTAAGGATATCAACTTTAGGAAGGGCGTATACCATCACAATGGCATTGACAAAATTCATCCAAAAATAGTATACTTACCCCCGCCACAGTACCCGTGAGCGATATAGTGATTTGGTCCTCGCAAGGCACCAACCCCACTATGAGTGATTGTAAATGTTCAAATCCGCACGGAGTACGAAACACATCTATCCCACTCTACGATATCCGATCAACGGTCACCCATGTTCATCCAAACATCCATACAAGAGATACAATACCAACAAATTTCTCAAATCACCAGTACTTAAAAAACCCTCAATTTTATAGGTATTTTTCAAATATAACCTCTCAAGAACAATAAGCAAGAGATCATCAAAAGATATATTTTTCCGGTTCTAATAAACACTAGAGTTTTTGAAAGTAAGAATAATTGAATATCAAGTAGAGAAATCAAGAGCTATTGATTTATCAGTAGAGAGATCAAGAATAATGATTATAGAGTGGAGAAATCAAGAATAAATGATTTATCAAGTAGAGAGATCAAGAACAATGAATATCAAGTCTTGAAATCAATTAAAATTAGTTTCCTTGAAGTACAAGACATGTTATGTCTTGAATTACGTATAAGGCTTGTATAAGCCTTGAGTCACCATTCATTTGACTTAGTACTATTTTTTTAGTGGTAATTCATAACCTAGAACTCTCATGTAAGACCTAAAGCCTAAGCTCTAATACCAAACCTGTGACGCCCCAAAATCCACCTTGGGCGTCATTACTATTTAAACCATTCATGTCATGAGAGCAACTAATAAAATTCACAAATACAGAAAGTTTCATTCATCATACATAGAGTCTAAATTATCATCCAAAAGAATATGCCAAACTATGACAATTACATCTCAAAATCAAGTATTGTTTTGCAGCGGAATAAACATACTATCGTTCCAACAATGTCTGAAAATATATCTCTTAGTATATGACATAAAGAAAGCCACTCTTGACCATTCCCTCGGGATACACGCTTCCATCCCCTTGAGCTCCCCAAGCTACCAGCTCATCTACTCCCAGATCTTCCTCTAAACCAAAATCTAAAAATAAATATTGTTTGTAAGGGGTGAGCACTAAGCTCTGTAGCAACATCCTCCCAAACTCGAACAAGGTTAGGAAAAACATGTAAATAGGGTGGTCACACCTTTCAAAATATCATATATAACTTTTGCAAGAGAACAATGACATTTAAACAAATCTCCGGTTAACGCAATAACAATCTATTAAATGAAGAGTGCAACTAATAAGTCATTTCCAATGACACACCATTTCCCATAAGTTTTTGGTGGAATCCCATACTTCCAACAAATTCTTATCGAAACCATGTATCATTGGCCGCAATCAATCAATTTCAACAATGAACCATAACCCACAATTTGTATATCTGTATCTCAGATATTATGTAAGATCTCACATGAATGTACACATTGAGAATATCCTGGCCCACACTCACACACACAATCCTCGCAAGGATATCAACTTTAGGAAGGGCGTGTACAATCACAATGGGAGTGACGAAATCCAACCCAGGAATAGTATACTAACCCCCAGCCACGGTACCCATAAGTGAAATAGTGGTCTGGTCTCTGCAAGGCACCAACCCCACTATGAGTGGTAGGGAATGTTTAAACCCGCACGGAGTAGGAAACACATCTATCCCATTCTACGATATCCGATCAACGGTCACCCATGTTCATCCAAATATCCATACAATAGATACAATACCAACTAATTTCTCAAATCACAAGTACTTCAAAACCCTCCAATTTTATAGGTATTTTTCAAATATAACCTCTCAAGAGCAATAATTAAGAGATCATCAAAAGATATTGTTTTATGGTTCTAATAAACACTAGAGTTTTTGAAAGCAAGAATAATTGAATATCAAGAAGAGAAATCAAGATCAATGATTATTGAGTAGAGAAATCAAGAATAAATGATTTATCAAGTAGAGAGATCAAGAACAATGAATATCAAGTCTTGAAATCAAACACAAATCAATATCAAGTTTATGAATCAAAAACTAAAAGAAGAAAAATTCATGCTTCTTGAAAAACTACTGTTTGGATGTCAAGAACAAAGGTTTAATGGACATCAAGATGTAACTTCTATCTAACATGGTAAGATTTGCATGAACAATCAAGAAACAAGGATTTCATTACAAATATTTATGATTAAGAGTTAAAACATGTATATATATAAAAGCCTAAGTATCAATGAACAAGAGTGGAAGAAATCCCCTACCTTCTTCTTCCTTAGAATTCCTTAAGAACTTGAGGTTTTGATTCACTTCAAGATGAGAATTTCCTTTGATCTTGTGTTTCCCCTTTCCTTTCTTGTTTCTCAAGTCTTTCTAGGGTTGTAAATGATGTTTGGAGGCTGAAAGAGGCAGCCTTTTGTATTTATAGAGGAAGAAAATATTTCAGCCGACCTAAATCTGACGTTCTGATTCGTCGATCATGTTTGAACGTCATTTAACGTTCAAACATTACTAGTCCAAATTGTTGTTTTACGTTCAAACGTTCTTTGGCTTCCAAACGTTGGTTGCTACTAGTACTTTTTTATTTCCATCAAACAAGATCCCAATACCTTTTTTTTTCCATCAGACAGAGTACTGGAACGAACAGTTGTTTGAACGGACTTTAATGTTCGAACGTTTGTCGTTCGAACGTTATCTCAATTTCTGCTGTAACTTCCAATGAAGTTTTGACCTATTTAGAAGTCGATTTGAAAATTTTTTGTGACATACTCTTTTGTTACCCTAGAAGTTTACTATCTACTATCAAAATTTCAGATCAAATAGACCTCAAAATAAAAGTTGATGATCAATACATTGGGGCAATATCAAAACTCCCTCCCATTCAAATTCTCCCTAATTGTGCTTTTACTCCAGAATACTTCCAACTTGTACCACATACCTGATGACCTCAACTAGCATAAATATTTCTAATCTTACAATCCACATAATTCATACATATATCATTATAAAAATTAGCAATTCAATAGCATAATTACGTTACTATATAACAATAAGAATATGGGGGTTTACATTTATTGATTGTTTTAATCTCTTAAAAGTTTATTTCTGTCACTAATTTACTGCATTTCGTACACTTGAAATCATCACAACTATCATGGTTTTATTCTCAAAATCTATATATGCTATTTTCCAAAAGAGACATGTCATCTTTTATTGTTTTAAACCTTCTTGGGATTTGAGAGGATTTCCCTACAGAGCTTAGTGCTCACCCCTACAAACAACACTCTTTTCAAATTTTGTTTTAGAGGGGGAGCTCAGGGTTGACGAGCAGGCAGCTTGGGAAGCTCAACTTGATGGGTATGTGGACCCGAAGGAGAATGTCTTGAACTACTATTTTTACGTCCTAGACTAGAAGGTTTATTTGGAGATAATGTTCATGTTAATGTTTTCTTATTCCACTATAAGATAGTAGTTAATTTTTTGGATGTAATTGTCGTAGTTGGGCTTATTCTTTTGGATGTAATGGCCTTGGCTTGACATATTCTTTTGGATGAAGCTATAAATATTATGTATGATGAATGAAATTTTCTTTACTTATGGATTTTAGTAGTTGCTCTCATGATGTGAATGGTTTAAGATAGTAATGTCATCCAAGATGGATTTTGGGGCGTTACACCCGTCATCCACCAAGTGTGGTGTTGACGATAACCATGCACACACACCCACAAAATGCGATATTCCAGTGCATATGCAATGTGATATCTCATTGCAACAATAATACAATGTTTAATATGCTATGAATGTCATTTAAACTATTTCAAATCATTTCACCATCCCATGACAAATTATATCATAAGTATATAATTCTCATGATTCTTCACAATGTCAATACATAAACATGCACATATCAACATTTTATCTAGAAACAAAGCCCAAGCATGTCATCACATAAACAAACAATAACACACCAAATTCTTAAGTCATTATGTAAACACTTAGCATGCCCACGATACACATAACTCAAGAAATTATATTAAGCAATTTCTACATACCCAATTTGAGATAGAATTTATTCTACCCATTTCACCAATCAACAACAATAGGCAAATGATATATACTTCTATCAACCTACCCATTTCATATTAAACATTCTAGGTTGGAAATAACCCTAAGTTGGAGTAAACACTACATCTTAAAGCATAAGGAACGATCGTAGGAAGCTCCAAAAACCTGCTTATAGCCCAAATGCCTCACTTCCAAAAATCCTGTTCTTTGACTTTCGATAAAACATGCACTTTTCTGTATGGAAGCGTAAGCCATCATCAAGGAGAACAATATTTCCACTTGGCTCGAGTTCATTTGTACTATGGAGTGGCGTAGATCGTAGAGAGAAGGTAGCATTTCTCACTTGTTTCACTCTCTTCTCTCTCACGTTAGAATCAACTCAAGAAATGGGGAGAAAATATGATTATCTCCCCAATTTATATTATCTAACGATTGGTCCACAACGCGCCACATGTTCCTCTTTTTTAGGTTCCGTTTTCATCCCGAAATGATTAAATTTCGCTCCGGTTCAAGTTTAATTTTTTTTTGAGCTCGCCTTCATTTATTTTACGAATTTAATAATTTTATTTTAAAAAATAATTTTTGGGTTACCCAAGGCCCAACAGCCTCGTAAAACAAAAAAAATTCAACTATCTTTGAATTCAACGAAATTTGACAAGGTAACTAAATTTTGCAAGACGAATCCAACATTGAGGTCTGTTTCGTCATCCAAGATCTAGAAAATTTTAGGTTTACAACCCATACCATTGTGGTAATTCATCGTTTTGCCCTTTATTCCTAAAAGTTCAAATTTACTCGAATTTTTACATTCTTATCTCCTTAAAAAAATTTTGTCCCCCCAAATTCTAACACACATACACACTGAAACACATGCATATGTAACTAGTAATCTTATACTTAAAATTATAAACATGTACCTCCATCATCGAACAAGAATGGATA
The DNA here is from genome assembly GCA_023539305.1 of Ilex asprella. Classification (NCBI taxonomy): domain Eukaryota; kingdom Viridiplantae; phylum Streptophyta; class Magnoliopsida; order Aquifoliales; family Aquifoliaceae; genus Ilex; species Ilex asprella. The sequence goes on along the minus strand of CM042184.1, from coordinate 31,465,644 downwards.
ACTGGCACGAATGGTGTCCTCGCGCTCCCTTGTTGCCTCCACTTTTTGGTGCTACCATAGCACCTTCACTAGCCTCACCATGTTGCCTCGCAAAACTTGTTCTCGGCTATCCATGATACGCACTAGTCCCTCCTCAAAGGTCCCATCCGCATCAATAATCAACTCATGCCAATCCACTACATGTGTCGGATCTAGAGTATACTTCCGGAGCATAGAGACACAGAACAATGCATGAATGCCCAACAAATTTGGCGGTAACGACAATCCGCAAGCCACTGTACCTACCCTCTTGAGTACCTCAAAGGGCCCGATAAACCTCGATGAAAACTTTTCTTGCTTCCCAAACCTGACCACTCCCCTCTTAGGCATCACCTTCAAAAAGACGTGATCTCCCACCTCAAACTCCAGAGGTCGCCGCCGCCTGTCGATGTATCTCTTTTGTCGGCTTTGAGCTGTAAGAAGACGTTTCTGTATCAGGTCCACTATCGCTGAGGTGTCTCTAATCAAGTCTAGACCCACATAGGGTCTCTCTCCAACCTCTGCCCAACACACCGAAAAATGATAAGACCTCCCATAGAGTGTGTCATAGGGTGCCATCTGTAAGCTCGCCTGATAACTATTATTATAGGCGAACTCCGCTCAGGGTAAATGCTCTTTCCAGCTATCCTTGAGATCTAGAACGCATGCCCGTTGCATGTCCTCTAAAACCTAGATGGTCCTCTCTGACTGACAGTCTGTCTGGGGATGAAAGGTTGTGCTCATCGTTAGTTGTGTCCCCATGGCCTGCTGGAAGCTCTCCCAAAAGTGAGCTAGAAACTTGAGGGCCCAATTCGATACTGTAGATACAGATACCCCATGTAAACAGAATATCTCTCATATAAACAATTTGCAGAATTCCTCCAGTGTGAAGGTCATCTACACCGCCAAAAAGTGTGCTAATTTTGTAAGCTGGTCCACTATCACCCATACTGCATCATGTCTTCGCGATGTCCGTGGTAAGTGGGTCACAAAATCTATTAATACATGCTCGTATTTCCACTCAGCAACCTCCAAAGACTAGAGTAACCCAGCTAGTGCTCAGCCTTGACCTACTGACACGTGAGACATCTATTGACAAAGTCTCCAATGTGCCTCTTCATCCCACTCCAATAGTACTGGCGACGAAAATCATATTACATCTTTCATACCACCTGGATGAACTGCGCAACGAGAGTAATAAAATTTCCTGAGGATCTCCTCTCTTAAATTTGTAGACTGGGGAACTACTACCCTTCCCCTATTTCGAATACTACCATTAGCATTTATGGTCCAGCCCTCGTCACCTATACCCGATTTTACTCGATCCCGGATGGACAATATCTTCGTGTCCTACCCTTAGGACTCGATCACTTTGCTCAGTAGGGAAGGCATAACCACCAAACTCCCCAAAGTGCCCTGAGCCTGACCTCTGTAGTGTAGCCTAAATTATCCCACAGTCTCGAGCATCTGCCACTCCCAAGAAACCGCACTAGCCAAAACTCCATGTGACTTCCGGTTCAATGCATCAGCCACCACATTTGCTTTACCAAGATGGTAATGTAAGGTGAAGTCATAATCCCCCATGTAATCCATCCACCTCTGTTGTCTAGTGTTGAGGTCCATTTGTGTTAAGATATATTTCAAACTTTTATAGTCTGAAAACACCTCAAATTGCTCACCATACATATAGTGGCGACAAGCCTTTAAGGCAAAGACAATGGCCGCCAACTCCATGTCGCTTGTGGGATAGTTCTGCTCATGGTTCTTTAACTGTCGAAAACCATAAGCTACCACCTTCCAAAACTGTATCAAAATACATCCAAATCCGTACTTTGAGGCATCACAATACACCGTGTACCTCTAACCCCTTTCGGGGACAACCAAAATAGGAGTGGAAGTAAGGCTCCTCTTTAACTCCTGAAATTTCTTCTCACATGAATCATTACACTCAAACTTGACCTCCTTCCTCGTCAATCTCGTCATAGGTGCAGCTTGTTGGGAGAAGTCCTCGATGAACCTCTGGTAGTACCCTACCAATCCCAAGAAATTACGTACCTCGAAGACTGACTTTGGCGTCTTCCAACTCATAATGACATCAACATTCTCTAGGTCAACCGATACACCCGAAGTCGACACCACGTGTCCCAAAATTTTTACCTTTGTAAGCAAAAAATAATATTTATTGAACTTGGCATAACGTAAACACATAGCATGCCCACATTTCACATAACTCAAGAAATTACATTATGGAATTTCTACATGCCTAATTTAAGATAGATTTTATTCTACTCATTTTCCATACCCATTTCATCAATCAACAACAATAGGCAAGTGATATATACTTCTATCAACCTAACCATTCCATATTAACTTTCTATGTTACAAATAACTCAAAGTAAGAGGAAACACTACATCTTGAAGTATAAAGAACGACCGTAGGAAGCTCTAAAAATTCGCTTCTAGCCCAAATGCCTCACTTCCAAAAATCTCATTCTTTGACCTTTGGTAAAACCCACACTTTTTGGTATGGAAGCATAGCCCTCGTCAAGGAGAAAAACTTTTTCTCTTGGCTCAAGTTGATTTGAGCACCGAAGTGACATAGATCATAGAGAGAAGGTAGAGTTTCACACTTCTTTCCCTCTCTTCTCTCTCACGTTAGAATCAGCTGAAGAAATGGAGAGAAAATCTAATTTTTCCCCTATTTATATTTTCTAATTCTTGGTCCACAATGCGCCACGCGTCTCTTTTTTTCGATTTTGTTTTCATCTCGAAGTGATTAAATTTTGCTTCGGTTCAAGTTCAAAATATTTTTTTTTAGCTTATCTTCATTTATTTTCCAAAATTCATAATTTTATTAAAAAAAATTTGGGTTACCCGAGGCCCGACCGCCTCGTGAAATGAGAAAAATATAACTATCTCGGAATTCAATAAAATTTGATAGGGTAACTAAATTTCGTGAGATGAATCCAACCCTGAGGTCTATTTTGTCATCTAAGATCTGGAAAATTTTAGGTTTATAATCCGTACCGTAGTGGCAATTCACTGTTTTGCTCTTTATTTATAAAAGTTCAAATTTACTCCAGTTTTTACACTGTAAACCAGATAACGATCATGTAAAGGAAGTAGTGTTGGAGGAGGGATATTATTCTAAATTTTCAATACATTTGGGTAGCTCCAAGATATATAGAAACATGAAAGGTCAATAGTGGTGGAAGGGAATGAAGAGAGATGTGGCTAAGTACGATACAAAGTGCGTAGATTTTCATTAGGTTATGATTGAGCATTAGAAATATGGATGTCCATTATAGTCTTCACCTATTCCTAAGTGGAAGTGGGCTCATGTTACTATGGACTTTCTGTCGGGACTGCCTAGAAATGTTAAAGGACACAATGCTAGTGGTGTGATTGTAGATAGATTCAAAAAAATTGCCCATTTTATACTTGTCAAGACCACATATACTTTAGTGACCTTGAGCCAGTTACATTAAAGAGATAGTGAGGTTACATGGAGTGTCATTGTCAATTGTGTCCGATCAAGATAGCCGATTTGTGGCTAACTTTTGGTAGAACTTGCAGAAGGCATTAGGTACTGAGTTGTATTTCAGTACCACTTTTAATCCTCAGCCAAACAACCAATCAGAGTGGGTGATTCAAATTCTAGAAGATATGCTAAGGGCTTGTGTTTTATACATTAAGAGTAGTTGGAATGAACATTTACTACTCGTGGAATTTTTTGACAACTACATCTACCAAGCTACCATTGGAATGGCACCTTACGAGGCATTGTATGGGAGACCATGCAGATCACTAATGTGTTGGACGAAAGCTGGAGAGAGTAACTTATTTGGACCCAAAACTGTTAGTGAAACTACCAAGAAAGTCCATCTAATTTGGGAAAGATTACTCACGGTTCAAAGTAGACAGAAAGATAAGTTGATAAGAGGGGAAAACCTTTCATACTTAAGTTAAGGGACTAAGTGTTTCTCAAAGTGTTATCAAAGAAGGGAGTGCTCAGATTTGACAAGAAAAGGAAGTTAGCCCGATGTACACTAGACCATTTGAGGTGATTAAAGTTTTGGGATAAATAATCTAACTACTTAGATTGTTGACCATGTTATCAGGAGTACATGATGTGTTTCACATATCAGGTGGATCTAGAAGGAATTAAAATTCAAAATAGAGTAACCTATGAAAAGCAACTTGTGAGGGTGCTCCACACCAAGGAGAAAGTGCTTCGAAATAAGGCCATCTTACTAGTGAAAGTATAGTGGCAACACCATGGAATGGAGGAAGCTCCATGAGAACCAGAATTGGAGATGCGGGAGAAGTACCCTCATTTATTATCTTTTTGAGGTTAGTTTTAAGGATGAAACATTCTTTTACGGGGATAGATTGTAAATCCCTTGTATTTATAATTTTATATATTAAGTCCTGCTTGTTTCATATATAAATAATGAGTTAGGGAGAAGTTATATAGGTTGTATTAGAAGATATTAGGTATTTTTCATTTTATACTTATTATAGGGAGAAGTTATGAAGAGCATAACTAGATATTGTCCTAGTATTTTAAATATAACTTTTTAGTTTGACATTATTTTGACCTTAAATTTTCCACCAGAAACTAGGTCCCAATATCTACAAAAGTGCATTTCACCAACATTTCTTATGTCTACTTCTAAATAGGTCAAACTTGTAGTGAATTTTTGACAGGATTTAGGAGTCACGTTCAAACGCCAAGTCACGTTTGAACAAGGTTTAGCTATAGTACTTTGGTGTCTAACAATGAGTTTGACTGAAATGGAGATATTGGGATCAAGGAACATTTGAACCCCATTCACATTTGAACGAGGCAGGTTCAAATGCCAATAATCTATTCGAATAGAAGCACAATTTTAACAATGATCAGGCTCACGTAAACTATTCAGATTCTAACCCTATAAATAATACCTAAGGACACCCTTTTAGCCAATTTCATCCTTATTCAACACAAGACACCTCTAGAGAGAGATAGAGAAGGAGAAAATACAAGATTCAAAGGAATTTTCACGTTGGGAACGGATTAATGACGCAACGGTCAACATCAAACAACGGATTAAGGTAGGGGTTTGTTCACAAAATGGTACATTGATGCTACGGTAACTATGCAAGCAGGTTATGAGTTGCTATTGTAGTTATATGATAAATATTGATTGATTCCTGGCTTTCTTGAAATTATTAGCATGTTGTTAACGGGATTGGTGTTTTATAACACAAAAACTATCATTTTTACTTTTGAAACCCTATACTTGAGTAAGTAGATTTTTTACACATGTTACTCGCTAGTTCTTGAATTACAAACCCTAATTCTTGATTTTGATCAGGCAAATTAGGATTTGAAGATCTCTTGCATGTTTTTTTGAAGCATTCTATTAAGAAAGTAATTTGATGAAAAGTGTTGAGTGCTCAATATTGCATAAACTTAAAAATAACATATTACCTTTATGCTTGCTAACAAACTAACTTGCTTCACTTATTGCATTTGGTGTTTAATGCTTTGATTTTTGTGCTTGCAGGTAGTTTAGGTTTAAACTTGGAGATAAAGCATTGATAGGATGACAAAGGACGAGTTGTTATTTAGTTTGCTCGAGAAAAGAGGAAGCTAGGAGCCTTGGAAGTCATTTTTGAAGAAAAGAGAAGTTCTATCGGTAGGTGTTATACCAGTAGGAAGGCAAAAAAATGAAGGTTCTATTGGTAGTAAGTCAGTTCTACCGGTAACTTGAGCTACATAAGAATAGTGCAGAAGTTCTACCATTAGTTAGTACATGTTCTATCGGTAGAAAAACTAACAGAAGTTTACACGTTTTTCATCAGAGAAGCTATACCAGTTGTTAGTACATGTTCTACTGGTAGAAAAACTTATAGGATTTTGTTAGGGAAAGTCCTAACAGTAGATAAAGGAAGTTTTACCGGTAGGAAACCTCGTGCTATCGGAGGAGAAAGTTCAACTGATAGGTCGTGCTATCGGAGGAGAAAATTTTGGGAAGGATATATGCTACAGATCTCAAGATTCTCCTTCCAACTAAATTAAATTGAAGACCTTTTGGGGAATATAGATGATGATGCACAAAATCGTATGGTGCGAGATCAACAGTCACAAGAGTGATAAATGAGCAATCAATGACAATTAGTGGCAAAATGGTAAATAAGACTCAACACAGGAGATTTATAGTGGTTCGGTCTCGGATGACCTACGTCCACTCTTCGAACGGCGATGGTGGCCTGGGGTGTTTTATTGATCAACGGTGATACTCCGAAAAGTTTACAATGAGTCTAGAGAGAGAGTGTAGAGAGCTTAGAGAGCTTGCTGAGTACAACCAGTGTAGTGTATGTGTCTCAAGAGTCATTCTGTCCTTCATACAGTGAGGGCTTACATTATATAGGCTCACCAAGGCGGTGACGTGAGGGAGAAGTCTCCCGTTAATTTGGTAAGTACAAACATGGTAGGAGTGAGTCTCTTCGGTAGGTAGAGTTATGATAGGAGTAGACTTCTTTGAAAGGTAAAAGTATGGTAGGAGATCTCCGTATCCCGAGTCTTCCTCCACGTGCTCCTATTTGCTCGGATGTTACTCTGGTGCGGAGTGTACTCATGCTTAGTCTTGGACTTGAGTCTTAAACTCGATCTTGCTTCGGAGTGGGTTTGGACTTGTGTTGTGTTTAGTGTTGCATCAAGGCATGAAGAGGAGAGGAAGCGAGGCCAATGGAGTCGAGGGGTGGGCGGCGCCCACTTTGGAGGAGGCCTGGGCGGCGCCCCAGGTGCCTTGGGCTGCCTTGTCCCTTCCTTTGGTGTTCAGTCTTGAGTCGGTGCAACTTGGTACTCGTCTTGGCCTTGAGGTCGGACGTCGAGCTCGGCTTGGTACTCGTCTTGGTCTTGATGTCGGACGTCGAGCTCGGCTTGGTGCTCGTCTTGGTCTTGAGGTCGGACGTCGAGCTCGTATTTGAATTGGACTTGGATTTGCACCGGAGTCAAATGTTGAAGGAGGAGAGTTCGTAGGAGAGGCCGAGCGCGGAGCTGGGCGCCCTAGGGGCTTCGGGCGACGCCCCTCGCTGCCTCTTGCGGTCTTGGTCCTTCCTCCGTCTTCTTTGATGATTGCCACTCGGTTGGCCCAACTACATGGGTCTGTTGGGCTCTTCTATGGGCTTCTTCGACTCTGTTTGGATTGGACCTTAGCTTAGTAAAATCCGGACTCATCATTTGCCGCCCATGCCCCGAGCTCTGATTTTCTTCGAGAGACAGGGGTTGAGGGCATGTGCTTCGTATTTGCTTGGTTGAGTCGGAGCTTCCCTTGTCTTTCACGGTCCCCTTTTATCTTCGGGGAATTATCTTTCGGGATCTGCTCTGCTCCTCGGTTCCGAAGAGTGCATTATTAATATTATATATATTTTATGCCCTTGTCTATAAATAGAGGCCACTGTTTCATTTTTTTCATTCTTCTCTCATTTGCATGTGCAGGGGTTTCCTTCAAGAGTGACTCTCAAGGAGCTTTGCTAAGACTTCCTCAAGGAGCTTCAAGGCCTTCATTCTCTATTTAAGGAGCTTCAAGGTTATTCCATTTTTTCGTCATCAAAGCATCCATGAGAACGAGAGGCATGCCGATTGGAGGAGTCAAGACGAGAGGATGACATTGCGGGGGACGAGCCCAGGCGGCGCCCAAGGGGCTGCCATGGGCTGCGCCCAAGGGGGCCAGCCTATGGACGGCGCCCAGGGTGCTGCCTCCTCCGATTTTAGTCGTTCGAGCTCCTCTTCTCGCGGTGGACTTGGTGCGGCAGAGGAACCCTTCGGGACCGTTATGAGTATTCTGCGTCGTTCCATGGGCGTGCCCGAACGGTCTTCTAGCGCAGGTGATTGTTGGAGTATCCCAGATCCTTCAGGAGACAACCCAGGCGTTGTGCTGCAGTCGACTGATGACTTGGAGGACACAGTGTTGCGAGGTATGTCTCTTGGTATTCTTTTTACTCTTTCTTAGACATTGTTACCTTGTCTTAGCTAGATTCTATATTCAGCTTGTATAAGTGTGATGCTGAAATAGCTGAGATAGCTTCCCTATATCATATCCCGCCTTGTGTGACTTATTGTCATGCTGAGGCTGATGAGCCCGCCTGCTGCGACTCTTTGGGTGAGATTGTTGTATATGAGGGGATGTTGGAGGCAGGTCTGCGATTCCCCATCCCTGGACCTATTTGTCGGGTATTAGCACACTTGTCATTGGTCCCAGGGAGATTGTCTCCCAATGGCTGGAGGGTTATTTCTACATTCTTCGCACTGTGGCGGTTGGTGTTAATGTTCCTCCGCCGTTCGAGGAGTTTCTGGCGACGTACACATTGTCGGAGAACCCTGCTCCTTATGGGGGGTGGTACCGCTTTATTTCGAGGTCAGGCAGACTCATTGAGGGGCTTACGTCCAATCTCCACAAGTGGAAGAGGAGGTTTTTCTTCGTTGGTGGCGAGTGGGCTTCGGAGTCCGACCGTGATCTTGTGCCTTCTCGATGGGATGTAGTCCCTCAGACTAAACAAGGTGAGGATTTTTGTCTTTAAGCTGTACTCTTCATCCTTATGTGTTGGTTTTTCATAGTAGGTGATCTTTTGCAGTCTTATCGGCTCTAACTCCGGTCCAGACGAGGCTGCTTGATGCGATTCGTAGCAACCCGACTAGGGACTTTGCTGAGATTATGTCGTTGTCCGGCATCTCTTCCAAGCCCAAAAAGAAAGGTGCTCATTTACCAGTAGTCTTCTTTAGGTGCTTTGTAGTAGGCTTTTTGACTTACTGGGTTTTTGCAAGTCTTCCCATTGACAGGTCCGTAGTGGACGAGGTCCTTGCCTCTAAGGTGGCTTCCATACCTACTCCTCCTCCCAAGAGGGCGAAGTCTGGTACCCCCTGTTCTTCTCGACCAGGGTTGGTCGACCTAGCGGGTTCTATACCGGCTGAGTTTGATGATGTTCCACCTTCTCCTTCGATCTATGTCTCCCCTTCCCCGAGACACGATTCTGGTACTGTTGTAGGGGCTGAGGTACCGGTGCCGCAATCTGCCGGGACGGAGGGTCCGTCTAGGTGCTGTTCCCTAGAGAACACCTCAGGGTCTATGCTGCATGACGTGGAGGTGGCGAAGGAGAGATTCAACGCCTTCGTGACTGGTGCTGAGGCCAATGAGATTGCCTCTCGGGGTCCTGGGGGCGTAGTAAACGCCGCTGTAGAGGGCATCGCTCTGGTACGCTCTATCCCACTGTTTTGTATTTGACTTTCTGTGGCATGTTCAGACTTAGCTCTTGGCTTTCTTTGTATTTGAATGTCCACAGGTGATGGCTTCCTTGCCTGCTTTGTTTAGCAATACGATGATGATCGGTGAGGCCATTCTTGGCGAGGCGAAGGAGAGACGGGCACGCGAGGCTGCTGAGGGACAGCTTGCGGCTGCTGAGATGAGGCTTTCACTTGAGCGACAGACACGAGAGAATGACGCACTGCTAGCTCGACAGGCACGAGAGGATGCCGAGAAGCGATTTGAGCTCGAGTGGTGGACGCGAGAGAGCACCGCTGAGTAGTTGAAGCTATCTCAGAGGAAGGTTGCTCAACTTGAGGCTGACCTTGGTGTAGCACTTGGGAGAGCTACTAGTGC
>CM042184.1:31329985-31432527 GCA_023539305.1 Ilex asprella | reverse complement strand
ACGGAAACGTTACCAAACGGGGCCTCAATTGTCAGTTTAATATTATGTATCAGTTAAACGACTGGTAACCAGAAGGACAAGCCATTCAAGAGGATCACTTAGATCATTAATTTGACAATTTTATATATTAGTTAAACAACCATAGTGAACCAAAAGGTCAAGCCATTAAGTTGGAACGCTTAGGTTATAAATCGGGTAGTTTTATATACCATGCAACAGTAAAACATCCTCAGTGCACCAGAAGGTCAAGCCATTCAGTTGGAACACAGGAGATATTCAACTGACAGGTAGATGATTCACTGACGACATAATTCTGGGCTACGTAGTAATATCCAATTACGTACGTCATTGTATCATGCATGAAGTTTATAATAATAGATAGTATGGTATATAATATTAAGTGTAGCTTGATGTTCATAACCATGAGCATATTATAACTATAACCATCCGTCAATTAAGGGAGGTTCATATATATATATATAAAGTATAAGTCCACATCGGCATTTCCATAATTTAACCAATATTATGAGTATGTTCACCTCTCACTGAAGGGTATAAGTAAACTACTCACGCTCTATTTGTAATACCCCGATCCATTTTGACAATGAACTAGTTAGGGAATATTCTCCTGAAAGGAATAAGAAAAATTTTAAAAAAGAATTTAGAATACTCTAGAAGAATATAGAATATTTGAGAAGTTTTTAGAAAATTCTAGAATAGTCTAGAAGAATCTAGAATGTTGGAGAAGTTTCTAGAAAGTTCTAGAAGATTCTAGAGAGTTCAAGAATAACCTAGATAGTCTAGAATAATCTAGAAGAATCTAGAATATTGAAGAAGTTTCTAGAAAGAATTCAGAAAGTTCTAGATCAATCTAGAGAAGTCTAGAATATTTTACAAGGTTCTAATAGATACTAGAAGGTTCTAGAAAGATTTATAATGTCCCAAAAACTTTTAGAAGGACTTAGAAGGTTGGAGAAGACTTTAGAATATTATTGATGAATCTAGAAAATTGTGGAATTGTCATGTGCAAAATAAGCTTGAAACCTAGAAGGATCTAGGAGAGGAGAGATGGTAGAATATTCTAGGGAATCTTCCCTAACAATGTCCCATGTCAATATTCTAGAATAATCCTAGGGTGCCTATAAATAGGGCATTTGGGATTGGATTAAGATACAAGGGCACAAGTAGTCTTCCACTTTCAAAAAAGTATATAGAGTAAAAGAGAGAAAAGAAGGAAGAAAGAGCACCTCATCAAAGGAGAAAGGAAATTGTGAGAGAAAGAGGAAAGACATTGATAACATCTCACTCTACTTCGGGTAACAAGCAACACTCAAGATGCATATTATTTGGACTTGAGGTGAGTGGTTTGACATGCAACGTTATTTCAAAATTCTCCGTATCCCTAAATATTTTAAAAACGATGCATTATGTTTGTTCATTACTACTTTTACCAAATGTTTTACTATGTATCTAAATACTTGTGGCATACGATTCTCCTTACCTTGATGAAATCTTTTGTTAAGTATTGTGACTCGATCACTTGTTTATATGGTGAGACTTAGTAATGGTGAATGGAACCAAAACTAAAAGTCCAGAGAAATTATTCCTCTGTGTGTAGTGACTTTGGCCACTAGGGAAAAAACCCGGGGGAGGATGAGGTGACCCTAGTGCTCAACGGTTGAAGGAACAGTGTCTGGTGCGTCCTGGTGACCTTCATCGGATCGTCTTAAGGAATAGACCTGGGTGAGGCTGTGGTGACCCTATGATGTTGGATCCAACCTTGAGATCTTTTGGTATTCGATATTGGTTCCCATCGATTATTGGATATCATACAGTGTCCACCATTATATGAGTCACTGCTGTGGTATGATTTTTTGTTGAAACCTGATTTGTTATTCTTGAGAAATTGGTTATCTTGGTGAAGTTATTTTTCCAAATATTTGATTTACATTTCGTATGCCAAAAATATTTTTCAGCCACTTTGAATATGCATGCCTTTTCATTCACTGGGCTTTTTAGCTCATGCTTTCAAAATAAAAATTTTCCAGGATTGAGTATTAATAGCGGACACAAGTAATTGATTGGAGACTAATAGTGTTGTGACCTCTGTAGCATATATCGTACAACCATCTTTACTTGCTTTGATAATTGGGGCAAACAGGTTTAGGTATGTTGACTTTGACATATTGACATGAGATCAATTTAGTGCTAATGTTATTTTCCAATCCTATATTATTAGTTTATTGGTTAGGCTTACGTGTTCTATAGATTATGGTTCTATGGTTCATGGCCGATCATGTCCTTGGAGTTGGGGTGTGACACCATTGCTATTAAAAAGCACGAAGTACGGGTAATTTTTATTATAATAATAAATAAAATATAGACACTGACACTTCTTTCGCAGAGAACAATTGAAATACAACCACCCTTAATATCAGTTAAGACCCAAAGGTGGCGGTAGTTCAATTCTCCAAGTAGAAAGACATAATAGAAATGTAGAAATATAGAGTTTTGGCTGGAGAGTAGGACGATCCAGATCTTAAATTTTTCTATATCTTTCTCTCTTTTTCTTTCTTTTCTTCTTCTTGTCATTCTCTTTGAAATTCTCCCTGAACTTCCTCTCTCTCTTTCACCTGTCTCTCATCTGAAGAAGATGAGGTAGCCTATTTACAGGCAAGGTGGAAGCAGGAGGTGGAGGATCAACACAAACCACCTAGGACCATCGTCTGGACGCCACCACCACTGTCCGGACAGTCCTTGTTTGTTGGTGGAGTTTCCATATCGTTCTTGCATGTTTATATTGTTGAATTATGCTTGCCTCCTTGGTTGTTTCAAGATTTGACAGATTGCCCCTCCAGATTTTTAGCAATACCGCACAAAAAATCCTGAAATTTTTAACAATACACGTCTAAACCCTAATTTACGCACAAACCCTAATACATAGTTTTTAACTCTTTTATCTTAAAAAATTAATTTATTTAACTATTTTAATTTACATTCTAATCAGGGTTAATCAGAAAGGTTTACCTAATATAACAGGGATTTGGGAGCAGGGGTTAGCAATAGGATGAGTTTCAAGCACAATAAAGTTATCCACTTGAACCAAAACATCCTCCACGACTCCCTTTGGTGTTCGAATGCTCCGATCCACCAACTAAAGAGTGATTGAAGTTGGCTTCATATTGGAGTTGCATGTACACAGAGTAAGACATGAGGTTGACAATAGCCCCTAAATCAAGTAATGCTTGCTCCACCCAGCAATTTCCTATTGTGATGACAATGGTAGGGCAATCGGGGTTTTAAAACTATGGTGGGGTATTCGTCCTTAGGATTGAGCTCACTTGCTTGGCGAAGAATGCCTTCTTATGGACATTGAGTTTCCTCTTCACTGTGCACAAGTCCTTCAAGATCTTTGCACAAGATGGAATTTGTTTTATCTCATCGAAGAGTGGAATGTTGATTTTGACCTGCTTGAACATCTCAATTATATCAAAATAATTAGCCACCTTGATGGGTGGCTTCAAACGATTAGGAAAAGGGGCAGGAATGGGAGAAACATACACACTTTCATCAACAGATTTTTCTTTCTCAGCCATCTCATTATTCACCTCACCCCCTCGGTGTCACCTTTGATATGTTTTTCTATTGGCAATGTTGTCTTAGGTGAGACCTTTGGCACAATGGTCTTACTAATTTTTTTGCCACTTCAAAGGGTGATGACTGCCTTGAGTTGCTCACAATTCTCCTTTGTGGGTTCAGACGACTCAATCACATGTTGGCCCTCAAGGTTCTCTTGAGTCGGGAATTTCCCCTTCTCTTGTTGTGATATACCTATGACATTGATAATTTTTGTGATATCCCCTAAGGCGGCTTGGCTTTGGATGAAATTGTAAAGTACATCCTCCAAGTTCCTCTTATGGGGAGGTTGGTAGGTGGGAGGATTAGATGGTCCTTGTTGAGAAAAACTTTTGGGGAGATGGACTTTGGGAGAAATTTTGGGGGGGGTGGATTTGGTGAATACCCTTGCGGATTGGACCGGGGCTATTGTGAGCTAGACGCCTGACCTTGGCCTTGGAATTAACTTTGCTTTGGAGGCACTAGAAGTGAAAATGCATTAGAACCATGAGTAGTGGGATTCTCATTTCTCCAACTAAAGTTCGGGTGTTACTCCAACCCGGATTATAAGTGTTCGAGCGCAGAGAGAATGATTGCCTCGTTTGGTTAAATGCATTGACTTGCTTGTGATACACTTCCTTAAGTGCCAGAATGTTGGGGCACTTCGATATGGAATGCTCCACACTCTCACAAATTGAGCAAGACTCCCTAGTTTTTGAAATATGTGACACCTCGTGTCTTTGATTTACCTCAAGACTCTTAACATCCCTAGTCAACTTGGAAATTTTGGAACACAAGTCTTCCCAGTCTCTCTAATCATACATCCCTCCCCCTTATGTTTGATTACTACCTTGAGGAGAAGACTTTGGTACATCGGTGGGATCCGTGGTATCCCAATATTGTGCATTCTGAGCCAATGTACTAAAATAGACTAGGGCCTCATCGGGGTCTTTGTTTAAGAACTCGCCATTACATATCATGTCAATGAATTATCTGTGGCCTGGTGTGATTCCTTCATAGAAGAAATTTACCAATTGCCATGATTCAAAACCATGATGTGGTATGGATTGGAGCAATTCCTTGTAGCAATCCCAATGCTTGATTGTTTCTATTGTACTCCCTAATCTCCGCACATCACCGTCAAATGTGTATATAGCTTATGGGGGAAAGGGAGTGTCACTCTCCCTCGGAATGATGTGAGAAATGGGGCAATGGAATAATGGAGAATGAAATGTGTGTGTGTGTGTGTGAACAAAAGTGCTCCCCAAGTGCAGAGAGACTTTTGAATGAAAGTTCAAGTGTGGTGAATGTGATATTGTGAAAATAAAAAAGTGTAAAATCTTTGAGTTTTGCGTTTTGGTAATGTGTTCTTAATGAAAAAGAAAGGAAACAAGTGATGGCTAATATGAAGGGGTCATTCCAATGGGAATTCCAAATCAACTAAAAACCTTCCTCCAATGGTGTCTAGATGTTTGATTGATTCGTGGGAAGCAAGAGACTAAACTGGAGGTAAGGATCCAATCATACCCCGTGACAAGTCTATAGGCTATCAATGACTCACAACCACGTCCACACTCAACCCAGTCTAACCGAATCTACGTACACTGCAAGGAGTAGAGAAAACGAGTTGAAGTTGCAAACACCCAAGAGGAATTCTCCCTTGGATTAGCCAACTTAAAGTCTAGCTACTCATAATAAAAGGAAAGACATGCATAATGTAAAGAGACATAATGAATAAATGAAGATTATAACTTAACTTAATGCCAGAAATATTAAACTATGAAGAAAAACATTCAATACCCATTTTAAAAGCTTGAAATGAAGAAAACTTAATACAACACTGGTGAAATCCAAAATGTAGAACTAAACTTGAAATACACTTGAAATAAATGACATTAAGGTGCAAGAATTAAGAATTACAAACGATTTAAAACTTACTACAACTGAAATGGTGAAGAAAATCCAAAACATAAATTTCTCTATCTCATTATTCATCTTCTTCCTTAGAGTGGCCTCTTCCTTCAATGTGAGTGTGAATGCTAAATATATGGTGTAAGACCTCTGCAATTTCATCAATGGAGATCCCCTCAAGGTGTGTGATAGGTGATGAGAACTAATGTGAGCCTACTCTTAAAGATCCATTGCAAGTCCAAATGGGCCAATTACAAGATCAAGAATCAAGAAGATCAAGTAAAACAATGCAAGGATTGGTGCAACCCACCTAGGAATGAAGAGGAGCTTCAAGCTGGACCATATCCTAATGGGTCGGGTCATGAGGCCCATTGGGCAGAACCTCTTGGGCCAGATTTGGGCCCAAATATGGCCCATAACTATCATGCATTATGGGCTACCAAAGATTCTAGAATTATTCCTCAAATCTTGTGCAATTATTCCCTTAAATCTTGTGATGCTTATGGAAGATCTTGGGGATATCTTTCCATCTTTGGCATGCCACTCTTTTGGAAAGTACTAATCAAGCTTGGAGAAGGGTCAAAGATTGGGAGATTCTTACCACAAACATGGAAGGAATTTGAAGACCAATACTCCTATACTTGGAAGGATTATCTTCTAAAATAATCCACATTAATTATGTCATTTCCTTTATATTTTACATTAATTATTTTATTTCCTTTATTTTAAAATTTTGGAATTACTGTTCATGTCAAAGTTACTATTCATGGCAAAGTTACTGTTCAGGCCTTCCTTGGAGGCCAAGTTTTGTAGCCTATAAAAGGCCATTTAACGCAATGAATAAAGGGAGACAATACAAAATGAATTTTGATTGTGAGTTGAGTTGAGTTTACTCCTCTTGTTCTTGATTGAACTTTACAACTTATCAAAGGTAGATCACAACCTTTGTGGCATTCATCATTGTAATCTGGGTTCCTGAGACGGGTTCTTTAACGGGTCTAGATTTTAATATAATCTAGGTTCTTGAAACGAGTTCTCAACAGGTTTAGATTCTCGATCCATATACCTGAGTTTGACTTTCTTGGGTTGTTTCTCCAATATTATTGTTGGGTCTCAAAGCAAGTCGATTGGAGTTTACATCAACAGGCCTCCCATCCATAGGTGGTGAGTTAATGGCTTAGACAGGCTAGGACAAGCCTAGCCTACAACCGACAATGCCTCTATCTTTCTCTCTCCTCCTCTCCTATCATTCATCTTCTTTTGCTGACTTTGGGGTCTAGGAGGCATGTATATATGTAGAACATGTCAGGGCACAATGATTAGCATAAAAACATGACATATTTTGTATGCTAATATACCCTTTTATACTTTCTTTTGTTGTGAATTTTAGAGGAAATGCGTTTAATCTCTGTTCTGATGGAGTTTTGTGTAAATGAAGGAAAAATGATGTAAACAGCTTGAGTTAAGCCCCCATTGAAACGGTTGAAGTCAATAAAGATGAAGGGGTGGCTTAAAGGAAGGTTTGGAGGGAGAAGAAACCAAGAAAATTCAAGTTGATTGAAAACCTTCGGGAAGGTTTGGGTAAAAACCTTTCGGAAGGTTTTGCCTTGGATTTCTTTTTCACTGCGAAAACCTTCCGGAAGTTTTTGTCTACTAGAATGAAACCTTCTGAAAGGTTTTGCCTACTGGAGTAAAACCTTTCAGAAAGTTTTGTCTAATGGAATGAACGTTCTAGAAGGTTTTGCCTGCTGACTTCTTCATTTAAATGTTCCTGCACAAACCATCAAGAAGGTTTTATGTCGACCTTCTGGAAGGTTTTGCCCAGATTGCCCAAACAGCCTGCATCTCAAGCTCTACCATTTGGGGGTCCCACTTACACTTCTCCAATAGATCCCTGACATCTCCTACACGTCTAGGAGCCTCCCCTCACCTCTACTTGGTCTTGGATGGCTTTTGCATTAATGAGGAGGAGAGAGAAAAGACGTAGAGGAGAGAAGGGCTAGGCTTGTCTTAGCCTGCACCATCAAATACCTTGCAACCCGTATAGGATTCACTTCTTTAGTATGCTCATGTGCTCAAGGTTCAAAACAAAGATCAACATATCATCTAATCCAAACACTCTTAACAAGGGAAATCAATCAATATTCAGATATTTTTTTACAAAAAAATTGAAAACTTTTACATATATACCCTAATGCAAGCAAACATTTGTAGCACAATAATTTCACAAAGAATTTCCCAACAACATTGGTGTATCATGCAAATGATTCAGCTAACCCCCCGCGTGAATCATGCATTGTCCTCAATGCAACAAAAAGATATGATATGCAATGAAGGACAGTAAAAAGATGAGTAGGGTTAGAGAACACCTCGTAATTGAGCTTCGACAAAAGCACCAATATCTGAAACTAAAAAAAACAATACTATACAACCAAAGAAAGTAAGTGACATCAAATAAAAATAAAAAAATAACCTAAGTAAATAAGAGCAAATGTATAAACACTAGTTACTCCACTAAATTCAGATACACCGGATCCATTAAATCCTCCTCCACCACATTTCCTTCAAAACCCTTGAAAAATGGCTTAAATCTTTGGCCATTGACCTTGAATGTTTGGCCATTCCCGGGGTTCATGACATCTACAGCTCTATTGGGATAGGCCACCTTGACAAGATAGGAATCATCCCACCAGGATCGGAGTTTCCAATGGAAAATGGAGAGGTGAGAGTTGTATAAAAGCACTTTTTGGCTGGGCTTAAATGACTTCCTTACAAAGGATTTATCATGAAAGATTTTAGCCCGCTCCTTAGAAATTTTGGAGCTTTCATACGCATCTCTTCTAATTTCTTTCAACTCATTCAATTGCAACTTCTTATGTTTTCTGGCCATTCGTAGATTGAAGTTCAAATTTTTTATGGCCAAATAGGTCTTATGTTCCATTTCAGCCAGCATATGGCAAGCCTTTCCGTAGACAAGCCGATATGGAGACGTGCCTAAAACAGTCTTGTTGGCAGTGCGGTAAGCCTATAGGGCATCGGTCAGTCTAACTAACCAATCTTGCCTATTTGGGTTAACCATTTTTCCAAGATATTCTTAATCTCCCTATTGGCCAACTCGGCTAGGCCATTGATTTGTGGGTGATATGTGGTGGATACCTTATGAGTGACGCCATATTAGAACATTAAAGATGCGAATGGCCTATTGCAGAAATGTGATCCACCGTCACTTATCATTGCACGAGGCATCCCAAACCTCAAAAAATGTTCTTTTTCAAGAATTTGACCACGACCCGGTGGTCATTAGTCTTGGTCGGGATAGCCACCTCCCATTTGGACATTATTCCATTGCCAGTAGAATGTGTAGATAACCAAACGACATAAGAAAGGGACCCATGAAATCAATTCCCCAACAATCATATATTTCTATAACAAGCACGGGGGAGAGAGGCATCATGTTCCTTTGGGTCACACTTCGCAAACGCTAGCATCTATCACATTCTTTACAAAATGAGACACAGTTTTTATTAAGTGAGGGTCAGTCAAAACCTGATTGAAGAATTTTTGCCGAAGTTTTCTTTGTTGAGAAATGACTACCACATGCTTCTGAATGCAAATGCAAGGGCGTCCCGCTGTTCATTTTCTGTTACGTATCTCCTTATGACTTGTTCAGGGCAATATTTGAACAGGTATGGGTTGTCGAAGTAAAAGTACTTCACATCTTCCATGAATCTCCTTTGATCCTCGGGGCTCCATTGCGGTGGTATTTGTCCTGTTGCAAGATAATTACTTATATCATCATACCAAGGACACACAGAATGAATTGAAAGCAATTGCTCATCAGGGAAGAAGTCTTGTATAGGAATGTGGTCCTCGACCTTTTGCACCACCAGTCTAGATAAATGATCCGCCACCATGTTCTCCAATCCCTTCTTGTCTTTGATTATCAAATTGAACTTTGGGAGTAGGAGGATCTACCTAATAAGTCTTGGTTCAGCATCTTGCTTAGAAAACAAATACTTTAAAGTAGAATGATCAGTATAAACAACTATAGGTGAACCAATGATGTAAGAACGAAATTTATCTAATGAAAACACTCCGCTAGCAGCTCCTTTTCAATGGTAGTGTAATTAATTTGGGTTTCATTGAGCATTTTGCTAGCGTAGTATATTACATAAGGTCTATTATCCTCCCGTTGACCAAGCACTATGCCAAACAGCGTAATTACTCGCGTTGCACATAAGCTTAAAAGGTAAATTTCATTTGGGTGGTCGCATAATCAGAGGCGTGACAAACATGGTTTTGAGTTTTGTAAAAGATGTCTCACAATCATTCGACCAAACAAATGGGATGTCCTTAGACAATAAATTGGTCAAGGGTTAGGCCAATGCACTGCAATTTTTTATGAATCCACTGTAAAACCCAACATGGCCCAGAAATGACCGGATATCCTTGACAACTCTCGGCGTAGGAAAGTTGGAGATGGCCTCTACCTTAGATTTGTCAACTTTAATACCTTTCGAGGAGATGATGTACCTAAGAACAATTCCTTGTGTCACCATGAAGTGACACTTCTCCCAATTCAAGACTAGGCTTTTCTCTTCGCATCTCTCCAAAACTTTCTCCAAGTTTTCCAAACACCCATTAAAAGAATCCCCAAAGACCAAAATTTCATCCATAAATACCTCAATAATCTTCTCCATCATATCACTAAATATCCCCATCATGCAACGTTGAAAAGTTCCCGGGACATTACATAGCCCGAAAGGATGCGATGATAAGCAAAGGTACTATAGAGACAAGTGAAGGTGGTCTTCTCTTGGTCTTCCAATGCGATATTGATTTGATTGTAGCCGGAGTACCCATCTAAAAAACAATAGAATAGATGCCCTGCTACTCTTTCCAACACTTGGTTGAGGAATGGCATTGGGAAGTGGTCTTTTCTTGTGCAAAGATTAAGCTTCCAGTAGTTAATGCAAACTCTCCACCCGGTGATCACTCTAGTCGGTATAAGCTAATTCTCATCATTCTCCACCATTGTAACTCCGAATTTCTTGGGCATTACTTGCATGGGGCTAACCCACTTACTATCGGCAATAAGAAAAATGATGCCCACATCAAGTAGTTTCAAAACCTCATCCCTCACCACATCCTTCATGATGGGATTCAAACTTCTTTGTGCTTGACGAGAAGGTTTGGTGTCCTCCTCAAGGTAAATACAGTGGGTGCAAATAAGAGGGCTTACCCTCTTGATGTCGGCAATTGTCCACCCAATTGCTCTTTTATGCCTTCTCAATACCTTCAAAAGTTCTTCTTGTTCTGCATTCAGTGTTGAGCTAATAACCACCGAAAATGTTTCACCTTCCCCAAGATAAGCATACTTCAAATGGGAAGGTAATGGCTTCAATTCTAGGTTGGGCTTTTGTATGTCCAATGGGAAGATTTTCTTTTCTTGGTGAGGAAGCTCCTCGAATGCAGGGATCCACCTTTCCACCCCTTTCAAACTTTTTAACCCTTCTTGCTCATCAAATTTCTCTAGATTAACATTTTATTCTTACTTGAACTTTAACATCCCCTCAAGCTCCAAGTGTTTCCCCACCAACGTAGTCCTATTGACCTCATTTACTTCCTCATCATCACCTGGTTGCTTGGCTAAGTTGAATACATTGAGCTTCATTTTCATATTCCCAAATGCTAGCTTTATGACGTTGTTCCTACAATTTATCACGACATTAGACGTAGCAAGGAAAGGTCTATCAAGTATAACATGGATTTGTGAGCAAGGTTTAGCAACAGGGTGAGTTACAAGCACAATGAAATCAACAGAAAAATAAAAGTTGTCCACTTGAACCAAAACATCTTCAACCACCCCCTTTGGTGTTCGAATACTTTGATTGGCCAATTAAAGAGTGATTAAGGTTGGCTTCAACTCTTCAAGTTGAAATTACTTGTATACTGAGTAAGGTAGAAGATTGACACTAGCCCCTAAGTTAAGCAATGCTTGCTCCACCCAACAATTTCTTATTGTGATGGCAATGGTAGGGCAGGGACCTTTAAACTTTGGTGGGGTGTTTGTCTTCAAGATTGAACTCACTTGCTTAGTGAGGAATGCCTTCTTGTGAACATTCAGTGTCCTCTTCACTATGCATAAGTCCTTCAAAATTTTGGCACAAGATGGAATTTGCTTGATGACATCAAGGAGTGGGATGTTGATCTTCACCTGTTTAAACATTTCAAGAATAACAGCATAGTTAGCCCCCTTAGCAGGTGGCTTCAAACGATTAGGAAACGGAGCAGGCATGGAGAAATAAGCACACTTTCATCAATCAAATTTTCTTTCTCAACCACCTCATTACTCACCTTACCCCCCCTCAGTGTCACCCATGGTCTCTTTTTATTTTGGCAAAGTGGCTTTGACACAATGGTTTTATCAATTTCATTGCTACTTCGAAGGGTGGTGACCGCCTTGAGTTGCTCACAACTAGTATTGGAGGGGTCGGATGACTCAATGCAATGTTGCCCCTTTGGGTTCTCTTGGGTTGAGTGGGGAAATTTCTCCTTTCTCTTGTTGTGATAACCCTATGGCATTGGTGATTTTTGGGAGTTGAGTCGAGATGTTATTGTTTAAAGTGGTTTGGCTTTGGATGGAATCGTAAAGGACATCCTCCAAATTCCTCTTATGTGGAGGTTGGTTGGTGGGAGAATTGGATGGACCTTTGTGGGAGGGGCTTTGGGGAGGTGAATTTTGTGGAAAATTTTGTGGTGGTGGGTTTGGCGAATACCCTTGCGGATTGGACAGAGGGTATTGGGAGCTAGACGCTTGCCCTTGACCTTGGTATTGATTTTGCCTCAAAGGTATGGGTGATGAATATACATTTGTACCATGAGGAATGGGATTCTAATTTCTCCAACTAAAATTCAGGTGATTAATCCAACATGGATTATAAGTGTTCGAATGTGGAGAGAATGATTGCCTTGTTTGGTTAAAGGCATGAACTTGATCATGGTACACTTCCTTAAGCGCCGGAATGTTGGGGCACTCCGAAATGGAATGCTCCATATTCTCACAAATCAAGCAAAACTCATCAACCTTTGAAACGTTAGAGACCTCATGTCTCCTATTAACATCAAGACTCTTTACTTTCCTTGACAACTCAGAAAATTTTGGAAAGCAAGTCTTCCCGGTCTCTCAAAACATAAATCCTTCCCGCTTGAGTTTGATTATCCCATTGAGTCGAAGACCTTGGTACATCGGTTGGATCCATAATGTTCCATGATTGTGCATTTTTGTGCCAATGCATCAAAGTAATCAAATGCCTCATCGGAGTCTTTGCTCAAAAACTCGTCATTACATATCATGTCAATGAATTGTCTATGGCTTGGTGTAATTCCCTCATAAATGAAACTAACTATTTGTCAGGATTCAAAGCCATGATGTGGGATGGATTGCAATAACTCCTTGTACCTCTCCCAACATTGGTAGAATTGCTCATTTGGCTTCTCCGAAAAGTTTTAAATTTCTTTTTTCAAAGTGGTGGTTCTATGCACTAGAAAAATTTGTTTAAAATCTCGGAGAGCATTTAGTTCCAAGATGTTATGGAGCGAGGTCTCAAGGCATACAACCATGATTTGACTTTGTCTCTAAGGGAGAATTGAAACAATTTTAAACGAGCTATGTCCTCCATAACATAGTTAGCATTGAATGTTGCAACCATATCCTCAAATTCCCTTATATGCAAGTAAGGGTTTTCCTTTTCAACTCCATGGAATGTTGGAAGTAGTTACGACATCCCTGGTTTTAACTTGGAAGAGATGAGCTTGAACCAACAAGTGGATGCATGAGGGTATGGTGCTGCGTGTCGGTTGAAGGAACTCTCTCATTGACCTCGCCGGATGATCAATTTGGACATTGTTCCATTCATTTCAAGGAGGGAAAAATTCATTCGTCGATTGGGTCCTCTAGGTTTTGGAACTCCCCCATCCCTTTGCAAGTTTGGGTTAGCATCCACATTCTCAAAGTTGTCACCCCCATCCTTGGGTGGGCTTGGTCAATATTCATGTTGGGAGCTAAGGGTTGTCTAGCAAGTCGGTTTTGATCATCCCATCCACAGATGTAACAAAATTATCTACAATTAAAAATACAAACACACAAATATGAACAAGGATCAACGTACCTCAGCCCATGATGAATATCACGGGACTTACCTCTGTTGTCCGAAAATCACCTTCTTGATTCAACGCTTTCCTTACCCAGCAACGGCGCAAAAAATGGTTGATTATTTTAAATGTTATTCCTAACCTCCTAACATCACTTGTATGTGTATGATATGTGTGAAAAAGGGGAACATCACTCTCCCTTATGGATGATGTCAAAAGAAAGGACAAGGAAATGAGGAAATGGAATGTTAAAAAGTGTGGGATATGAATGAACAAAAGTGCTTCCCAAGCGCAAGAAGACTTTTGCGGGTTGTGCTTTACTTGGAGGTATTCCAAGGTTGTTTCCTCAAGGAAGGATGTGAATCGTGTAGAAAGTGATTTTGGTAAAAGAAAGTGTAAAATCTTTTGTTGTTGGAATTGGTTTGTGGTTTGTTTTGTGATGAACTTAGAATGGGAAATAAGTGTTGTCTAATCCAATGGGTCACTCCAATGGGAATACCAATTTCAACTCAATTCCTTCCTCCAATAGAGCATAGGTGAACGACTGATTCGTGGGAAGCTAGGAACGAGATTAAGCGAGGATCTAAGCATAAACCGTGATAAGTCTACAAAATATCTAAGACTCACGATCTCATCCACTCTCTACCCAGTCAAACCGAACCACCGTACTCTGAGAGAAGGAGAGAACAAGAGTTGAAATGCCATACCCAAATGGAGGTCTCCTTTTGTACTAGCCAACTAAAAAGCTTAACTACTCATGATTAAGTTTAAACTAACAATGTAATGGAAAGACATTTTGAAGAAATGAAGATTCTAGCTAAATAAATGTAGGAAAACATAAGCTAATAGAGAGTGCAATTAATACCCATTTACAGCTACGAAATTGAAGAACTTGAGTGCATTAATGGTGAAAGCTTGAATGGAAAACTAAACTTGCAAAAACTTGAAATAAATGACATTAAAAGCATTAAAGGAAGCTTAGAAGATTCTTACATAAAAAATGGAAGATAATGTAATAATCTCAACTTATCTCTCTAAGCACGATTCATCATCTTTCCTAGACTTTCTCTCTCTATATTCTGATGTGTATTGCATAATGGTCTCTTGGAAGCTTCAAAAAAGTGCATGGATTCATCCCCTAGGGCTGCAGGGAGGTGGGTTGGAATAGGGTGGTGCATACATTATCTGCACACCCAACATCTCCCTTCTTCTCTCTCTTCATTGATCACCAAGGCTCCAAAAGTCCAATGCTAGGGGTAAAAGGGGTGAACAGTGTGTTGGGTTGTTATAGATGTGTTGGAGACATGATTGGTGGGACCCTCAAAACGGCAGAGCTTGATATGCAGAGATGGGACTAATTCTGCAGAGAGTACTAGTACTTCGAACTCCAGTTGCCTAAGAGTACCGATATTGGGTACCGATACTGTTTTCCCTATTTTCTGATTTCTTGATTTCTTCACCTCTTGAGCTATCTTCAACCCTTCCTTTCATCCTTATTTACTTCAAATCATATGAAAAGGCTCAAAGAAGCACCATTTATCACCTTTCATCTGCAAACACCATAATTCTTCATCAATAGCTCTAATAACAACATTCCTTTCATTTAATCCCCAAAATCAATTGAAAAGGAATGTATTAGCACATAAAATAGGCAATGTATTGTGTTAATCAAACAACATCCTCCATTATGAAATCCACCTTGTCTTGCCTTACCAATAAAGGGGAGACATCCATTTGAATCTTGCACATAAGAAAACAATTTGGCTCCGGGTCAAATCGCTGAAAATACTTGCAAAAATGATGAAGAGCCACTGCGTGCCCGAAGGGTTTTGGGAGGATCTGGCCACTTGCCAATCATAGGAATTGAATTACGTGTTTTTTTTAGAAATCTTGGGTTTAATGGTCTTTTCCATCACCTTACCACCTAGTGTTGTGATTGCTTGTACTTGACTTGGAGAAGGTTCAGATGAAACAGTATTGGCTTGATTTTTACTTTGTGGAGGTTTAGGTTGAGAAGGGAACTTTCCTTCTCTGACGTACTAATGGACTGGGTCAACTTACCTAGATGACTCTTGATATCTTCAATACTTTGTGAAGTTTGAGCTTTAAAATCATTGAATGCTTGAGTTGTTTGAGTATTAAAACTCATTTAACTTTGAATAAATTGATTCATAGTATCTTCTAGAGTCCTTTTATGTGGGGCTTGATAAGGTTGATATTGCTATTGAGTCTATGGCTGTGGTGGACCTTGTGATTGATTTATAGGTTATGTATTTTTCAACTAAAATTTGGATGATTCCTCCATCCTGGATTGTAGGTATCAGAATATGGGTTAGGATAAGGCTTAGTATAAGTTCGAATAACATTAGCTTGTTCAATTAAAACTTCTTTAAATGTTGATATAGTTGGACATTCTCCTACAGGATGTCCTGACAATGCACAGATTTTACATATTTGATCAGCGGAAGACACAACCGACACTTGCTTCATTTCTATCTCTAAAGCTTCGAGCTTTCGAGATAAAGTAGTCATTTTAGCTCTTAAATCATCATCTTCTTTTAACACATTTTCTTTTTTCGGATGTAGACGGCTTAGGTTCAATGATATTGGAAGAAGTCAAGTCCCACATCTAGGAACTCTAAGAAATAGTATCAAAAAATTGGAATCCCTCTTTAGGGTTTTTACTCCTAAATTCCTCCTTGGGCCATCATTTCGATAAACTGACGCATTGTAGATGGAAGAGCATCATAAAAAAACAACTAAAGTCCAGTTTTCAAATGCATGATGTGGACAAGCTTGGAAAAGATCCTTAAATATTTCTCAACATTGATAAAACGTGTCACCTTCTTTTACAGAAAAAATCATTATTTGTCGTCTTAATGGATTAGTACGATGCACACAAAAAAAAATTCTTGAAAAACTCGATTTGCAAAGCTTGCCAACTAGGTATAGAATTAGCTTTTAAAGAATTAAGCTATTTTTAGGAAAAAAAATAATTGGGCCATGTCAGAGTTATCTTTTAAAGTTCCATAGACTTCTTCAAAATCTTTCATATGCACATAAGGGTTTTCAAATTCCAAACTTGGAACAGTGGTAGCAACTATATTATCCCTGCCTTAATATTAAGATTTAGAGCGTCTGTTGGAAAAGCAAAGCATGACGGAACATTAGTACGTGTAGGATGCAAATATTCTCTGAGAGGTCAGACATTCTGAACCACTTCTTGCTCCGTAGGAACTTTTTGAACCATACTTAAATCAAATGATGCTTATGAAGATGAAGATGATGAAAACGAAGGAGATGATTGATTTATAGAACCTACAGATGAATGAATAGACATAAACTATTAAAAGAAAACAAACAATATATAAACATATAATACAAGTAAACTACTTCCCTATTCAAATTAAAATTACCATAACTCCTCGACAACGGCGCCACAAACTTGATTCGACCTGTTTTGTGACTTGCTTTATATCATATATATACCCAAGTATAAGTGGTGAAATTGTAGTTTTCTCGGTTTAAGTCCAAGATCATTCCCACGAAGAGTTTTAATAATTGGAATTTAAAATAAGAACAGAGAAGTTGTTGTTAAAGCAGCATAATATGAGATAAACATGTAGTGTGTATGTGTTAAACTATATAAATAAAATGCATAGGTAAACTGTTAAAAGACAATAATATGAAAGGTACCCTTCAGTTTAAGGATCTCATATGTTTTATATTAGTTAAGTACTGAAAATGATACCTTAAAACAATTAACTCCCAAGTTACTAGAAAGTCAACCAATAGGTCTGATGTATATTAAACCATACCACAACAATTGTTTAGGTTAGCCAGTATGTATATGCAATAATTGATTAATTCAAGTAAACTAGAAGAACAATCCATTCAGGAGGATCACTTGAATTACTCATTTGGCAATTATGTATCAGTTAGACAACCCTAGCGGACCAGAAGGTCAAGCCGTTCAAGAGGATCACTTAGGTTATTCATCTAACGGCTTTATACCATGCAACTATTTTTTTTTTTTTTGGAAGGTAAACCATGCAACAATTAAACATCCTAAGTGCACCAAAAGGTCAAGCCATTCAGTTGGGACACTTTAGATATCCAACCGACAGGTTGATGACATAATTTAGGGCTATGCATTAAATCAAAAGCATTGGCTATGTGGAGACTTAACCTGTCTATAACCAATCAATTGACTTTTATGTAACACTCAATTACGTATGATGAGCCCGAAATTAAATGGGCCAAACCCAATGAAAATAAACTAAGAACACTTAAATGATCAGTACCTAGAAGAGCCCAAGCCCAATCTATAAAAGGAATTAAGGAGCCAACGCCCATTGAAGGACCAAGGGACGCCGCCCAAAAGGGGAACCCAAACCTAGGCACCGCCCAAGGCATGCCTCATGTTCCTCCTTTGCCTCTAGATTTTGTTACTCCAACCCACTTTGACTCCAATGCAAGTCCAAGCCCACTCCAAGTCAAGTCCAAGATTAAGACCAAGCCCAGTCCAGCTCATGATCTTCCTTTGACGGAATAGGAGCACGAGGGAAAGAATATCAGGATACAGAGATCTAATCCTACTAAAATTGCACTTACCAAAATAGCAGAAACCCTCTCCCTCACGTCACCGCCTTCTAAGCCTATATATGTAAGCCCTCTCCACATAAAGAGCAAGACCCTTGAGACCTCTCTACACACATTCCTCTGTCTCACTTAGAAATTTAATACTCTTGCAGAGTACTCTTCCGACGACTCTTGCTCATTAATAAAGAACACCGACCACCACTGTCGTTCCCGAGAGTGGAATAGGTCATCCGGGCCGAACAATTACATACCTCTGTGTTGATTCTTTATTTACTATTCCATCATTAATCGCCAATTTATTATTCATTAATTAGACCCTTATACATTATTGACTATTAATTTTGCACAATATCAATTTGTGCATTATTAGTTTGGCGCCGTTTATGGGAAAGACTAATTTTCCATTCTCTTTCAATCGATGATGATCAGTACCAGATCAATGTCTCAACAACTAGGAGATTGCAACCCAGCCCACCGGGAGAAGGCTCTGCCTCCCCTCGCACCTTTGGAACCATCTGTTACAACGACTAGACAACAGCAATAGCTTCTGCAGACTATGCAACTGCTGGTTAAACAGAACCAGCAGAACATTCAGCTAATGCTCACCCAAGGAGGCGCCTCCCTCATCCTGTAAGAGAAGTCCCACTCCCTCTAACAGGATGGGAGCAACGACCTAATGAGAACTAAGGTGGGCCTACTTTTAAAGATCCTTTGCATGTCTAGATGGACCAATTACAAGATCAAGAGCCAAGAAGATCAAGGAAGCAATGCAAGGATTGGTGCAATCCACTTGGAATGAAGCTAGCAAGAGCCCAACACTCAAGATTGGCTTGAAAGAAGGAGAACCAATTTTGATCCACTTGATCCATGTTGTAAGACATGAAGACATGACTTAAAGATTGGGCTTTTTGTTGTTAAGCCTTTCAATTTGTTTAAAGAATTTTTATTATTAGTTTAGAATAAGTGGGTTTGAGGATTCATGGCCCACATATGTCTTATTATTTTATTTGAACTAGGGTTTACAATAAGTACTGTAGCACGGTACTGTTTATTCTACAGTACCGTGACACTATTCACTCAAGGGCATTTTTGAGAGAAAGGGTCACAAATTTTAGTCTTTAGTTATTCCTATTTAGATTAGGACTTGTTTCCTTATTAGATTAGGATTTGTTTCCTTATTAGATTAGGATTTGTTTCTTTATTATATTAGCATTTGTTTCCTTGTAATGACCAGCCTTATAAATAGGCTTTTAATCAATGAAATAAGAGAGACAATATGAGAGACAATACACAATGAATTTTGATTGTGAGTTGAGTTGAGTTGAGTTTACTCCTCTTGTTCTTGATTGAACTTTTGAACTTATCAAAGGTAGATCACAACATTTGTGGTGTTCCTCCTTGTAATTTGGGTTCTTGAGACGGGTTCTTCAATGGGTCTAGATTTTAATATAATCTAGGTTTTTGACACGAGTTCTCAACGGGTCTAAATTCTCCATCCATAGACCTGGGTTTGGATTTCTTGGGTTGTATTTTCAATATTATTGTTGGATCTCAAAGCAAGTCAATTGGGGTTCACATCACGACCCATCCTTTTTGGGCGTCAGGCAGCCCCTCGCTAGAATGTCCCAAGGCCACATTAGGACGCCCCTCACCCGGTAGTCCATCCTCAGTGCACAGGGAGCTTGCGTGTACCCCCTTCACACGTACCTACGTAGGAGAGTGAAGACAACGAAAGCCAGTATGGTGACCAGGAAAGCTAATACCACCACCCGACGAAGGACGTCCCCAATCAATGCGATAAGAAGATTAGAGAGGTGCCAAACCAGCTTGGTGATGCCCTCAACACCATCAAGGCACAGGCGCCCGAGACCATTGACCACCTGGTAAGACGTACCGATACGTCTTTTGTTGCTAATATTGTTAATTATCCTTTGCACTCGAAGTTCATGACGCCCACCATTGAGATCTTTGACTGCACTGAATGTAAAACCCGGGTAACTTTAAATTTTTTCTGAAAATTTGTAAATGGTAATTTACCACTATAATGCATATTTAAAATACTCATGTCCTAGAGTTCGGATGACACAACAGACTTTGTCGTTGGATTCGTATCACAAAATCTAGTTGTCCTACCGAATTTCATCGAATTCTGAGTTAGTCAAATTTTTGCACATCGTTCAAGGCAACTTGGTGGTGGCTGACCTTACAAAGGTCCCCATAATTTTTTTTTTAATTTCCTTAGAATTGGATTAAAGTTCAAATAAAATTAATTTGAACTTAAACCAGGATGTAATGAATCGTTTCGGGGCAAAAACGAAACTAAACAAGTGGGGGACAGGTGGCGCGACTCGGGCAAAGTTTTTAAATTATAACTATTAACAAATATATGATTTCAGACAGAATTCTCTACCATAAACCAGTGTGTAAACGTGTGAGGAAGAGAGGAGAGGAAAAAGAAAAAAAAATAAGATTTCAAGACTTGTTTCTTAGATCTATGGAGTTCCGCCAGTCGGAATTCTTTGAACCAAGAATCAAAATCGATCTCCTCGACAAGGGCTATGCAACCACACCAAGAACAAAGGATTTCACCAAAGATCCAATGAGGGGATTTTGAAAAATCAAGACTTGGAGGTTGGTGTAGGTGTTCTTGAAGGTTCTATCCTTCATTTTACTCTCCAAGAGGTAGGGTTCCCTCCTACTTGTTTATTTACATCCTATGGTGTCCATAGGAAATGGGTGGGCTGTTTTGAGTGTTTTTAACACTTAGCTATTAGAGTTGGTTTAATGGAAATGGGTAGGCTCAATTCTAGTGTGAATTGGTAGTTAAAATTTGCTACTTTGTGATTTCTATGATGTTTTGATAATTTGGTATGTAAAAATTATATATTTTGATTTTTTTAATATTTATGTGATAAATTTATACATGTTATGTAATTACATGATTTGGTGCCCTAAAGGTGTTTGATAAAATACCTATATGAAATAAAGTGTGTTTATTGTATGCGATTTGTGGTAACATGCTTGAATGATGTGGTAAAGAGAAACCATATGTTTAAGATATGAATTACAATGGAAATGAAATATTGATATGTGCTTATGATATGTTGATATTGTGACAAAGTTTGGCAGTTATATGCATAAGATATAAATTACCATAGAACATGTGGACATGTGGTTGAATTGCTCATTTGGCATTAATGCATATTGGGCATGATATTGACATCACATTCATGGGCATGAGCCATTAGTGTGGGTATGTGAATGCATGGTTGATCAAACATCATACTTGGTTGTTGATATGTGGTCTCGGGAAGGTTGGTCAAAGATCCCCTTTGAGTCGCATGGTTGCATGGAAAAACTTGTGTCGGGTATAACAAGAAGGGCTAGAAGATCCCTCGGGTGCATTACCCAGTTATTGGTTTATTCACTTCCGTCGGTGCAAGTCCAAAAAAGTTAATTAGGAGTATGGAACCGGCGGTGCAATTCCAAAATCCGTTGCCAACAAAGACACAAGATTTTATTTTATAAATATACTTTTGGATGTGCAACATCCAACAATGCTTAGTTTTATAAACACGTGACTTTTATTTCAAACAAACATTGGAGGAATTTCATTAATGATGAAGGTTTTACACACGTGCATTACATTTTGTTGTGGGAGCCGGTGAGAGCTCGAGTTAAAGTGCATGAGTGAGTGTCATCTCATATCATGGCATGACATGGTAGAGTTTCAATCTTGAATCACATTTTCTTGTTTGAAATGGATAAATGTTGTGGATTGTTGCATGTGCACATTCATATGCATCTAGGGTGGGGAGTAGCCTTTGTAGGAGATACTCTATTGAGTATTGCTCACCCTATACAGGAAAATATTTTAGGTGCGGGATACACACCAGTGGACGGCTCCCATTTGGAGCCTCAAGGGTGAAGAAAGGCTGAATTGTGGCATTTGACCTTGGTTTTTGTAAAACTTTTGTTAAAACTATGTATTGGGCATGTAGTATATGTAAAAGAATTGTAATCAAACTTATATGAACTACTTTTAATATAACCTTGCATGTTTTATATGAGTATGGATAAATAGACCCGGTGTGGTCAATGTTTACTCATAAATGGACCCGGTGCGGTCATTGTTTTATATTAGGCC
This sequence comes from Ilex asprella, assembly GCA_023539305.1. Taxonomy (NCBI): domain Eukaryota; kingdom Viridiplantae; phylum Streptophyta; class Magnoliopsida; order Aquifoliales; family Aquifoliaceae; genus Ilex; species Ilex asprella. The sequence goes on along the minus strand of CM042184.1, from coordinate 31,410,098 downwards.
TCGGATGGGTCATGTGAATATATATTGCACAGGTTGTATTTTGGATAGAGTTCCTCGTATAAAGGAGACTCTATCCAATTTTTATTAAATTAAGGACCCTGATGAATGGGACATAATGACGTGATATTGAGTTATTAGTATCCACGGGTATTTCGCGGGTTGATGGGTTAACAAATATCCCCTGAATTTTGGGGCGTCACACTGAAGACCCTCTCCACCATCTTGACACATATAAGTTCCTCATACAACTTCACAATGGGCTTGCAGAGATCATGTGTAGAGTCTTCCCTACCACCTTGAAGGGGTCTGCTTGCTAGTGGTTCTCCAAGATCAAACCCTCCTCCATCCGCTCTTTTGCAACACTGAGTAGGTCCTTTGTCTCCCACTTTATTGGGTGACGTTGACATCAAAAACCAGTAACCCACCTACTCGCCATCAAGCTGGATAGGGTGAAAGCCTCAGAGACTTCCTTACCCGCTTCAATGAGGAGGTTCTCTAGGTTGAGGAACCAGATGATAAGGTAGCCTTGACCGCCTTTATCATTGGACTCCGCACCTCCAGTTTCATGGTCTCCGTACTTAAGAAGTCACCCTCCAGCATGCTTGAGCTACTATCCAGGGCACAAAAATACATGAATGCCGAGGACGTCACCAAGGCCCTCTATGGTGGTTCCTTCCAAGGAGGATAAAAGAGGAAAGATACCTGTAAAGATAGGAGGGAGATCGAGAACAAGAGGAAGAAAGCCGATATAGTGTCTGTGAAGGACCATCTCGGTCCACTACCTCTATCAGACCGAGAACCTTTCACACCACTCAATGCCTCGGTGGAGTACATCCTATTCTAGATACAAGATAACCCCGCCATCTGTTGGCCCAGAAAGATGAAGTCTGACCCAAAATGCAAAAATCCCAACAAATATTGTCACTTCCACCACAATTATGGTCATGATACAGATGACTGCTACCAGCTCAAGAAGCAGATTGTAGAGCTTATTCAGCGGGTCAGCTGAGATAGTATGTTGCTGGTTGAGGACTAGCCCACCACACGAAGAACGAGAACGCTAGCAACTCTTCGGTGATATTCAGACCATCGCTGGAGGGTTAGGAGGAGGATGTGATTCCAACTCTGCCTGGAAGGTGCACTCCCGGAGAGTCAAATAGGTAGAGTCACATAACTCTTGCCTGATAAAGACACTCTGACGCATGGAGAAGAAGGTCATCACTTTTTTAGACAGAGACCTTGAGGTCATCACTTCCACCATGACCCTCTAGTCTTGACCTTGATGGTGGCTAACTACCAAATCACGAGGGTCCTAGACGACGGTGGTAGCTCAACTGACATCCTATTTGCCACAGCCTATGATAGCCTTTACCTTGGCAGACAGCGGCTACTGCCAGTCAGGACTCCCTTGGTTGGCTTCTTAGGAGAGAGAGTCCATCCCTTGGGATCTATTACCCTGCCTGTCACAACAGGAACTGCACCAAGGAGCTCTACTGCTATGGTAAATTTTCTTGTACTTGATTATCCTTCTACATATAATATAATTCTGCGCCGACCTGCCTTCAATACCCTAAGGGCAGTACCGTCAATCTACCACCTTCTCCTCTGTTTCCCAACCTTTAGTGGGATTGGGGAGATAAGAGGAGATCAAGTCTCGGCCAAAGAATGCTATGTGGCCTCTATAAGGGCCAAAAAACCACAGGAGACTTTCCAAATCGAAGTTCTCGACCCACGAGATGATAATACCTTGGAGAGGGGAGAGCCTACAGAAGAATTTCAACCTGTAGTAGTCGATGATAGCCTTCCAAAGAGGAAGGTCTACATAGGCTCCTCACTTTCCCAGGAGCAGGCATCCACCTTAGTAGAATTCCTTAGGTGAAACACAGACGTTTTCGCTTGGTCCCACGAAGACTTGAAGGGTATCGACCCCGTGGTGGCCTCCCACCGACTCAACGTTGATCCCAGATACAAGCTTATCCGCCCGAAGTTGAGGAGTGAAAATACTAAAAGGGGGGCAAGCCATGGAGGAGAAGGTAGATAAACTCTTGACTAATGGGTCACAATGAGGGAAGTAGCCTACCAGACAGGTTGTCCAATGTGGTGATGGTAACAAAGACCAATGGGAAATGGAACCTCTACATGGACTTCACAAAGCTCAACAAAGCCTGTCCCAAAGACAGTTACCCTCTGCCCCTGCATCGACCTCCTCATTGATGCCACTATTGAACACGAACTCTTAAGTTTTTTAGATGCCTACTCGGGGTAGAATCAAATTAGCATGTTCCCTTAAGATCAGGAGAAGACCTCATTCATCACCCCAAGAGGCACTTACTGTTATAGAGTAATGCTTTTTGGACTCAAGAACGCTGGAGCCATATATCAGTGCCTCGTTAACAGGATGTTTAAGGCCCAGATTGGAAAGAAGATGGAAGTCTATGTAGACAACATGTTGTTAAAGAGTGCAATAGCATCAGATCATGTAACATATCTACAAGAGACTTTCCATGTGTTGAGAGCCTACAGGATGAAGTTGAATCCTGAAAAGTGCACCTTTAGCGTCAGTTCAGGAAAGTTCTTAGGCTTCATGGTCCACACAAGGGGTATTGACGCCAATCTGGATAAAATCAGAGCTATTTTGGAGAAGAAATCCCCTGCCTCAACAAAGGAAGCCTAGCACCTTATCGGGAGAATAGCCTCCCTCAACAGGTTTGTCTGTAAATCAGCGAATAAATGTCTACCATTTTTAAGATCCTCCGCAGGTCTTTCTAGTGGAGCACAGATGTAGAGGAGGCTTTCCAGAAGCTCAAGGCCTACCTTGCCACACCATCACTACTCTCCCATGTTGTACCAAGAGAGACTCTCTACCTTTACCTCTTCTCTTCACCCTTTGTTGTAAGCTCTATCCTCATCAGAAAGGATGGAGGCATTCAGTCTACTACGTAAGCAGGGCGTATCGAGGGGCAAAGGTGAGGTATTGAAAATTGTAAAAGTTAGCTCTTGCCTTTAGAAGCCAGTCTACCACGTAAGCAGGGCGTATCGAGGGGCAAAGGTGAGGTATTGAGAATTGGAAAAGTTAGTTCTTGCCCTTGTCACTACTGCTAAGCATTTGCGTCATTACTTTTAGAGCCATACCATTGTGGTTATCACAGATCCACCACACAAAAGAATTTTGGGAAAGCCTGATGTCTCTGCCAGACTGCTCCATTGGGCTGTGGGGTTGAATGAGTTTGATGTGTAGTACTAGCCGAGAGCTGCCATCAAAGCACAAGCACTTGCAAAACTTCGTCGCTGAGTCCACCTCGCCACAGGAGTTTGAGGAGGAAGTACCAGGCGCTCCTGCGTCCACATGCTCAGTACACATTGACTCCACTAGTCCAGACGTTGCCCAAGGAGAACTCAACGACCCGGGGAAGGAACCATAAGCATCCCTACAAATTGGACAGCTTTGGACGTCACTCACCTGGCCCCAGTGCCGCCTACCTTGCCAAGGGCACATCCCAAACTGCCTAGGGCGTTGTTCTCGCAGCCCACATCACATTCCACTCATTCTTATCTCCATGTCTCGCCCCATCACTTACTACACCATGCTGGAAACTCTACATAGATGGATCCTCTACCAACGAGAGTGGTGGAGTTAGACTAGTGTTGATTAGTCCGTATGGCACTCCGTTGAAATACGTTGTCTCCCTCCACTTCGCCGTATGGCACTCTTGAGTATGAGGCCCTTATATCAAGCCTTAGATTGGCCTTGGAGATGGAGGCCCTCAACCTGATAGTCTATAGTGACTCTCAGCTCATAGTCAACTAGGTGAGGAGAGATTTTGAAGCAAAGGAAGAAAGGATGCAAGAGTATCTATCAATGGTCCAAGTGTTACTCAAGAAGTTCAACTGGTTCTAAATCCACCATGTGCCCCGAGAAGAGAATGCCGTGGCAGACGCCCTCACCAAGTTTGCCTCTGCCAGCATACTCATGGGCCCTGCACTAACAGGTCACTAGTTTGAGCTTAGCTCCACTAAACCAGAGGAAGACAAGGTCTACTGCTCATCCTTGGAGTCTAACTAGATGACTCCTATCCAAGCCTACCTAGAAGAGGGCATCTCCCAAACAACCCAGTGGAAGCCAGAAGGTTGAGGATGAGAACATCTAGGTATGTCATATTGCAAAACACCCTTTACAAAAAAAAGTTATTTTCTCCCACTACTCTGCTGTCTCACCACCGAGGAAGAGAACTATGCTATGAAGGGATATGTGGGAACCACCCAAGAGGGCGCTCATTAGCCCATAAAGAAGTCAAACGGGGGTATTATTGGCCTACTATGATCTGAGACACCCGAGACTTTTTGAAGATATCTGATAAATGCCAACGCTTTGCAACCGTACCCTAATAGCCACCCGAAGAGCTCACCGCCTCCAGTGTCCATGGCCTTTCTCTACGCAGGGAATTGACATCCTGGGTCCTCTCCCAGTAAGTCGAGGCCAATGCAAATTCGTAGTCATAGTCATAGACTACTTCACTAAGTGGGTAGATGTTGAGGCCTTGGCCAGGATAAAGGACCAAAAAGACTTTATATGGAGGAGTCTAGTCTGCCGCTTTGGGATACCTCACGCTATTATGAGTGACAACGCCAAGCATTTTGACAACAAAATCCTCAATAGTTTCTGTGCAGACCTCCAAATCAAGCAGCCCCACTCCAGTCCCGCCCATGCACAGGTAAACAGGCGAGTAGAGGTCACAGTCAGGACCATACTCCGTAACTTGAAAGTCATACTGGAAACAGCAAAATAAAAGTGGGCAGACGAACTCCCTGGAGTACTATGGGCCTATCAAATGACACCAAGAAGTCCTACGGGCTAGACACCATTCTTCTAGCCTATGGACAGAGGTAGTAATACCTGTTGAAATTGGGGTACACTCCTTTAGGGTCCAACACCATGACTCTTCCAGTAAAGAAGAAGGCCTCTGCATCAACTGATGCAATACAATCTGATCCGTTGAGCATAAATAGAGGTCCTATTACTCGAGCGAAAGCGAAAAGGATGAAGGAAGCATTGAATGGGCTGACTCAAGACATATGGGCTAATTATGCAAGCCCAAGCATGAAGAGTGTGTTTGAAGGCTTCTACCATGGCATGCGTGGGCTTTAAGGGGAAAATGCCTCAAGTTTATTTTAATGTAATTCAAGTCCAACAAACCTGATTAAGTGGCTGTATGGGCTGATTTAGATTATTTAGGGATTTTGGGCTGATTACTTGTTTAAAGCCCAACTTTAGTTATTGCTATTTAGATTATGATTTGTTACCTTAGTAAATTAGGATTTGTTTTAGGGCTTTATATATACACACCCAAGACCTTCAAAAAGAAAAGAATTTTTTTATGAGTATTGTGAGGTTTCTACCTTATTATTCTTCCAAGAACTTATCAAGAATTAATCTTTCTTGTGGCGTTTATCGAATTATCGCTCAATCTTGAGTATGACGTCTTTCTCTTGCACTTTTAACCTTGGGTTCTTGTTTCTTGAAAACATTGGGTCTAGGGTTTTGGGTTCTTATAATTCTGGTTTGTGAACTTTCTTGGGGATTCTTCAATCAATTTGTGTGTGGGTTCTTGAATTCGTTTAAGGGTTCGCATCATCAACCTCGACTTGGTAGAGGAGAAATGGGAGATAGCCATGCTCAGGAATGCATAGTACAAACATCGTATGACCAAACACTACAACTTGAGGGTGAAGCCTCGTGCCTTCTTACCGGGGGACCTGGTCCTCAAAAAGGTCATCCTGTCTACCAATGACTCCCAAGAAGGAAAACTGAGACCTAACTGGGAAGGACCCAACACGGTCACAGAGGTGGTAATGCCAAGCACCTATAGAATCTGAAATTTTGAAGGGAAGGTCCTGACCCATCTATGGAATGCAGAGCATTTAAAGAAATACTACCAATAGTTGGGGGCAGTGAGTTGTAAGTTGATGGCCACTAGTTAGACTATTTACCTTTTATTTTAGTCAATTTTCTATTTTTGTCAAATTCTCTGCAAATATTTATTTTGAGTTATGGAATAAAATTCCATAATATTTTTTCAAAAAAGTTATATTTCATTCAAATTCATGGAGCCATTATAAAAAATAGAATCTAACCTATCAACAAAAACATGAACACAAAGACACCTCCTAATAATACTCACTACCTCCGCTCCCATCATCACTCGCATCCTTCTCATCAGTCTCTGGAGCCTCATCAAGCTGAAACCTAGGAAAGTCATGGGTAGGAGGCACTACTGACGCCTTCCTCCTAAGCTCATCATAGTCGTCAATGAAGGCCCTGGCCCTGGCCCGGCCCTCTCAACAGCATCATTCACCCTCTCCTTCTCCACCTCAGCTCGTGTAGCTCTCTCAAGTGTTACACGTAGGTCAGCCTCAAATTGGGCAGTCCTCTTGAGCGTTAGCCCCAACTCCTCAGTGGCATCCTCTCGTACCTGCCGCTCAAGCCTTAGTTGCTTAGCGACATCCTCTCGTGCTTGTCGTGCAAGCTCAGCGGCATCCTCTCAAGCCTACCGCTCAAGTCTAAGCTGCTCCTCAGCAGCCTCACGCTATGCCTCTCCATTGCTTGGTCAGTGACTGCCTCCTTGATCTTTAGGGTGTTATTGAACAAGTAGGGCAAGGCAACAGCCACCTATATGCATTCAAAGTTGAAAGCATAAAGAAAATCAAGAAGTAAGCTAGGATATGACCAAAGCGAAGCCCTCTATAATGGCATTAACTACGCCCTTTGGACCTCGAGAGGTAAACTCTTAGGCTTCGATGTCGGTCATGAAATCACAGAATCTCTCCCTTGTCAACCTCACGTCCCGTACCATAAACACTGGGACACCCAAAGTAAGACATCTTTGCGGGTCCTCAGTCCTAACGGAAGATGGCGCCGGAGCCTCAGCCCCTGCAGCAATGCTAGAGCAATTTATCAGAAGTGAGGAGATATAAATCAAAGAGGGAGGAGGAACATCACCGAGATCAGCCTCTATGAGACTAGCCTCACCGGTAGACCTCAAATGAGAAGAACTAGGGGCACTGGAATTCACCCTTTTGGAAGGAGGAGAAGGAGAGGATGCCACCCTGGAAGTAAGGACTTCCCTTACTATCGACCTATCAATGGGGGCACCAGCACAATCAATGTAAGTCAAAAAGCCTACCATGTTGTGTTTTCAAGAGGACTACAAAAAAAGTCATGTACCTTTCTTCCTCGGCCTTGAAGGAGCCATGGAAATACCAGATGCCAACATAATCTTAGAGAACTCCTTGGTTGGATTGTTACGAACCATCTCGATCATCCTGTCCTGATCCGCAGATAGAGTCAGTGAAGCTACAAGAGGACAAGGGTACCATAAGAACAAATAAGTGATGATTAAGACAGAAGTAAAAGGTAAATTCTTACCTAGCTTGGTCTTTGGAACTGCATCCCATCGTATGGGCACCAGGTCACGATCAGACACAGAGGCCCACTCGCCTCCGACAAAGAAGAATTTTTTCTTTCACTTGTGAAGATTGGACGTAAGCCCAATAATAAACTTGCCTAATCTTGGGGTGAAGTGATACCAACCCTAGTAGGGATCGGGGTTCTCCAATAGTACATACGTAGCCAGGAATTCTTTGAATAGTGGGGGGATAGTAGCAAAGTGCATCAACCATCACAATGCAAATATGCTGAAATCACCCTCCATCTATTGGGAACTAGTCTCTCGGGAACTAGTGACAAATCCCCTAGAACCTGACATATGGGCCCAGGAATAGGGAACAGTAGGTCCGCCTCTAACATACCCTCATAAACAACAATCTCGTCTAAAGAGTCACAGCATGCAGACTCATCAAACTCAGCACGACGGCAAGTCACATAGGGTGGAATACGATATGAAAATACTATGGTAGCAATATCTTCATCATGGTCAAATATGCTAAGTAGAGAGGCTACCTTGGAACCATTGCCTCACTCAGCACCTAGACCTCCGTCGGAGTCCTCAGAAGTCTCCCTCTCGATTGTATGAATACCCACAACAGCAAGTTCAGGCCATTGCTAAAGAAAATAATTATGTCAACAAAAGAGTAAAAAGAATATTGGAAACATACCTTGAGAACTCGTCCTATCCAAGTCACTGATCGACCGTTTCCCGGCCTCGCGAAGGGGGACTAAATCACGCCTGGGGTGCCTACTAGGGAGCCTAGGGCACCACTCAAAGCACTTGGGGTGCTCCCTGAGGTGCCTGGGGCGCCGTCCAGCCCATGGCAGGCGCCTCCTGTCTCTTTTGAAGACCCATTTTGTTGTTTTCCTACGCCTTGGGTCACTATTGACACACTAAAAGAAATGGCTGAGGCCTCATTGCTCGAACCCAACCTCAGGCCAAGAATTTCGAAGGGTCTTTCATCAACTGCTGACACCTCAGCAACACGGCCGTCAATGGAGAACCCAAGACCACGGCCCTCTACGGACAGGACCCTTGGGCGCCACCCATGGCAGCTCCTTGGGCATCACCTCCTCCTTGCACCTCTCTTCCATAACCCTTCAAACTCTGGGTCTTCATTACTTGCTTTGATTTAGAAGAGAAAGATGAGTGAATAATAAAGCAAAGGGGAGAAAGGGAAGAGGATGAGATGAACAGTGAACTCTTGAAAGGCCTTTAAATAGGGAAGGAATGGCTTCTTGAGGAAGCCTTGATAAAACCTCTTAAAGAAGCTTGATCAGTTAGCTTCTTAGGGAAGCTTGGGGGTACACCCTTTGAGAAAAGCCTCCAGAAGTGAGAAAGGAATGAGGAAGGTGAGAACAATGACCTACATTTATAGACGAAGAAACAGTGCACAAAAAACAAAAAAAAAATTTCGACATCGTTGAATTCAGCGAGTTCCCGAGGATGAAAAGGTGTCGTAGAGAGGAAGAAAACTTCTACTCGCCCAGGTGAAGATGAAACACATGCTCTCAATCCCTCTCTCTCGCCGAAAGCCAGAGGCTCAGGGCATAGGGGCAAATGATGAGCCCAAAATTAACTGGGCCAGGCCCAATGAAAATAAACCAAGAGCACCCAAATGATCCGTACCCAGAGGAGCCCAAGCCCAATGCATAAAAGGAATCAAGGAGTCAACCCCCAATGAAGGACCAAGGGGCATCGCCCAAAAGGGGGTCACCCAAGTTTATGCGTATCCCAATGGGGTGCCGCCCTAAGCCTGCCTCATGTTCCTCCTTCGCCTCATGATTTTTTTACTCCAACCCACCTTGCCTCCAATGCAAGTCTAAGCATACTCCAAGTCAAGTCCAAGATCAAGACCAAGCCTAGTCTAGCTCAGGATCTTCCTCCAACGGAATAGGAACACAAGGGAAAGAATATCGGGATACAAAGATCTAATCCTACTAAAATTGTCCTTACCAAAATAACAAAAACCCTCTCCCTCACATCACCGCCTTACTAAGCCTATATATATAAGCCCTCTCCACATAAAGGGCAAGACCCTTGAGACCTCTCTGCACACATTGCTCTCTCTCACTTAGTAGTGTAATACTCCCGCAGAGTACTCTTCTGGTGACTCTTGCTCATTAATAAAGAACACCGGCTACCGCTGCCGTTCCTGAGTGTGGAGTAGGTCATCCAGACTGAACCACTATATACCTTTGTGTTGATTCTTTATTTACTGTTTCATCATTAATCACCTATTTATTATTCATTAATTACACCCTTATACATTCTTGATTGTTGATTTTGTACAATACCGATTTCTGCATCATCAACGAACATCATTGTATCATGCATGATATACATAATACTAGATAGTATGGTATATAATATTAAGACCGCTCGGTGTTCATAACAGTGAGCATATTATAAATATAACCATCCTTCATTTAAAAGAGGCATATATAACAATAAAGCATAATTACACATTGGCATTTCCATAACTTAACCAATATTATACATATGTTCACCCCTCACTGAAGGGTAAAAGTAAACTAATCACACCTCATTGCTATAAACAAGCAAGAAGTGTGAGACATTTTCATTACAAACCTAAACGACAGACACTCATTTCCCAATGAATAATTGAAATACAACCACTCTTAATATTAGTTCAGACACAAAGGTGGCCGAAGTTCAATTCTCCAAGTAGAAAGGTGTAACATAAATGTAAAAATAACAGAATTTTGGATGGAAGATAGGTTCCCCAACCACCAGTGAAAGAAGTTGGCCAGTCCTATTTATAGGCCAAAGATGAAGATGTTAAAAGAAGGATAAGCTTGAACTGCCTTAGACAACTATCCCGATGCCATCACCACCATCTAGATATTGCTGGTTTTCTAGATTGTGTTGATGAGCTTCCACAGTATTCTTGTAGGTTCTTTGTTGATATTACACTTGCCTTCTTGTTGGTTTAAGCTTTAGCAGATTGCTCTCCTCAATTTCCGCACCAAAAAACCTAAAATTTCAGACATTACACACATAAACCCTCATTTACGCACTAACCCTAATTTACAGTTTTTAAATGTTTTATCTCACATAATGAACTTATTTAATTATTTTAATTTGCATACTAATTAGGGTTAATCATAAACCTAATTTTATGTATATGACTTATATGAGTAGGTGAGTATCACTCTCCACCGAGTTCGATGCTTGAAATGGGGAAAACGCATGAGTGACTGAAAATGTGTGTGTGTGTGTGTGTGTGCGCAAAAGTGCTCCTCAAGCGTAGAGAGACTTGTAATGTCGTGTTTTAGTTGAAATTGAGTATTCCAATGTCGTCTCCACGGGGAAGGAAAGTTGAATTGTGGTGAAGGTGATTTTGTAAGGAAATGAAAAAGTGTAAAATCTGGTAGTTGTGTTTTGGTGAGTGGAGTTTTTGATAAAAATAGAATGAAAACAAGGTTGGCTAATGTGAAGAGGTGATTCCAATGGGAATATCAAATCAACTCAATTCATTCAAGCAATGGTTCCTAGGTGTTTGATTGATTTATAGGAAGTGACGGATTAATGTGAGATGTAGGCTCAAGTATACCTCATGACAAGTCTACAATGTATCAAGAGCTCACAACCATGTCCGCACTAAACCTAGTGAAATCAAACACTTTACACTACAAGGAAAAATGGGGGAGAGTTGATTTAGCGTACCCAAGAGGAAGTTCCCATTGGATTAGCCAACAAAAGGCTTAGCTACCCTTATTCAAAGCAAAAGCATGCGTAGTGTAAAGAAACATGGAGACGAACTGGAGATGAAGTAAAGCCTTGAACTTGTATTGATGCAATAAAAAGTAAAACTACAAAAGAGAATTCATTTCATACCCAACAAAAAAGATTGGAAAGAAACCCAAATGTAAGCATAGAAATTCAAGCACATGAATCTAACTTGATTACACTTGAAATAAATGAGATTAAAGTGTAAGAAATAAAGATTACAAGTGAAATACAGCTTACTGCTTGATTCGCTTTTGCCCTAATTTCCAAACATGATTTTGGTAATGTGTATGTAGCTTATATGGTTAGGTGAGTGTTACTCTCCCCTCGGATATCATGCAAGAAATGGGAAAAACATTTGTGGATGAACAAAATGTGTGTGTGCAAAATCCAAGTGAAGAGAGACTTTGAGTGTCGTGTTTTTGTAAAAATGGGTATTCCAACGACGTCTCCTCAGGGAAGGAAGGTTGAATCGTGTGAAGGTGATTTTGTAAAAATGGAAAAGTGTAAAATCTTGTGAGTTTGTTGATGTGAACCCCAATCGACTTGCTTTGAGACCCAACAACAATATTGGAGAAACAACCCAAGAAAGCCAAACTCAGGTCTATGGATGGAGAATCTAAACCCATTGAGAACTTGGTTTAAGAACCTAAATTATATTAAAATCTAGACCCATTGAAGAACCCATCTTAAGAACCCAGATTACAATTAGGAAGGCCACAAAGGTTGTGATCTACCTTTAATAAGTTCAAAAGTTCAATCAAGAACAAGAGGAGTAAACTCAACTCAACTCATAATCACAATTCATTATGTATTGTCTCCCATATTGTCTCCCTTTTTCATTGATTAAATGCCTATTTATAATGCTTGTCATTACAAGGAAACAAATCCTAATCTAATAAAGAAACAAATCATAATTTAATAAGAAAACAAATCCCAATCTAATAAGGAAACAAGTCCTAATATAAATATGAATAACTAAAGACTACGAGTACTGTAGCATGAACAGTAGCGTGCTACAGTACTTATTCTAAATCCTAGTTCAAATAAAATAATAAAGCATATGTGGGCCAAGCATCCTCAAACCCACTTATTCTAAACTAATAATAAAAATTCTTTAAACAAATTGAAAGTCTTAACAATAAAAGACCTTATCTCTAAGTCAAGTCTTCATGTCTTCCATAACATGGATCAAGTAGATCAAAATTGGTTCGCTTGCTTCATCCCAAGTGGATTGCACCAATCCTTGCATTGCTTCCTTGATCTTTTTTGCTCTTGATCTTATAATTGGTCCATCTAGACATGCAAAAGATCTTTAAAAGTAGGCCCACCTTAGTTCTCATCATTCCCCCCTTCCTCAAAAAGATTCGTCCTCGAATCTTCATCGACATCATAAGGAGAAAGATCAGAAACATAGAAGGTAGAAAAAAAAAATTCAACTCTTTTTTTTTTTGTAACCGTAGAATCAATAATGCAAGAAATAAAAAGGATAGAATAAGACATGGTTGGAAACCTTGCTCTAATACCAAATGATGTGAACCCCAATCGACTTGCTTTGAGACCCAACAATAATATTGGAGAAGCAACCCAAGAAAGCCAAACTCAGGTCTATGGATGGAGAATCTAAACCCGTTGAGAAATTGTTTCAAAAACCTAGATTATATTAAAATCTAGACTCATTGAAGAACCCGTCTCAAGAACCCAGATTACAATTAGGAATACCACAAAGGTTGTTATCTACCTTTGATAAGTTCAAAAGTTCGATCAAGAACAAGAGGAGTAAACTCAACTCAACTCACAATCAAAATTCATTATGTATTATCTCCCATATTGTCTCCCTTTTTCATTGATTAAATGCCTATTTATAAGGCTTGTCATTACAAGGAAATAAATCCTAAACTAATAAAGAAACAAATCCTAATCTAATAAGGAAACAAATCCTAATCTAATAAGGAAACAAATCCTAATCTAATAAGGAAACAAGTCCTATTATAAATATGAATAACTAAAGACTACGGTACTATAGCATGAACAGTAGCATGCTACAGTACTTATCCTAAACCCTAGTTCAAATAAATAATAAGACATATGTGAGCCAAGCATCCTCAAACCCACTTATTCTAAACTAATAATAAAAATTCTTTAAACAAATTGAAAGCCTTAACAACAAAAGGCCTTATCTCTAAGTCATGTATTCATGTCTTCCATAGCATGAATCAAGTGGATCAAAATTGGTTCTCCTTCTTTCAAGCCCATCTTGAGTGTTGGGCTCTTGCTAGCTTCATTCCAAGTGGATTGCACCAATCCTTGCATTGCTTCCTTGATCTTTTTTACTCTTGATCTTGTAATTGATCAATCTAGACATGCAAAAGATCTTTAAAAGTAGGCCCACCTTAGTTCTCATCAATAATTATGTGAACCCAATCGACTTGCTTTGAGACCCAATAACAATATTAGAGAAACAACCCAAGAAAGCCAAACTCGGGTCTATGGATGGAGAATCAAAGGTAGATCACAACCTTTGTGGAGTTCCTAATTGTAATCTGGGTTCTTGAGACGGGTTCTTCAATGGGTCTAGATTTTAATATAATCTAGGTTCTTGAAACAAGTTCTCAACGGGTTTAGATTGTCCATCTATAGACCTGAGTTTGGCTTTCTTGGGTTGTTTCTCCAATATTGTTGTTAGGTCTCAAAGCAAGTCGATTGGGGTTCACATCATTTGGTATCAGAGCAAGGTTTCCAACCAGGTCTTATTCTGTCCTTTTTATTTCTTGCATTATATCTTTAAAAGCAGGCCCACCTTAGTTCTCATCATTTGTGTTTTGGAGAGTGAAGTTTGTGATAGAAAATGTAATGGAAAGAGGGTTGGCTAATCCAAAGAGGTCATTCCAATGGGAATGCAAAATCAACTCACAACATTCTTCCAATGGTGCCTCGGTATTTGATTTATTTGTAGAAAGTGAGGGACTAATATCGTGTAGGCTCTAGCATACCCCGTGACATGTCTACGGTGTATCAAGAGCTCACAACCACATCCTCACTCAACCTAGTCAAGCCAAACCAACCTACACTACAAGGAAGAATGAAAAAGAGTTGATTTATCATACCAAAGAGGAGTTCTCCCACAGATTAGCCAACTTAAAACTTAGCTACTCATATTTAATATAAAAAAATGCATAAGATGAAGTGACATTGTGAAAAAATGAAGATTGAAACTTGAATTAATGCAAGAAAAGTTAGACTACAAAGAAGTGCATTTAATACCCAATTGAAAAGCCTGAGGTGAAAAACTTAAATACAAACATGGGGGAATCTAGAATGTGTAACTAAACCTGAAATACACTTGCAATAAATAAGGTTAAAGTGCATTGAATGAAGATTACAAGAGTATTCTAGCTTACAACAAGCGAAATGGGTAGAAGAAATGCAAAAATTACAACTTCTCTCTCGAAAACTTTGACTTCCTCCTTGAGCTTCTCTTTCTAAAATGCTGAATAATGATGTAAAACATTTTCAAGAGTCCCTTCATTTTTGTCCATGGTCCTATAATCTGTGTGAGAAGGTTTCCCATCATTAGGGGCTGAGGTGATGGCTTGGACATACTAGGACAAGCCTAGCCTGCAACTCCCTAGGCTTCCTTCTTCTCTCTCTTCCTCATAAATGCTTGAGCCTCTAAAGTCCAACCTTAAGTGTAGGAAGGCATGTATGTGTGTAAGAGATGTCAGGGGACAAGTGAAAGAATCGTAGGTAGGACCCCTAGTGGCAGAGCTTAAGTTGAAGGTTGTCTAGCATTTATGGGCAGAACCTTCCGGAAGGTCAATGCAAACCTTCCGGAAGGTTTAGGCAAGAACAAGGAAAACAACAGTCCAGGGAGCAAATCGTTCCGGAAGGTTTTGGCAAGGCAGAGGCAGTTCAACGTGCAAAACTTTCAGAAGGCTTATGACCAAACCTTTCGAAAGGTTTTCACAAGATTTGATTTTTTCTTGATTTCGTCACCCTCCAAGCCTCCCTTAAGCCACCCCTCATCTCCATTGACTTTGAACACTACTATGGAGGCTTAACTCATGCCATTTCCAACTCTTTACCTACAATCACATAGCAACATCATTAATCATTTGCATAATTGCATTTCTCCCATTTCCAACACCAAAGCAAGCATAAGAGGGTATTAAAACACACAATATATGCAATATTTTGTGCTAATCACATCCCCTAACTTGAGTTTTGCTAGTCCCTAGAAAACTTCATTTCAAACCATAAGAAATGAAACTACAACAACCCCATTCATACAAGTAAATAATCAAACATTCAAAATGCAAAAATCACAATGCAATTAAAGAGATGAACTTTGGCAAGATAGAACAAACAACTGTGGGGCTTTTCTTTAATTACTTTCAAAAGTTTAATACAAGGAGTTAGAATTCAAAACAAAATGGCCCAAAATCTTAGAGACTCTTCTACTAGGCCGAAAATTCTAATCCTAACTATGTACAACCTAAAATCAAAAGAAACAAAACACAAGAGAACATTCTACTCATCACCATCATCAGCAGCAGTAGTAGCATAATCATCCTTAGCATCACTCTCAGACTCACTTCCCCTCGTCCTCGTCATCATCATCGTCTTCATCGGACCCTCCCAACTCAACAATCGTTGAAGTATGGGAGCAAAGTTAGATGGTCTAGTTGGAGGCGGTAGAGGTCCACCGGGGATGGGCTCGCATGGGAAAGTGTGCTAAAACAACCTCGTCACCATCAATGACAAGCCATGCATCGTGGTCTCCAATGCATCCAAACAATCCGACACAGTGCGGACTGGGGCTGAAGTGGTAGGTTTAGAAGGGGATGGCCCCACTGAGGGTGGCTTAGGTCTCGAGGCACTGGCTCTCTTACCCCAATCCTCGCTGCCCTCTTGTTGCTGCTCGATTTTCCAATGACACTAGTCTCAAAGGGAATAGCACATCATGTCTGTAAGCCTTTACTTTGCAGTGGGAGCACATTCTGGTGACAAGTTTGTCGAAGGGGATGTTCGTTTTTGGGTTTGTAGCCTAAGCAAACTCCTTCATCTCCTCCCAAATCAAAAGTGCCATGCCCATCACCTTCCCCCTCATAAACGCATGTAGGAGGACAAGCTTCTCGACATTCAGGTTCTTCTCGGAACCCCTACGCATCAAATTGTAGTATAATACCTTGTTCATTATCCCTTAGGAGTGCTTGAGGCCCCCGACTTGAGTTATTCCTTTGAAAATGATCGGGTCCTCATAAGTAAGCTAGACATACTCGGAGAGTGTCTTTACCCTAGAGATGTTGTGTGAATACACTAGGGTGTTATGGGGCTGCCTCTGATATTTCATCAAAATGACAATCAAATTGAGGGTCACATAAAGATCTTCCCCCTCACATTTGTCCTAAGAACACTACCATCCTCACTCAACATCAATTTTCTATAAAATTCCCTACACAATGCCAAGTTATAGCCACTTACTTCCTCAAACCAAATTCCCAATCCATGTCCCTCTATGACCCTCACCACTTCAATGTTTGGCTTAAGGGTAATCTTGTCCACAAACCTTTACAAGTGACATTTTTCTGATTTGTCCTTTGTCTACGAGCATCGTGTCTCTCTTTCATCCTCCTTTCCTCCTAATCCCTGCTACTCAGGCCCTCTACTCTCCTCTTATGGGAGCTAGTGCCCGCGGGTTGAGGGAACTCCGAACCTGTTCACTTAATGCGGGCCATGAAGATCAACAGTGCCCCCATGCCAAAAAAAAACGTCAAAAACACCCACAACAACCTCTCAATAGGCTCAAAAGCATCAATGGATGTCCCACCCATGTGAACCATTGCAATGGAGTTAGAGAGTTTAGACAAAATCTAAAAGAACTTGAGATTTGAAAGAAGAATTGGAGACCTGGATTTATGAGAACTCCATAATTTTTGGCAAGATCCACTCAATAACCAACTCTAAGCAAGAGAAAAGTAAAATTTAATGGATTGAGTGAAGTATTTTGAGGTTTGGAAGAGAGTAGAGGGAGAGAAGAGGTCAAGGGAGAATTATAGATGTGAAGGAATGTGAAAGGTTTCCCGAAAAAATTAATTTAAAACCTCGTTTATGGCTTCCTGGGCAAAACCTTTTGGAAGGTTTTGCATATTGCTGAGGCAAAAGCTGTCAGTAGTGAAAACCTTCCAGAAGGTCGATGAAAACCTTCCAGAAGGTTTTGCACACTACCAAAAACCTTCCGGAAGGTTTATGACTAAACCTTCCTGAACGTTTAGCCTTTATTGCAAAACCATTCCTATACTACAAAACTCACATTCAACCCAACTTATCCGAACTCCTAGACATTCTAACAACCTATCTATGACATCTACTCTACCAAAAACTTGAACCATAAATATGAACCACAATTCAGTGATCATGCCCAAAGTCATTTTTGAAATTGCAATATGATTTTAAATTTTGGTGCTTTCAAAATACAAGACATGGGTTTCTAAGTTTAACTACCAAAATGAATACCCAAAATGTATAAAATAGATTCAAATGATAAAGGCATTCCTAAATATATCAAATATCGAAAGTTGAGCAATATTCCCCCATCTTTTTAGCATAGGGCTACATAACACATTATTGAAATACCCAAATCATGCACACATGAGCATCACCATGGCTTTAAATGCTATTCTAGATCATGCACCTATACATTCATTTTCAAACTCGTGTGTGTGTGAAATGGACATGTAATTTAAAATTTTACCCAACGGAATTCACATTCACTTGGCTATCCAAATTCAGTTTCAATGCAACATAACTGAGGGTGTCTCTCAATAATGAATCACACTATGGTTATCCTGACATGCTCTCCATATGTACATGTGAGATAGAATCTTGTGCACAAAACGAAATACACTCACATGTAATCCAAAATGAAGTACATGCATAAGAATGAAACAACCTTGGCATAATCTCATAAAAGGAATGCTAGGGCATTAGATAGCAAAATCAACATTTTTTTTTCTTTAAAAGTATGCTATCCCCATGTTGTCTCTAGATCATTTAGGACTTCAAAGGTTATAATGGAGCCTTGGGGTGATATTAAGGCAATTGAAATGAAGGACATAAGATAACAAAGAGGGTCGTTCTTAGTGTATGACATTTATTTCAAACAAATCTTCCTTTTCTGGGATTTATAGCCTACACCATCACTTCACTCTTTATTTCTTTTTCTTATTGTTCTTTACATTTTCCATTTTTCTTTGATCACTCTTTCTTCTTTCACCCCTTTCTCTCTTCTTTTTCTTGGATTTCTCGTTCTTTTTCATTCATCATTTGAATTTCACATTATTCATCCTTTTGTTAGGTTTCCACATCACCATTCCTTCTTGTAAGGTTCCTAGTAAAAGGATGCACAGTTCTGGTGTACCACATTGACTAAGGAGAAGGAGCTACTAAGCTTTATAGATAAGTCCCTAGTCCTTACTTGGCAAGATGTGTTTTCAAAGGGATACTGGGAAGAACAAATTTGTGAGGACTAGTGGGCTCAAAATCGACAATATCTTGCCACATGAGGGGTGTTACAGAATGGTATCAGAGCCGACTCTCGCCTGGTTCGAGGGTGGGCCCTTGCCGTGCTCACGTGTGGGCGAGAGGTTACTGGTAAGTATGCTTGTGCTGCACGGGGACATGCAGCTTTAAGGGGGTGGATTGTGAGGTTCCTGGTAAAAGGATGCACAATCTTGGTGTCCCACATCAGCTAGGGAGTTGGAGTTGTTAGGCTTTATATGTAAGCCCATAGTCCTTACTTGGCAAGACGTGTTTTCCCAGGGATATTAGGAGAAACAAATCCGTGAGGGCCAGTGAGCCCAAAACAAACAATATCTTGCCACGTGGGGGGGGTGTTACACTTATCTTCCATTTTCAATCATAATCAGCTCTCGAATCAACCAAGGTATGGTAACTTTTTATCATTTTGCACCGGCTTGGTTAACTATGTGGCATGGAAACGAATTTTTTTCAACAAGGCTCAAGCATGGCACTAGTCACAAGAACAAGGCTAAGGTTCAAAATAAATCAAGGACGGCCTAGGATTACTTCTAGACAGGCATAAGGAAGCAATGTACATATCAAGACAAAGTCAATCAACTACCCAAATGCACCATACCAAAACAAGCATAATGAGATTATTCAACAAATTTGGAATTTGAAAAATTGTTCCTTGAGTAAATGTAAGTTCCCTCGAACAAGGGTTGACACTAAAGCTCTCATGGGTTCTTACTCATCGCCACTATTCAGGTCAAGCACTAAAATGTAAACTTAATATATAAATTACCAAAATTACAAGTTCATTGTGCAATTATGGTTGAGTTCAAAAGCAAACAAGTATGTGACACTCTTAGGATAGGATAAACCTTTATAATGTGCTCATGTATTCACAATTCAAAGCAAAGATCAAAACTATCCATAAACCCACAACACTCTAAATAGGGGAATAAAGGTCAACATTTAGATATTTTTCACAAAAAAATTTCAAAATTTTCATATATTTCTCAACTATTCTTAAACAAAAATCTGTAGATCATGTGAAAGGTGAATTTCACCATAAAAATTTCTATCATCAACAAAAATTTTCACAAAAAATTGGTGTATCATACAAATGGTGCACCTTACGCCCCAACTTGATTCATACATTGTGCTCAATTCAACAAAAAAGATATGGTATGCAATGAAGGACTTTAAAAGATCAATAGGGTTAGAGAACTCCTCGCATGGAGCTTTTGACAAAAACTGTAAAAACTCAGGTAAATTTAAACTTTTTTTAAAAAAGGGCAAAATGATAATTTGTCACTATAATGCGGATTTCAAATACGTATTCTCTAGAGCACGTATGACACAAAGGTCCCCAAAAATAGAAATTATAGAATTTCCTTATAATTGAATTAAAGTTCAAATAAAATTAATTTGAACTTAAAAAGGGATGAAATAAATCATTTTGGAGCAAAAACGGATCCAAACAAGTGGGGTACACTTGGCGCCACGAGAGCCAAGCCTTGAAAATTATAAATATGGTAAAAAATCAGATTTTTTGCACAAGTATCTACTGAAGTCAGCCGGTCTTCAACGTTGTATAGAAAGAGGGAGAAAAGTGAGAAATCCAAAATTTCTCCCTTCGATTCTCGGAGTTCCGTCAGTCGGATTCTGTTGAGCCAAGAATTAAAGTCGATCACATCGACGAGGGCTGTGCAACTCCACCAAGAACGAAAAATTTCACCCAAGATCCAAGAGGAGACTTTGGAAAAATCAAGAGTTTGGGAGGCGTTCTTGATGTTTTAGCCTTCGATTTACGCTTCAAGAGGTAAGGTGCCCTCCTACTTTGGTTTATTTCTAACCTAGGGTGTCCATATGGAATGGTTAGAGGTATAAAGTGATTTATGACTTGCCTATAGTCATAGAAATATGGAAATGGGTATAGAAATGGTTTAGACTAAATTCCTAGCTTGGAATTGATGTGTGGTAATTACTTGTGTAATCCCTTGGAAATTGGTTTATGTGGGTATGCTATGTGTTTATGTTGTGCCCTTGTGAATGTAATGTTCTATGACATGCTTGAGAATGTTATAGTTAGATTAATGAGTTGATATATGCTGTTAATATATTCGCATCATGTGAAAATGTGGTAATTATACGCTTTTGGTATAAATTGGCATGGCATATGTTAAAGTATGTCGTTAAAATGGGTCCATATGACATTCATAGCATGTTGGACATGATATTGTTGTTTCAATGGTGCATCACATTGCATATGCACGGAGACATCGCATCACATGGGTGTGTGTGCAGGGTGGTCGTCAACACCACACTTAGTGATTGGCTTGGAATAGTTGGGTCGAAGGCATAGCTGAGCCGCATGGTTGTATGGTAAATTGGGTCGGGGTAGTAAGAAGGGGCTAGAAGATCCCTCGGGTGCAAGGCCAGGTAGATGGGGTACGCACTCCCTTGGTTCGATCCATAAAGTGTGTGAGTGTACGCGATACCCTCGATGGGAGTCAGTAAAATCTATGCGGGTTTCTGACCCTTGGTGTAAGTCCATGAACGTCCACCCCAACAAAGACCCTAGATTGTGAACGTCATATGATGTATAACATAGATGACGTATTTATATACAATGACACTTGCATGTGTTGAGGAGCCGGGAAGGGCTCGGGTTGAGTTGCATGAGTGAGTCTCATCTTATTTCATGGCATGACATCATAAATTCCAACATTGAATGCATATTCTTGCTTAAAATGTTATGGATTGTTGAAAGTTTCATGTGAACATTTCATATGCATCTAGGTTGGGGAGTGGCCTCTATAGGAGATACTCAATTGAGCGTAGCTCACCCTATACGGAAAAATATTTCAGGTACCGGATACATGCCGGAGGACGGTCCTTATTTGGGGCCTCAAGGGTGAAAAGACACCAACTTGTGGTCTTTAAATCATTTTTGTAAAACAAATCTCGAAAATTATGTTTTGGGCATTTAAACTTATGTAAATAAATATAATAGAACTTGTATGTACAAATTTTACATAAGGAATGATGTTACACATGTATTGGATGGATGTGGAAGGGTTTAAAATGGATTGAAAATGAAAAACAGGCCAAACAGACAAAACTAGACAAATCGTACCAGTTTGCGTACTGGTACGACGCTGTCCAATAGACAAAGCGTAACAGTACGCATACCAGTATGATGTTGTACAGTAGGCGATCAGTACCCTTCCCAAAAATCAGAAATTTTAAAATTTTTTTGCTATGCTTTTGGACTTTGATTCCTTTAGTCCCAATGATACAAATGAATAGTAAATGAGGTATATTGAGGCACATTGGACCTCGGTTGGATTAAATGATTAAAGGAACATGGGTTACATGTGTGGGTTATAATCTCGGTTAAGGGGATACGATTGAGATAATGTTGGAACGTGTGACAGGCACGGTTATTTTCGCGGGTTGACTGGTGGCCAATGGCTAATAAAGGACCCCCGATTTCGGGGCGTCACAAAAACACACAATAATCTGCACAATGAAAGAAAACGCTATATGCAAAGATAAAGTAAGTGAACAAAATAACTTGGAAATTAAATGATAAAGTAAAGCGACTGTACACTAAAATCTACACGAACAACTAATACTCCAAAAGATCTGGGCAGACTGGATCCACCAATTCTTCCTCCACCCTTTGACCTTCAAAACCCTTGAAGAATGACTTACATCTTTGGTCATTGACCTTGAATGTCTTGCCATCCTTGGGGTTGCTGATTTCAATGGCTCCATTGGGGTAGGCCAACTTGACAAGATAGGAGCCATCCTAACGGGATCGGAGTTTTTTTTTAAAGATAGAGAGTCGAGAATTGTATAAGAGCACTTTCTATCCGGGCTCAAATGTCTTTCTTAAAATTGATTTTTCATGAAAAATCTTATCCCTCTCTTTTGAAATTCTTGAGCCCTCATGCGCATCTTTATGGATCTCCTTTTAATTCATTCATCTCTAACTTCCTATTCTCTCCAATCATTCTCAAATTGAAGTTCAAGGTGTTGATGGCCCAATAAGCTTTGTGCTTCATTTCAACCAGTAAATGGCAAGGCCTTACCGTAGGTGAGCCTATAGGGTGACATGCCTATAATAGTCTTATAAGCACTACGACATGCCCATAGGGCATAGGTCAATCTAGGTGATAAATCCTTCCTATTAGGTCAACTCGACTTGGCCATTGGTCTATCGGTGATATGTGGTGGACACCTTGTGTGTGGCGCCATACTTATGTATTAAAAATGCAAATGGCCTATTATAGAAATGAGAACCACTGTCACTTATCATAGCACGAGGTATCCCAAACTTCAAAAAAATATTTTCTTTGAGAAACTTGACCACTAACCGGTTGTCATTGGTCTTGGTTGGGGATAACATCCACCCATTTGGGCACGTAATCCATCGCCAATAATATGTTTAGGTAGTCAAAGACATGGGTAAGGTATTGATTAGATTAGTACTTAAAATTAGCATTTTACTATGCCTTTTTTAGACTAATACTTTGATGGAGTTTAAGTGATGACATTTCAGGTCCTAAAGTGAACAAAGGCTTAAGAACAACAAATATCACACTTGAGTGTAACACCAGTACATTAGGAAACAAAATTGGAGAAGCTTGGAACAAAGCATGAACGTTTGAATGCCAACTCACGTTTGAACGTCTACTTGAACTATGAGAAGACCAGACTGCTGAGACATGGTGTGTTGTAGTCAAGAACAAAGACCCTGAAGTACTTGAGCACTGCGTTCGAATGCCAACTCATGTTTGAACATCCACTTGAATTGATTGAAGACCAGAGTGATGAGTGCAAAGTGCCAAGATGTGCATGGAGTGTGGAAATAGGATTCCACAGAAGACCACAGACCACTTGAGTAAGAAGATCAGACCCTATCTGGCATTCGAATGCCCATAAAGAAAAGATAGAAGAAACGTTTGAACGCAATCCAATGTTCGAACGCCATCCAAAGTTTGAACGCCCACAGCGCAAAAACAAAAACAACATTCAAACGCCAAATCACATTCGAACGTTCTCCACAAATTGACTGCAGAGTGGTTGGCATTTCACCTTGACTTGGATGGAATACACTATTCCTTTACCCCTCTTGTCCTTCTCCTAGCCTATAAATACTC
Organism: Ilex asprella; assembly: GCA_023539305.1. Classification (NCBI taxonomy): domain Eukaryota; kingdom Viridiplantae; phylum Streptophyta; class Magnoliopsida; order Aquifoliales; family Aquifoliaceae; genus Ilex; species Ilex asprella. The sequence goes on along the minus strand of CM042184.1, from coordinate 31,386,202 downwards.
CCATTTTTGGGAGAAAAGTGTGCTTGGTAGAGAGCTTGATGGAGGCTTAGACTCCTACTCATGTAGCTAATCTTAGATGTATGTTATATTTGCTTGTATCGAGGGAGTTAGTTCATCTTTTGGTTGAGGAAGCAACCCTCCATTTCTTGGTTGATGAAGCCACCCTCCAAATGTGACTAGTTTTCTTTTACTTTTATTGTTTATGTCTTTCACTTCCATTGCTTGAGCTTCCTTCTTTCTTAGAGGAGTGAAACTCTTCCACTTTTCTAGAGCTTTACCAAAGCCATGAAGGGTGAAACTTGATTCACTTATTTTTCGATGAAGATTGGCTCCTTGTGTAGTGTATTTCACTTTGTAAGATCCTCTACTTTGAGGGATGAGTATCACTCACTTTTCTAGCTTTACCAAAGCCATGAAGAGTGAGTAGTTTCTCATTCACTATTTAGTAAGAGGTGAAATGTATGTAAAAATTATCCAAAAATTATATTTGTGAATTATTCTTATGCTTAAAGTTTTTATATTCCCCTTTCTTATTGGATGATTGATTGAATCTAGCATAGCTAAGGTACTTTGTATAACCATGGGTTCTTTCTATGACACTAATGACTCTTGCATAGAAAGGCTCGCCAGTTCAAGGCAAGTACCCCGGCTAGATCTTTATGACTACCCTTCAATCATCCCCATTATTGTGCTTTAATTAAAGAATGGAATATTAATGTCATGGTTGGATGTCTTGTAGAAACACTTGCTTGTTTTTAGACGAGCTAAGTCTTGGCACAAACAATTCTTATAAATTTCTGGAAAGGCGTTGGAACCATGTTCTTAATTCTCACAGTCCATCTTTATCTTCCGATTAACTTGCTATTGACACGGGAGTTAATTGAGTTATCATACATAAATATAATAAACCGGATGATTAACTACATGTCCAGATCCTCAAACTAAAGAGTTATCTTTTTATATTTGACATTATCTTATATTTTGTCTCAAAAACTATCTTAGAAAGAATCTTATATTCTGTCCAGCAAAAAAAAATCCCTAAAACTCACAACTTTAAATCTCAAAGGTTACAATCATTTGGTCTCCACTATTGCTTACATTGAAACACCAACAAGAGTTCCCTATAGATTCGACTCTAGACTCAAATTGGATTATTACTATAGCTTGAGCGCCTGCACTTGGGTATATATATTTCGGATCAAGATATGTACCCATAAAGTCAATGCTCCAACAGTCAAATATCTCAAGAACGAGTACAGAGGAGAGGGGCATCATGTTCCTTCGAGTCACACTACCCAATCTTTGGCACCTATTGCATTTCTTACAAAATGAAACACAGTCTTTGATAAAACAGGGCCAATAAAAACCTGATTATAAAACCTTTGTCGGGGTCTTCTTTGAAGAGAAGTGGCCACCACAACCCTCTAAATGGCAAAATGCAAGGACTTCTCGTTGTTCATTTTCTGTTACGCATCTCCTCATCACTTGATATGGGCAATACTTGAACAAGTACAAACATCAACCATAAACCTCCATCTATCTCCGGGCAACGGTGCAATTGTATTTGTCCTGTAGCAAGATAATTTCAAATGTAGGCATTCCAAAGACAAACAGAATGAATAGAAATTAAATGCTCACCAGGAAAAGAGTCAGGGATAGGAATATTATCATTGGCATCTTGAACCATAAGTCGGGATAAATGGTCCGCCACCACGTTCTCGACTCCCTTTTTGTCTTTGATTGTCAAGTTGAATTCTTATAGGAGGAGTATCCACCTAATGAGTCTCGATTTTGCATCATGCTTAGACAAAAGATATTTTCAAAGCATAGTGATCAGTGTAGACTACAATAGGTGAACCAGTCACATAAGACCGAAATTTATCTAATGCAAATACAACGACTCGCAACTCTTTTTCAGTGGTAGTGTAATTCATTTGTGCTTCTTTAAGAGTTTTACTAGCATAGTATATTACATAAGGTCTCTTGTCTTCCCTTTTACCAAGCACAGCATTGACCGCGTAATCACTTGCTTTGCACATAAGCTCAAAGGAAAAGTTCCACTTGGGTGGTCACATAATTGGAGGTGTAGTGAGCATACTTTTGAGTTTTTTAAATGATGCCTCAAACCATCCCACCACACAAATGGGACTTCTTTGGAAAGCAAATTGGTCAAGGGCCTAGTCAATGCACTAAAATCTTTTATAAAGGGAAGATAAAAACTACCATGGCTAAGAAACAACTTGATATCTTTGATAACTTTTGGTGTGGGGAGGTTGAAAATTGCGTCAACCTTGGATTTGTTGACTTCGATCCCCTTTGCCATGTGCCTGAGCACTATCGCTTGTGTCACCATGAAGTGGCACTTCTCCCCATTGAGGGCCAAGTTCTTCTCCTCTTATCTCTGAAGAACTCTCTCTAAGCTCACCAAACAACCCTCAAATGAATCCCCAAACACAGAAAAGTCAACCATGAAGACTTTCACAATCTTCTCCACCATATTACTGAAAATTCTAATCATGCATCTTTGAAAAGTCCCAAGGGTATTTTACAATCCAAATGGCATGCGTCAGTTGGCAAAGGTACCGAAGGGGCAAGTGAAGGTGGTCTTTTCTTGATCATCCAATACGATCTCAATTTGATTATAGCAAAAGTATCCATCCAAGAAATAATAGAACAAGTGTCCGACTGCTTTCTCAAATACTTGGTCAAGGAATGGCAAAGGGAAATGATCATTTCTAGCATAAGAGTTGAGCTTTCGATAGTCAATACACACTTTTCATTCGGTGATTACTCTTGTCAGAACCAACTCATTGTCCTCATTTGCAACCACGGTGACCCCTGACTTCTTTGGTACCACTTGAGTAGGACTAACCCATTTACTGTTGGCTATTTAAAAGATGATGCCCACATCAAGTAGTTTGAGTACCTCGTCCCTCACTACATCCTTCACAATCGGATTCAACCTTCTTAGTGGTTGTCGGGACGGCTTGGAGTCTTCTTTAAGGTAGATGCAGTGTGTGCAAATGAGGGGGTTTATCCCCTTAATGTCGGCAATTGTCTAATCAATTGTTCCTTGTGCCTCCTCAATACTTTCAATAGATATTCTTCTTGCTTTGCCTCCAAAGTTGAGCTTATCATTACTGGGAAGGTCTCATTCTCCCCCAAGAACACATATTTGAGGTTGGATGGTAATGGCTTCAACTCCAAGATGGGATTTTCCACAGTCGAAGGAAAGCTCTTCTTCTCTTGATGTCGAAGCTTCTCAAATGTAGGGGTCCATTTTTCTACCCCTTGTAAACTCTCTGGCTCCTCTTGATCAACAATCCTTTCCTTTCCAAACTCCAAAGTGATCAATAGCTCCAAGTGATCCTCTACCAAAGTGTCAATCCTATTGACTTCATGCACTTCCTCATCATCCCCCGGTTGTTTGCACAAATTGAATACATTAAGGTCCATTGTCATAGTTTTGAATGCAAGCTTCAATAGACTATTCCTATAATTAATCACAACATTAGATGTAGCAAGAAAAGGTCTACCTAGTATGACGGGAATTTGTGAACTAGTATTATCAATCAGATGAGTATCAAGTACAACAAAATCAACAGGAAAATAGAAATTAACAACTTGAACTAAAACATCTCAACTACTTTCCTTTGGCGTTCTAACGCTACGATCCACCAATTGAAAAGTGATTGGAGTTGGCTTCAACTCTTCAAGTTAGAGTTGTTGATACACTAAAAAGGGCAGGAGGTTGACACTCGCCCCAAATCAAGAAGTGCTTGCTCCACCCGGCAATTCCCTATTGTGATGGAAATGGTAGGACATCTGGGGTCTTTGAACTCTGGTGGTGTATTTGTCCTCAAGATTGAGCTCACTTGCTCGATGAAGAATGTCTTCTTGTGAACATTCATCTTCCTCTTCACGGTACACAAATCTTTTAAGATCTTGGCACATTAGGAAATTTGCTTTATGGCATCAAGGAGTGGGATGTTTATCTTTACCTATTTGAACATCTCAATAATGTCAGACTAATTAGCCACCTTCGCGGGTGGCTTCAAACAACTAGGAAAAGGGGCAGAATGGGACATGCATACACATTTTCATCAACAATTTTTTTCTCTCACTCACCTCACCCCCTTGGAGTCACCCTTAGTCTCATTTTCTTTGGTCAATGTGATCTTGGGTGAGACTTTTGACACAATAGTCTTGTCGATTTGTTTCCCACTCCTAAGGGTGGTGACCGCCTTGAGTAACTCACAACTCTCTGTAGTGGGCTCAAAAGTCTCTATCACATGTAGACCCTTAGGGTTTTCTTAAGGTTGAGCAGGAAATTTCCCTTTCTATTGTTGGGATGACCTTATGGCATTGGTCAATTCAGTGATTTGAGCTTGAATGTCATTAACAGCGGTGGCGGTTTGATTGTTGATGACAGTTTGGCTTTGGATGAATTGGTGCACTACATCCTCCAAATTCCTCTTATGAGGAGGTTGGTAGGTGAGATGGGTGGATGGTCCTTGTTGATCAAAACTTTAAGGAGGTGGGGTTTTGTGAATACCCTTGTGGATTGGATCAGGGATATTGGGAGTTAAACGATAGACCTTGGCCATAGTATTGGTTTTCCTTAGGATCCATGAGAGGCGAATATGAACTAGACTCGTGAGGAATGGAATTCTCATTCTTCCAACTAAAGTTCAGGTGATTACTCTAATGCGAATTGTATGCATTAGAGTATGGGGAGAATGATTGCCTACTTTGTTGAAGGCATTGACTTGCTCATGGTAAACTTCCTTTAAGTGCCAGAATGTTGGGTCATTCCGAGATCGAATGCTCAACACTCTCACAAATAGGGCAAAAATCCTCGATCTTGGAAATTTTGGACACCTCATGTCTCCTATTGACCTCAAAACTCTCCACTTTTTGAGACAATTTGGTGATTTTAGAAAGTAAGCCTTCTCGGTCCCTTAAATCATACATCCCTCCCCCATTTGGTTGATTATTACCTAGACAAGACCTTGGTACATCATTGAGATCCCTGATATGCCAAGATTGCACATTTTGTGCCAATGTACTAAAGTAGTCTAGGGCCTCATCTGGATCCTTGTTTAAGAACTCCTTTTTGCATATCATGTCTATGAATTGTCGATGGTCCGATGCAATCCATTCGTAAAAGAAATTCACCAATTGCCATGATTCAAAACCATAATGTGGAATGGATTGTAGCAATTCCTTATAGCGATCCCAACATTGATAAAATTACTCATTGGGCTTTTTCAAAAAAAATTGGATTTGTTTTTTAATAGCGGTGGTTTTAGGCACGGAAAAGAATTTGTTCAAAAACTCAGAAAGTATTTGTGCTCAAGAGATTATGGATCGAGGCTTCAAAGAATTCAACCACGTTTTGCCTTTGTCTTTAAGGGAAAAGGAAAACAATTTTTGGCGAGCTATGTCTTCCATGACATGATTAGTGAGAAAAGGTTGCAACTATTTTCTCGCTTAATGTGCAAATAAGGATTCTCTCTTTGAATTTCATGGAATTGAGGAAGTAGTTGTAACATTCCTAATTTAACTAGGAAAACATGAGCTTGGACCTGTAAAAGAATGCATGAGGGAGTGGTGCTACGAGTGGGTTGGAGATAATCCCACATTGACCTCGTCGGTGGATCAATAAGGATATGATTTCCCTCATTCCTAGGAGGGGGAAATGCATTCTAGGGTTTGGCATTGTAGGGGTCTTGCACTCCTCCACCTCTTGGGACATTAGAACCAACATACTCAAAATTATCACCAGTATCCTCGGGTGGTCTTGGTCAAGATTCATGTTAGGTTCTAGGGGTTGTCTAACCAATCTATTTTGGTCGTCCCGTCCCCACATACAAAACAAAATCTACAAATGAAAAGACAAGTAAACAAAAATATATACAAGGAGAAACGTACCTCGGCCCGTGATGAGAATCACAGGACTAACTCCGTTGTCCGAAAACCACCATCTTATTCAACACTTTGCCTTCCCCGGCAACAACGCCAAAAATGCTTGATTGGTTTTGGCCCTAATTTTCAAACATGATTCCGATAATGTGTATGTGGTTTATATGGTTAGGTGAGTGTCACTCTCCTCGGATATCATGCAAGAAATGGCAAAAACATGTGTTGATAAACAAAATGTGTGTGTGTGTGTGTGTGCGAAAGTGCTCTCCAAGCGAAGAGATACTTTTGAGTGTCGTGTTTTACTTGGAATGGGTATTCCAATGTCGTATCCTCATGGAAGGAAGATTGAATCGTGTGAAGGTGATTTTATAAAAATGGAAAAGTGTAAAAATCTTGGGAGTTTGTGTTTTGGTGAATGAAGTTTGTGATAGAAAATGTAATGGAAAGAGGGTTGGCTTATCCGAAGACACATAAAATAAAACATCGGTATTTCCATAACTTAAATAGTATTGCACATACATTCACCCTTCACCGAAGAGTATAAACAGACTACTTACGCCTCATTGCTTTAGACGAGTAAAATAATTGAGATAATCCCATTACAATTGCAAACAAAATACCACATGTCCTTTCCCGAGTAATAGCTAAAACACTGCCACTCTTATTACTAGCTAGGGCACTAAAGTGAGAAAGTTTCATTCCTCCAAGTAAAAAAGATAAACAGAAATGTAGAAGTAGAGAAATTTTTAGCTAAGAAGTGATTCAGGCAGGGCTTTGCTCTTCATTTCTTTCTCTCCGTTCTTCTTTCTTGCACTAGACTGAACTCTCCTAGCATTCCCTGAAAAATGAGCTAAGGAGGTCTATTTATAGGCAGTGGTAGGAAGTTTTAAGGGGATAGATACCCAGACCATCCAATCATATCATCTTGTTGATAAAATGGACCAATGGGAAAGGAAAGAGACTTGAGGCTGTTGGAGCACCGTCCAGACGCCATCACCACCGTCCGGACGGTAGCATTTCTCTGGTTTTTTAGCCTTGGCAGCCTCGTTGTTTGACTTGTTAACTTGGTAATGGCATTTGCCTCCTTTTCTTCATTTAGCCCTTACACTTTGATCCTCCTGAATTTTAGCTTGAAACCCTACAAAATGCACAAATTACGCATTAACTCTAATACTTTATAACTTAATCATTTAAACCTAACTCATGCACACAATGAACTTTAAAACCTAATTCATTTACGTATTATTTTGTATTAATCACACCCCCCAACCAAACATTACGTGTCCCTAGTAATAAAAATAAATAAACAAAATAAAATCACTTTCGTAAATTCCACAATGGCATTTAGCTTTTTCAACAAGTCGTTAAACGCCTAGGTGATCCCTTATGGACGAGTTTTGTCTCATGAAGGTTTTTAGTGAAGATACCTACAAACTTCAAAGGTTAGGATTCCCTAATTCATATTTTTCACATATATAATTAAACCACCATTCCTCTTTATTGTCAAGATACTTCCCTTTCCCTCGATCACTGTAAGAGTAACACACATTAGTTGTAACACTATTCCATATATTTTCAGAAAAAAATTGTGTGTGCGTATAGAGATTCCTTTATTTCAAAAAAAAAAATCTTAAGAAATATCATAATCCTTCAATATATTATACAAAAATTAGCCTCGATTTCATTTCTTTCCTGGAAATCACTCGACAAAGATTACACTCAAGTTTTAGTGACTACAACTAAAAAATTACATGTGATAAGAATGTAGTTATCAATGCAAAGTAATAGCACATGTAATATCCCAAACAAATGTTATTTGAATAAAATTACAAATTGACATAATCTCATGAAAGAATATTAACACTGGATCAAATAACATCATCCGAATCCTCCATTTTCCGATGAATATGTGGAAATCATACATTTACATGCTTTCTTGAATCAAAAAGGACTTTACTAGGGTTATTACCTCACCAATGGGTATTACATTTAAGGAAAGACCTCAAAGATATTCAAAAAAATACTATCCTTTTTTATTAGTGCAGTACACACCTTTCCTTATTTTTCCAAAATTTTCACATATCGTATTTCTCATTACTTCTTTCAATCATATTCTTGCAATCTCCTGGCTCTTTGTTCTTTTATTGCTACCTTGCTTTTTCTTCTCTTGATATTCTCTTTGCTTTCTTTCACAAATTTTATTCTTTTTCCTTTTTATTTTGTTTCTTGAATCATGGTCACCATTTTTTTCTTTTCTCCCATTTTTGTATAATGCTTTCCTTAGGAGAAGGTGCGAGAAAATTAGATAGCAAGGGTTGGTCAATATATTTTTCTATGACTTGGTTAACTAATGGGTTTAACATAAGAAATTTCCATTTAGTTTCATTCATGGCTTATTAGGGATATTGTTTTGCAAAAGAAATGGCTAAAGCTTAAAATAAAATCACAAATGGCCTAAGATCATTTTCCAGAAATCATACACCTGCATATCTTCCAGTTAAAGTTTTAAGGAAAATGCTAATCATGTTATTTAGTGGGTTCTAACCAAAACAAAGTTATTGAGATCATTAAAAGAAGTATTACTGTTGAACCGAAAATTCTTACTTGAGTAAATGTGAAAAATCTCTCCAAAAAGGATTGGCTCTAAATCTGCACAAGGTTTACATCTCTACTATATATATAAGCTTAATAAAGGATTGTAGTATTTCTTAAGGTTTTAAAAATAAAGAAATTTTACGTGCTCAAAATGCTGAGTGCTTATGAATATATTAAGATAGTCCACAATCAATATATGAAAATCCTGCACAACCTAGTTAGGGTTATACCTGCAGAGCATCAGAATGATAAAATAATTTTATGTCGTGAATCACCTTAAATATGTATCCTAACACAACAAATTTAAGCAAAATCATCAACTAAAGAAATTACTTAAAACCAAACCCAAATAACTATTCAAAACATAAAACACAAATAAAGTGCATAAAAGTTCAATAAAGGTAGCAAAAGCATAGAAACTTCATAAAATCCAATCACTAAGTTGATGGGCGTCAACCATACTGTCCTTGAAGTAGCTTCAGGATCTGATTCTAATTCTCCTCATAGCTGGCCATCCTTTGATCCAATTGGGTGATGCTAGTCTCTAACAGAATAGAATGTAAGGCTGCTCTTCTTGTTGCTGAGGCTCCTCTGGTGGTTGAAAGTCTACAGCTTCTAGGAATGGATTTGCTTGTGGTTCTGGTGGTGCTTCCTGTTGCTCATTTGGTTGCCCTCCATGGCTCTTCTGTAACGAGTTTTTGTTCAATGGTGTCAAAGCTCCACCGTTGGCCATGTGGGATCGCAATGACTCTTTTTCCCCAGCATAACTCAGATACTAACACAACAAATGTGAGTGAGGGCTTCTTAACCTTAATAGTCACCATCATTTGGTCCATTATCAATGTTGGCAGATCAATGGTGTGTCCCATTTTGAAGGCATACAAAAAATAGGCTCTCTCAGTGTAGATTTGGTTTTTCTGAGACTGAGGCAACAGGTTGTTTACAGTAATCAAGTTCAGGATTCTGTATTTATCGGTTAAGTCCCCTTACTTAATGTACTTATTTGGTCTACCCTAGATATACTCCACATTTCCAGTCAACTAAATCACAATGACAATCATATCAGGAAATGTGGTATAGGGATGCTATGGATGTTGATACCTTGGGATCAGATTCAGAAAATTAGCAATAGTAGTTGGTGTAACATGAAACACAACTCCCCTAACATAAACACGAAATTGTCTTCGCCCAATTTATTTTGCATTACTATAAAATTCCCTAACTAAACATTCATACGCAGGACCTACCAATTTCATATAATTAAGCCAACCTTGTGCTTCTAAATTTTGCCTACCCCCAATTTGTTTGAAATCTTCATATATAACAGGACTCTCAACAATAATAGCCTTAGAATAAAAATAACTATCATACCAAACCTACTGATCAATATTTTCAAACATAGTAGTGTCAAATACATTCTGACCCTAGGGTAGTTCTTGCTGCAGTGGGGCTGCTTTAGGCGATGATGAGGCTCCTCACATTGCTCGACTTGACGAAGCTCTTGTTCTTGCTCTTGGATCTATGGATTCTGAATTTCTTGATAAGTAAACTATTTCAAAGATTTTTAATTGGTGAAAACCTGTAAAAGGTTATGGATAAGTGTTTAATTAGAGTAGAATTCAAGAAAAACTGATGGGTGAAGTAAATCTGAAGAGTGAAGATCAAAGGTTCTGCTATTTTTTTTTTCCGAATTCCAACTATGAGGGAGATGCTCGACTAGTTTCTGCAAGAATGGGAGATTTTATACTAGTCAGTACCGTCCGGACGCCATTACCACCATCCAGATGGAGCTGATCTTTTGGATTTCCCTTGAGCTTACCGGCTATTGACCCTTGATCTCATCCTGGTTTCTAGCTTTAATTTTTCAGCCTGCAATTACAGAAACTCAATTTAAATTCAAATATTTACACATTTATCTTTAAGTTCTACAGTAACATATAAAATCAAATTATAGTTATATACATTTATAACCATACTAAGAGTATATACTTTGATCATATCTATTTTTAATCAGAATCTTCTAAATCTAGAACATTAGTGAACCGATTAATCTCATGTTTCACATATATTGAAAGCATGGGACTAGAATAAGATGGCGCCTCAGGGTAATCCTTACTCTGCCCATACTTAATCCAATTAAGACGATCTAATTCTCGAACTAAAATTGGTTCAGCATACTGATTATATTCTCTCATATGTATTAATCAACTGCACTTTACACATCCATCAAGTCGATTTGCTTGTCGGTATTTGGAAAATGAACTTTTTCCACACAAAGGTTTTGCTTGATTGTAAAAAATTTCTAATTTTCTCACAATCTTTGCTTTAGCTATGATCAAAAAATTTCTAAGAATTTAGAAAAAGAATCACTATCTAGTTCTTTAACGTCTACCGGTCATAAAGACGAAAATGGATTGGTCCCTCCCCCCAACCTAAATTTAACATTGTCCTCAATGTACAACATAATGAAGTAAAATTATAGACAATTGCTAGTAAGATCTGGAGATGAGACAAATTCGTAGTGCCAAACCCTAATCTGTAGAACAAACAACAAATGGTTAGTACTACTATTTACAATCTAACACTAAAAAGGACTTTTCAAGGCACATATAGTGGTTCCATTAACTAAAAGGACTTTTGAACAAATCCATCATGATATGGCTTAAACCTTTGACCATTCACTTTGAAAATATTTCCAGTTAATGGATTTTCAACTACCATTGCCCCATGTTTAAAAACTTGTTTAACAATGTAGGGGTGTTTTCATCTTGACCATAACTTTCCAGGAAATAAGTGGAGCCTTGAATTATATAACAACACTTTTTGAGCGGGCACAAATGACTTATGCATAATATTCTTATCATAAAAAACTTTCATTCTGGACTTATTAATCTTTACATTTTCATATGCTTCATTTCTCAGTTCTTTCAATTTATTAATCTGATGTTTATGGGATGCACTTGCTTTGTCAATATCAAAATTTATTATTTTGATTGCCTAGTATGCTCGATGTTCCAATTCCGTAGGCAAGTGACATTGTTTACCATAAACTAGCTGATAAGAAGACATTCCCAAAATAGTTCTGTTACTACGAATAGCTGCTCATCTGGAAAGATTTCTTTGATCGATATTGATTCTTCCTTTATACTGTAATTCATCCTTGACAAATGATTAGTTACCACATTTTCAACTTCTTTCTTATCTTTGATGATAAGATCGAATTATAGAAGTAACGATATCCATCTTAGGAGACGTGATTTTGCATCTTTCTTGATAAGTAAATATTTCAAGACTACATGATCAATAAACACAACAATTGAGGATCCAACTAAATATGATTAAAATTTATCTAAAGCAAATATTACAACAAGCAATTCTTTTTTTATGGTAGAGTAATTCATTTGTGCATCATTCAAAGTTTTGCTTGCATAATAAATCACATAGGATTTTTTTATCTTTTCTTTGACCTAAAATGGCTCCTAATCCATGGTCACTAGCATCACACATTACTTCAAAAGGTAAAGACCAACCATGATGTTGCATGATTGATGCAAAAATAAGCATGATTTTAAGTATATCAAATGCTAATTGACATGCATCAGTCCAATCAAATGGTACATTGACTTAAACAATTATACATAGGTCTAGATATCAAACTAAAATCTTTAATGAATCTTCTATAGAATCTTGCATAACCTCGAAAGGATCGAACATCATTTGTAGTTTTAGGTAGAGGAAGATTGGCTATTAAATTGATTTTGGACTTGTCGACTTCAATTCCTTCTACATAAACTACATGTCCTAAAATAATGCCTATGTGACCATAAAATGACACTTTTTTCAATTCAACACAAGATTTGTTTCCTCATATCGAGTAATGATTTTTCAAGATTCTCTAAACATAATTCAAATTAATCACCATATACCGAAAAATCATCAATGAAGACTTCAAAAAATCGCTCCAGCATATCACTAAAAATGCTTAACATACAACGCTGAAAAGTGGTTGTAGCATTACACAATCCAAAAGACATTCTTTTATAAGCAAAAGTGTCAAAGAGACATGTAAATATAGTTTTCTCTTGATCATCAATTGCTATTTAAATCTGGTTATAACCAGAATATCCATCAAAAAAAAAATATGCATGACTGGCTATTCTTTCTAAGACTTGATCCAAGAATGATAAAGGAAAATGATCTTTTCTGGTGAGAGAATTCAACTTCCGATAGTCAATACACATACAACAACTAGTGATTGTATGCATAGGGACTAATTCATTTTCTTGGTTTCTCACGACCGTGACACCAGACTTTTTAGGCACTACCTATGTAGGGCTTACTCATTTACTATTAGATATAGGATATATAATATCAGCGTCTAATAGTTTAAGTACTTCAGGCTGTACTATTTCTTTTAAATGTGGATTCAACCTTTTTTGTGTCTGTGGGGATGGTTTAGAGTCTTCTTCTAAGTATATACAATGCGTACAAAAAAGAGGACTTATTCTCTTTATATCCGCTATCGTCCAACCAATAGCACTTTGATAATTTTTTATGACTTCTGTCAATTGCTTTTATTGGACTTCTGACAACTTTGAAGATATTATCACTGAATGAGTTTCATCCTCCCCCAAGAATACATATTTCAAGTCAACTGAAAGAAGTTTCAACTTTGGTTTGATAACTACAACACTGGGCTCTACACACTTAGTTTCAAAAGGCAATAACTCTTCAAACTTAGGACTCCATGTTTCTATGGTTGACATATCTATAGATTCACCATTTTTGGACAGACTCTAATGCATGTGACTCTTTCTTTGTACAATCATTTTCAAAAAGATTTTGAGTTAATAGTCCAATACAATTTACTTCATGCAATTCTTCATCCTCTCTAGGCTACTTAATAATATCAAAGACATTCAATTCTTAAGTCATGTTCTCAAATGAAAGTTTAATGATTCAATTCCTATAATTAATCAATACATTTGATGTAGCTAGGAATGATTGCCCTAAAATGACAGGGATTTGTGTAGAGACATGCAAGACTGTCTGTGTATCCAAGATAATAAAATTCACTAGAAAATAAAACTTATCAACTTGAACTAGTGCATCCTTCACCACTCCACATGGAATTTTCATAGAGCAATCCGCTAACTACAATGTGACATTGGTGGGTTTTAATTCTCCTAATCCCAACTGATTGTAGAAAAAATGGAGAAGCAAATTAACACTGGCTCTAAGATCAAACAAGGATTGCTCAATCTAAGAGTTTTTGATTATGCATGAAACTGTAAGACTCCCAAGATCTTTTTACTTTAGAAGGGCCTTGTGCTAATGATAGCACTAGCCTGTTTAGTTAAAAAATTATTTTATGTACATTTATCCTTCTTTTCACTGTGCAAATGTCTTTCAAAAACATGGCATAGGATAGAACTTGCTTGATTGCATTCAACAAGGGGATGTTAATCTGTACTTTCTTAAACAATTCAAAGATTTCAGCATGATTTTCATTGGTTGAGGCTTCTTGATTCTTTGAGGAAAAGGTAAAGAACAAGACTTGATTTTTCTTTTTCGTTTGGCAACTTTGTTTCCTTTTCAATTAATGATTCAGGCTCAATTGGTTCATTTACAGGGATTGACTTAGCTATGGGTTCTAGAGTTTTGTCCTTAATGGTCTTGTCAATCACCTTATCACTTTCTTAATGTGGTAATTGCTTAGACTTGGCTATGGGAGTCTTCAAAAGACATGACATTAGCCTATTTTTGACCCTGTGGAGGTTTAGGTTGAGATAGGAATTTTTTCTTCTCTGTTGTGTTCAAAGACTAGGTCAATTTGGCTAAAATGACTCTTGATATCCTCAATATTCTGTGAAGTTTGATCTTTGAAATCATTAAATGAATAAGTAATCTGAGTATTGAAACTCATTTGACTCTAAATGAATTGGTTCAAGGTGTCCTCTAAACTCCTCTTATGTGAGGGTTGATAAGGCTGATATGGCTACTAAGCTTGGGGTTATAAAGAAGGTGGATATGTTGGTTGACTCATAGACTGTGTTTTACCAACTGAAATTCAGGTGATTTTTCCACTCTAGATTATAGGTTTCAGAATAGGTGTTGGAATAAGGCTTTTTAAAATTTGAAATGACATTGGTTTGTTCTATTAAGACCTCTTTGAATGCTGGGACATTCCCCCGTGGAATGTCCTGACAATGCACAAATTCCACATGATTGTTCAGTGGGAGACACGACAGAAACTTCCTTGATTTTTTTTTAATTTTTAGGGACAAAGTAGCCATTTTGTCTCTTAGGTCATCATCCTTTATCAACATCTATTTCCCTCCTGAGGATGAAGATGACTTGGTTTCGACAATATTTGGTGAAGTCGAGTCCCATATTTGGGAACTCTCAAAAATGATATTAAAATAACTCAAATGCCTCATTGGGAATCTTATCCATGAATTCCCCCTAGGCTATCATTTCAACAAACTGACACAGTGTGGATGGGAGGGCTTCATAAAAGAAACCAACTAAAGTTCAACATTCAAATGTATGATGTGGGCAAGCCTGCAGAAGATCCTTAAATCTCTCCCAACATTAATAAAAAATTTCTCCTTCTTTCACAGAAAAATTCATGATTTGACGTCTCAATGCATTAATGCAGTGCACAAGAAAAAAACTTCTTGAAAAATTCGGTTTGCAAAACTTGTCAACTCGGAATAGATTGAGCTTTTAAAGAATTTAGCCACTTTTTAGCCTTATCCTTTAAAGAGAAAGGAAAATTTTTAAACTGGACCATTTCAAAGCACCACATACTCAAATTCTTTCATAAGCAAATAAGGGTTTTTTAGACTCAAGACCATGAAATTACGGTAAAAGCTATATCGTCCTTGCCTTATTGATAAAATTTGGAGCATTAGTGAGAAAAAAAAACATGACGTGATACTAGTGCATATGAGATGCAAGTATTCTCTTAAAAGTCAGACATTGTGACTACCATTTATTTCCTTTGATTATTATTAATCATGTTTAACTCAAAAAAGTCGGAAGATACTTGTGATGATGACGAAGATGAATAACTAGATTAATTTATAGACCCTACTGATGACTTAATAAACATAAACAATGAAAATACAATAAACAATGTTTACACATATAATAAAATCCAAACAACTTCCCTGTTTGTTTAAAACTACCGTAACCTCTCCCGTAACAGGAAAAAAAGCTTGATCTGACCGAATTTATGTTATACACCCAAGTATAAATGGTCAAATTACAATATTTCTTGGTTAAGTCTGAGGTCGAACCTATAGGGTGCTAACTGTCGGTATTCAAAACAAAAAAAAAAAGTAAAATTGTCATGTATGTAATGTGCAATGTAACAACTTGTGGTGTGAGATTAGAATTGTCAAATAAACACTTAATTAAAACTTTGAAAAACACTAATAAAAATGTACTCTTTAGTGCGAGGATCCAACAATTAACTCCCATTTTACACTTTATTTATGAAAATACCACCTTACCAAATTAACTCCCATTTTACACTTTATTTATGAAAATACCACCTTACCAAATTAACTCCCATTTTACAGAAAAAGTTAACTGGTAGGTTTGATGTATATTGAACTAACAACAACTGATTAGGTTAGCTAGAAGGTCTATGTACCATGCATCAATCAAATAACCATAGTAAATCTAAAGATGAACCATTCAAAAGATATACTCTAACTGTTTAATCGGCAGGTTGATGGTTCAATGATGAAGGAGTTACAGTTTATGCATTGAATCAAAAGCATTAAGACGAGATTTAACTCATCTATAATCAATCTCCTAACTGTTACACAAAGTCCAACTGCGTGCATCACCATATCATACATGAAATACATAATAATAATAGATAGAATGATATATATCAATAGGCTTTGATCGGTGTTTAAAACCATGAGCATATTATAAATGTAACCATCCATCAATTAAGAGAGGTCTAAACATTAACGCATAAAATAAAACATCGACATTTTCATAACTTAAACAATATTACACATGCATTCACCCTTCACCAAATAGTATAAACGGACTACTCACGCCTCAATGCTATAGACGAGTAAACGGAGTGAGATAATCCCATTACAACTGCAAAAAAAAAAAATACAACACTTCATTCCCTGTGGAATAGTTGAAAATTGTCACTCTTATTACCAGCTAGGGCACAAAAGTGGAAGAGGTTTAACCCTCCAAGTAGAAAGGATAAACAAAAATGTAGAAGTAGAGAAATTTTTGGCTGAGAAGTGATTCAGGTAGGGATTTTCTCTTCCTTTATTTCTCTTCTTTCTTCTCTCTTTCACTGGATTGAACTCTTCTGGCATTCCCTGAAAATGAGCTAAGGAAGGCTATTTATAGACACCGATAGGAAGCTTTAAGGCAGCAGACACCCAGACCATCCAATCATATCATCTTGTTGCTAAAATGGACCAATGGAAGGGGAAAGAGACTTGAGGCGGTTGGAGCACCGTCAAGACGCCATCACCACCGTCCGCATGGTAGCATTTCTCTAGTTTTTGTAGCTTTGGCAACCTACTTGTTTGACTTGTTGACTTGGCAATTTCATTTGCCTCCTCTTCTTCATTTAGCCCTTACACTTAATCCTCCTGCTTATTTTTGCTTGAAACTACAAAATGCACATAATACGAATTAAACCTAATACTTTATAAAACCCAATTCACGCACATAATGAACTTTAAAACCTAATTCATTTACGCATTATTTAGGGTTAATCAACTATCTAGACGCATGAATTAATAGAGTTATATACTAAAAGCTTATTTTTTATAGTAAAACTCAGTTTATTATTTAATAAAAGTTTCTCGTTTTCCATTGAGAGTCTTTACGGATATAATGTTCGCATTATATTAAATACATGTTATGCATGTGTGTCTTTTATTTTACATTGAAGATAATTTTGTGTGAGAGTTTGGCTCATACATAGAAGATCAAATTATCGGATCAATGTATGGTATGAGTAAAAGTTCACAATCTTTGATGGTATTGGACACACTATTAGTAGAATTATAGTGCAATCTTCTGACGTAGTCTATCTGGGCTATAGGACTGTCTGGCTTTTTGGATTATTGCACTAGTACACTTTGAGTATTGAACATGACTATTATTGAGGCTATTATATTTTTATTGACTAAATAAGATAATAAATATCTGGTGGTTATTAGAATTGCTTAAGCTCTTAATCCTAAGATATTTAATGAACATGTGCATATAAGGATTGTTACTTTAATTCATTAAAGAGTGAGATTCATTTGAGTCAACAAACTTTGTGAATTGGGAGATAACATCATTTATATGGTGAAAATTAATTATTAAAGTAAATCACATCCTGATATTTAAATGGGTTAATGATGCCTTTTTGAGAAACCTCATAAGTTTTGTTCATGACAAGTCGTACAAGTTGATATAATTATCTGACATGATAAATAAGTTGAGTTGTAAGATCTCAAGAATAAAAGAAGTCAATTAAATATAATTGTTAGTAATTTAATTAATTGACAGACATCTGTAATCTTAAGCATGAGAAGATTATTAAGTCTATAATAACAAGGAGTTCAAAATATAATTTTGAGATAAGACCCAAGAGATCAATAATAAGTTTTTAGTGAGCTAACTTATTATTAATGAAGTGTAAGATGTTTGTCCTAAGATGGACATAGGATTCTTAAACCCATTGGAAGCTCAACCCTTATTTTTTTTTAGGGTATGTACTGTAGCCTATAAATAAATACACTCGCTAGTTCTCTTAGTCACAGACTATTCATTCACATTTAGAAGAGACAGAGAGAGAAAGAGTAAGGGAGAAAATTCGGAGGATTGCAACCCACATTATATTCAGAATTTGACATGAAAGAATATACAATAGAAGATCATGAGGTCTATCAAGCCGACTGTTTGACTGACTTCTAACTTCGTTTATGCTACATTGTTTGTCAAAGGTAAACTCTAATCTTTTTGTCAATGAATCTTAAGACTGTCATTCCAAAAAGAATAACGCATAATGGTAAAAATGGAAAAAACCCTAAATTTGGTAGGGTGTTGCACGAGAGATTTCCTATAATAGATTGAGATAACGATCCTCTCGATGATGAACCTGAAACAACCAAGAAAATGTCAAGAAATGGACTAAGTGAACACCTGATTTATCTCCTTCGAAGCTTAAGTCAGTAATGATTGGAGGCTTGAACAGTGTATATATTTTTCTCAGTCTGTTTTGCTTATCTTTGTTCATTATTCTAAATAGTATTTATACATGAATTAGCAATGAGTGCAAAGACAGGGAGTCTCATCTCGACATTTAATGACCTGCACTCTTATCCATGCGTAATGAGTATTCTCCACTCAGATCCTCATGTTATTAATGCTCACGTGATAGGACATGTGTTCAAAGTAACGTTAAGAACCTATGACTATCACCGGACACTCAAGTTCCTCTGACCAACGCCTGACACTGATATCCAAATATTTAACTCTCGGGCTGTAGTATCTCGGGGATTGCCGAGGATATGTGATCGGCACCACAATCATTAATGTCTTACAATCATGACTGTCAGTTTAGAGTCTCGAGAACACAGAAGCTCTTTAATTGTCTTGTCACAGTCAGTGAGATCCTCATTAAATGAGCTGTCATATCTCATTAAATACTAATCTCAATCTATTCCCTCAGCTCCCTTGAGTAATGACTTCTCGGAGTCATCTCTCAATGTCTTTTTAGTTTTGTAGCAATTGTATCAAGTTACGTGTCAACATGAGTGCTACTGAGCCGTCCAAAGTCCGTCAGGTGTACTAACAAAATTCTAGATATTGTTAAGGCTTTCAACATTATCAAAAGTTTGTGTAATATTTCCTAATTTGATTTTTTTTTTCAAATTAGAAAATTAAGAGGGATTCAAATTACCATTTGGCACCTTTGTACATAGGATTCCAACCAGTTCTCTTCCGACATCAACACCGCATCGTGTAAGCCTCTAACCTCGACACTTCATGACCGTGTGATTGTTTTAGCCCGAAAGAGCAAATCTCCCTCTCTCTGACTCTCGATCCATTTATTTTATACAGTCACTTTATCTTCGGACTTTATTCTCTCTCTCAATCGCTCCCATTTGCCGTTCTGCCTCACTCCGAAATGGCCGATGAAACTCCACATCGAGCTACCCCAGATCCCATCGAGAAAGAGAGTCCGACACAGGAAGACACACCACCACCACCTCCAGTGACGGTGCCCCTACCAACACCACCAGTGGCGGCTGAGGTGGAGTCTGTTTCGGTAACGGAGAAACAGACATCACTACCGACACCACCAGTGACGGGCGAGGCAGTGTCTGTTTCCCTGACGAAAAAAGAGACACCTCTAGAGCCAGAATTGGACCCGCCAGTGAGAACTTCGACTACCTGTGATGAAGTTATTGAATCAGAGAGAGAAAAATCAACAGAACCAAAGAAAATTCCTGTGTCTTTGGTTTCTTTCAAAGAAGAGAGCAACATAGCGGCAGATCTCTCTGGTTTTGAGAAAAGGGCACTTGATGAATTGAAGCAGCTAGTTCAAGAAGCACTCAACACCCACCAATTTTCCAGCCTACCAACATTACAAACCCAAAAAACTCCAGCTGAACCCACAAATCTCTCTGCAGAAGTTCCACGATCAACACATAGCGAAACCCCCACCACGGTATTGCAGAGTACCAAAGAAAAACAACCGGAAACTTTAAATACTGAGATTACAACATTGGCCGTAGAAATCTGTATTTGGGGTGTGCCACTTCTTAAAGATGATAGGAGTGATGTGATCCTGCTTAAGTTCTTGAGAGCCAGAGACTTCAAAGTGAAAGATGCTTTTGTGATGCTCAAGAACACTATCCGCTGGAGAAAAGAGTTTGGCATTGATGAACTAATCAACGAGGACTTAGGTGATGATCTTGAAAAGGTTGTTTTTATGCATGGTTTCGATAAGGAGGGTCACCCGGTGTGTTACAATGTCTATGGGGAGTTTCAGAACAAGGAGTTGTATAATAAGACTTTTGCTGATGAGGAAAAGAGAATGAAGTTCCTGCGGTGGCGGATTCAGTTCTTGGAGAGAAGTATTAGGAAGCTTGATTTCAGTCCTGGTGGAATTTGCACAATCTTTCAGGTTAGTGATCTCAAGAATTCGCCAGGACCTGGGAAGAGGGAGCTAAGTATTGCCACTAGACAAGCTTTACAATTGCTCCAGGACAATTATCCCGAATTGGTCGCTAAACAGGTATGCTCTTACGTATCACAATTTTCTCCTCTTTGTTTATCAATGTGTATTTGTCTACCAATGTAGCTGCTGTTCTTTGTGAATGATTGAATGTCTGCTGATTATGCATCGTTAGGTGCATTGAAGCTAATCTAATTGCTTGTTTTTGATATAGAAGGTATTATCTGAGTATCCCGTAATTACTATATTCTTGGTGATGATTGCGTGTCTGCATAACTTTGATGTTATTTTTGTTAGTAGTATACTCTAAGACCAATTATATAGATGATGTTTTAGGGTTGTACTAGCAATATTCATTACTTAATTAAATAAAAGAGCAAGTTTATTTACAATGTTTTTACTTTATTTCATTTTAATATAAATGATATAGTCCATAAAGTATAAGTTAAGAAGACAGTTTCTCAAGTTGTTGAGAAGAGGATCTCTATACTTCTTAATACTTAACTCTTAAATGTTCTTAGTCGTAGGATTATTATTTGGACACTGCGTAATTCGGATAGATTAGCACACACTATGTTTACTCATATTTGATATGAGGTGACTCGTCCAAGTTACTAGTATAGGAACACTGAAGCAAGTGTGTGGGTGCTTGTTAAAGAACAAGTACACTGAACATGACCATTAATTAACGTAGAATTTTTTATATAGAGTTTTACATACCTGTCAATATTAAATCCTAAAGTTATAGTTATGCAATTGATCCTTAGAGATTGTCTTGTGCATAGACTTCTATGCTTTAACTATACAACATATGCATACATTATGTAACTTGGATATGTATTGTTGGACATAGTTAGACATGCATGAAGACTTATGAGTGTACAAAATAGAATCTGTCATCCTTAGTAATTAAAGAGAGAATGTCCTATATGATCTTCTGGGATGTGACTCAAAGAGTCCTTGACCAAGACAAAATGACAATTAGAAAAGAGTTTCTAATTGATCATTAAGAGTCGTAGTGCTAAGATCGAATACATAAGATTGAATTAAGCGTTTGACAGTAATTTTGTACCGTAGCAAGTCAATTGAGGCATTGTATGATAGAAGGATTAAATTTTATGACAACTATAGACTGAATGGATTCTTTATCTATTTCGTGCTACTCGGAGATTGATCATGATATGCTGATAGGTGTCACTCATAATTAGTAGAAGTCCGAAAAATGAAATTAATATAAATATACTAATTGTTCTTCATAAAGGGAGAATTAGAAGAATTCTAATTCAAGCTAAATTAGAAAGAGTTCTAATTTGAGATGCTACTTGTAGTTAGTATTGAATGCCTACAATCGGGTATGCTTGAATCTATGGGGTCATAAATAATAGAATTGATTAAAAACTAAAGGATAAAAGAGAGACAATCAATTAAAGAGTTAATTGTGGTGAAAACATAATTAAGAGTTAATTAGGGATTTTATTACCATTCATAGTTAATAAAAAGGTTATATGTAATTATGAGATAATTGTAACTTGACCCAAACTAGGATTAGAGCCTTTTAAAGCTCTATAAATACCTTAATGTAGGAGGTGGATATAAAATATAATAACTCTATTGCTAACACAAGAAGAACCACCATTCATTCTCTCTCCACTAGTTTTATCAATGACTGAAGTAGATCGTTCAAGTTTGTCAATCCGTGTGGATACCGATAGAGGCCAAACGTTTACGACGCTTGGGGTAAAGATTAAATTCAGATTTGAAGATTTAAATTTTTTTGAGAATGCTTGAAGATTGTTAAGGCACGCTTCAAGAGGTAATCCTTAATCTTTTCTGTAGATCTAAGGTTTCTGGATTTGTATTAAACATGAATAGACATTGGTATGAGAAATCAAATTATTATTTTTTTAAATTCCGCTGCGTTTATTATATGATTCCTTTTAATTTTCATTGTTGTTTGTCAGTGAATGTTCTGTGATTCAGTTAGATGTGATTCCTATTTAGAGCTTATCAGGATAAGTCTAAATGCTCGGTTTGGTATTAAATATATTGTGGTTTTGGGGTGCTGAAGGTCTTCATCAATGTTCCTTGGTGGTATTTAGCTTTCTACACGATGATCAGTCCATTCATGACCCAGAGGACCAAAAGCAAATTTGTATTTTCCGGGCCAAAGAGCACTGCAGAAACCCTTTTCAAGTGTGTGAAGACTTCAGTTTTGTCTATTGGAAATTATTGTTTAAGTGGCCTTTTTTATTACTACCTCTATTCTAATGGTTGGATTGATTTCGCTTGTATTCGATTGGTGAAACAGATACATATCTCCAGAGCAAGTGCCAATTCATTACGGTGGCCTGAGTATAGATTTCTGTGAGTGTAACCCAGAATTCACCATTGATGATCCAGCTACAGTGATTACCATAAAACCTGCAACCAAGCAAACTGTTGAAATCCTTGTAAATGAGGTGCAGTCGCAATGCATTTCTATTCTTCTTGCAGTTGGTACATTTTCCTTTGTATTACCTTTTAATATCTTGAACCAGTAGTTTACGGATACATTTTTTTTTTTCCTTTTGTGGTTGGAAGTCATTGGTAATGTTATTATTATTTTTTTAATCTGTATCGTTTCATTTATTAATTGGGTGCGGTTGAATTGCAGAGATGTGTTATTGTCTGGGAGCTGCGGGTTGTGGGCTGGGAAGTGAGCTACAGTGCTGAATATGTGCCTAATACTGAAGGTGGATATACCATAATTATACACAAGGCAAGGAAGATGGCCCCAACTGATGAACCAGTGGTGTGCAACAGCTTCACCATCAGTGAGCTTGGTAAGATACTTCTTACTGTTAACAACCCTACGTCGTCGAAGAAGAAGCTTCTTTACAGGTTCAAGGTCAAACCATTCTGTGCTTGAAGAACTTTGATTTCCAGTTACTCTGGACTTATGGGGAAAATGTGCATTAGAAATTTTTGCATGTTTATGTGTGAATACTGTCGTTACGCGTGAGCATCTGGCATCTCAATTTTATTGTGGTTGAAAGTCTAGCTTTTTTGGTTGGAGAATGTGTATTTGTACCTGTTTTCTGATTTCTTGGCTGGGGAGCAAGGTTGGTGGTGGTTGGCATGTGAATTGAATCTGTAGTTAGGTCAGGGGATTTCGCCTGGAAGATGATCATGTCTATGCTGAGAGAGAGATGATGTTGTAAAACTTATTTTTACTTATGTATGGTGTTTTGTGTTGTACACTTTCAGTTCTTGGATGTACCACTACACAGTGTAAATTGAATATTTTTTATTCTGTTTAGTGTTGTCGTACTTATTCCATCTTTTCAGATTCTTAACCTTGTATTTGACGTCCATTTTGTAGAAGATGAATTACATGAGCTGGTATTAAGATGTATTCTTATATCAGATCATTGTGATCTTTCTCCTTTTCTAATTGGTCAAAAGTACAATTCCCGATCTTTCTCCTTTTCTAATTGGTCAAAAGCACAATTCTTAGTTTGGTTCATGAGTCATTAACATTCCCACCCGGCTCGTGACTGCATATGTTACTCAGGTAAAACCTCGTATTTTGAATTTCGTTGTCTTACTATAGCTGGTTCGTTTGTGATCTCGCACAGAATGCCAACTCATAACCATCCCTCTTAATTTGTAGAAAAGTTGCATTAATTTGCAATACAGTTGACATCTATGACTAACTAATAAAAAATAAGAGTGACCATCTATCTAACTGCTACATTTTGGGCCAACCCGTAGGTTTTCTACAGTTTAGTTTATCAGACTTCTGTGCTCTCATACGAAAAGAAATTCTCCTTTCGTCATGTTGATTCTGGTGTTAGACAGCCTGTGGTACAAGGCTGGAAACATATTTCTTTGATGTTCCTTGTCTAACCTTTGTCTCTTACAGTACTGATGTTCTTTAGTGGTTATAGACATCTGGGATGTACTCCTGGGATCCAAATGATAGTAGTCAATCTTGAACTTCCTTGTAGATGTCTTTTGATCAGTTTTGCTCGCGAAGTTTCTAGATATATAATCAAGAATTATTTATTCAGGGCTATTGTCGGCTGTTATTGCTGGACCTACAAGGTCAAACAACACTGCTGATTTGGTATAATCCCTTCAATTGTTTTTTGGGGAAAGTAATTTCATTCTGCCTTCGGAGCATCTTGCTATTTATTGGACAGACCTTCAACACTCAGGCCTTGTGGTCCACGTTTCAAATATCTCAATTTTCGATTAAAACTCATCTCTCATAACGATCCCAACTAAGGCAAACTCACCAAAACCGCTCTTAATAATTGAAAGTTAAAATAATTAAACACTTGTTGCGTGTGTGTACATCAATTGCAAGTGTATAAGCAATGTAAAGCAATAAGAGACACAATCAACTGTTGACAATGAAAATCCAACTAGAAAAAATTGTGAGGAACCATTCAGGGTTCACAAAAGTCTAATCCACTATCACAAGATCAATCTAAATGTACTCGAGTTTTATATCTAAACCAATATCATGGTTAAATGCTCATTTCCTTCAATAAATCCCTCCACCAAAAACTTCTCTTCAACATTATGGATAGATTCACTTGAACTCTCCATTGCAATGGATTGTTCAGGCCTCGAGCAATCTTCTCCAAAGTGGGTTTTGGTGAATTTTCAACCAAGATCATCTTCTCTAAATTGTCAAGTTGGATTAGAGTCTCAAAATGAATAGCCTTTGAATTTAGGAATTTAGGATTGTTAATAAGTTCTCAAGATGTCTAAGAGGAAGAATGTTAAACACAAAAGGCTCACTAGAGGCTTACCTTAGCATGAGAAGGCTTCCTTTTATTTATTGGCTTGGAATAGGTATTTCCATGGTGACCAAGTAAACCAAAATTCGTGAGTGACCACTTGAACAGTGAGAGGGTGGTTAGAGGGTAGTGGTTGCTGGAATAAAAACGAAATTTAAACCATAGCAGAAGAGTAGGGACAACTCGAGTTGTCTCAACACCGCTTGAACGGCCTAAGAGCGACATAGAAGGTGGTCTCCACTGCCTAACTCGTCAACATATTCCAATTTTATCCCTAAGTGTTCAAAGGCTGCTCTAATCGAATGCAAGCAAATAGATGGTGGTTCCTATTGTTTTTTTAAGCTAAAAACCAAGCAAAAATTTGACCCCTTGAAGATTAAAAGGTATTGCTCAAGTGGGATCCGATGAACGACTCAATGTATGTTTTCAAAATACAATTAAGGTTTACAAAAGCTTTTCTTTGAAAAACGAAGGAGTCATTTCGAAATTTTCCAATTCCATTTATTCCCTTGTCATCCTAAGTCTAATGAATTAAACTAAGGGTTTCATAGGTTCTAAGGTCATTACCTTTGTTTTAAGTTTGAAAGTGCATTGAAGTAACCTTGCTATGACATTATAACTTGATCTACAAATCTTAGTTTGCTAAACTTGATGACCATGGAATTATGTTGAGATTACATAAAATTTTATGAAATTAGTCAAGTACAAACATGATCCCAATAGAGTTAGTTATCTAAACGGCACACTTTATCATACCAACTAGTGACCCACATTCTAAAATATCTTTGTTAGATCATATTTGTAATTCACTAATTTCATGGAGTATATTATAAATCTCAACCTATTCCATGGTCATGATGCTATCAAGTTCAAGATCCGAAAGCATAATCGAAGGAAGGAGATCAAGCGTCAAAGTAACATCGTTCAACCTCAATTTGCATTGACTTGATCTGAAATGTGTATACCCAAGTACAGGTGGTCAAGTTATAGTTATAATCCAATTAAGTCTGGTGTTGAATCCACTAGGAACTAATGTTGGTATTTTTAAGGTTATAAGTAATAGAGACCAAAGTGACTGGAACTCTTGAGATTTGAAGTTGTGATGATTATAGAATTTTCTAAACAAAACATACGATTCTCTTAAATGAAAAAGTCACTCTTTAGCTCGAGGATCTAGACATGTGTTTATTCATCCGGTTGTTATATCCGTTCCTTGTAAACAACCCAATTAACCCCTAAGTCAATAGTAAGTTAATTGAAGGAAAAAGATGGAATGTGTGAATTAAGAGTACTACTCCGATGTCTTTGTGGAGATTTGCAAGCATAGTTTGTGTGGGGACTTAACCCGTCTATAAACAAGAAAGCAACCCTACAAATCATCCAGCTATTGTTTAGTTATCCCATTCTTAGTTAAATCATAATGACAATGAAGATTGAAAAGTTGTCATGAAGACCTAGCTTGAGTACTTGCAAAAAGCCAATAAATTCTCCTATGTCAAGAACTAACTTGTCTATAAGAGATTCATGATCGTACAAAGTTCTTTTAGCTTTGTTTTATGCATTAAATCATTCAATAAGAAAAGGAAAGATAAATCATTAAGTATAAATGAAATGCACAAATACAACTTCTGAACAATAATATACATGTCTGATTCGTACTATTTTGTGATCTGAATTATATTATTATTATACACCCAAGTATAAGTGATCGAATTGTAGTTTTCTTGGTTTTAAGTCCAAGTATCGATCTTACGAAGAGTTTTAGTAATTAGCACTTAAATAAAAAAAACAGTAAAGGTGTTGTTTGAAGTAGAATATTGTGTGATAGCTTGTGATGTGAGCTTAGATTAACAACTAGTTTAAATGAATAAATAAATAAAGTGCATAGATAAAGCGTATTAATGACAAGAATATAAAAAATTCCCTTCAGTTTAGGGATCCATATACTTTATTGGTTAGGTACTGGAAATGCTACCTCACAACAATTAACTTTCATTTTACCGAAAAGTCAATCGACAGGTCTGATGTATATAAACCATAACACAGCCGCTCCTTAGGCTAACTGGTGGTAATAAATCATAACTCAGCAACTTCTTAGGAAAGCTGGTTATATCCATGTCAATTGATTAATCCAAGCAAACCAGAAGGACAAACCATTCATGAGGAATACTTGAGTTAATCACTTGATCTCATAATAGTAAGTGCATAAATAATAAACCATAACACAGCCACTTCTTCGGTTTACTGGTGGTAGTATAACATAACACAACAACTTCTCAGGAAAATTGGGTATAGATGTGCCATTTTTTTTTAACAACCCATTTTTTATTCACAAAAAAACAAAAACATTACAAGAAACAACCAAGGCATAACAGTCTCCCAAAACTAAGGCACAGACGCCTTTTCAAAAAAAACTAACATCAAAATACCCATACCAGAAGTAAAAAACATCCGGTCCACCTGCTCCATTCTAGCTTACCTTCTGTTTCAAAATCTCAAGGCAATCATAACCAAAACTCCATTAGCCTTTGTCATCTTTCTTTTTACTTAGCACTGGCAGACCAATCTGATCATTCCCCAAGGCAGCAGCAACCTCACAAGGCAGACGCAACTCCACAGAATAGTCCACAGATTGCCTGGACAGCACAGCTTGATCCGCAAGTCTATCAGCCACCCAATTTGCTTCACAAAATATATGAATAAATTTAAACTGTAAACCATTTAAAATATCTTTGATCTTCCTTAAGATACCTAGATATTGCCAAGGGCATTCACAAGAACTCAAGACAATTTTAACCAAAATCTGAGAATCACATTCAATTTCAAACTCATAAAATGATAAATCATACTGTATAACCAGCTGGAGTCCATCATATAAGGCATTAAACTCAGCTGACATATTCGAGCCTTCTTTATAAAAATAAGATGCAACCAATACTACTCTCCCCCATTCATTCCTTACAACAACACCACCCCCTGCCAAACAAGAATTCCTCCTTGAAGCCCCATCTGTGTTTAATTTCAAAAATCCACGAGGAGGACTAACCCATTTAACCCAAAACCCTTCCAACCAACAGAATAAGACGAATCAATCTGTAAAAAATGCAAACAATCCCTCCCAGCAACATCATCTTTAGCCTTAGGCATAAAATTCTTCCCTTATAGCGCAGAACACTGCATATTCTAACAAAAAGGGAATAAGAGTAAAGCTTACCTTCACCAGCCCACCTTCTACAGCGTTCCTTCCACAGTTGCCAATAAATGATCAAAGAAAGACTTCGAATCAAAAATGACTCAAAGAATTCTTTTTAAACACCTTACACAGTCTTTGGAACCTCGTTAAAGGTCCCTCACCATGAACAACCTGAAATCCACAAGTTGCAGCAAACTTCGACCAGATCACTCTAGTATAATCATAGTCAACAAAAAGATGTTCTAGAGTCTCAGTATTCACAAAACATAAACAACATCTGCTTACAACTAAGACCCCAATCCTCAGAAAATTCTAATCAAGAGGTAAAGCTTTCCTTAGCAATTTCCAACCAATAAGCTGGGCACTTGGTACAGTCTTCACCTTCCAGATAAGATCAGCAACTACATCATAAAAACACTTACATCTGATCAACTGCCAAGTAGATTTAATTGAAAAAGCACCAGTAGAAGAGCTCTGCCAAATTATCTTATCTTCAGTTTCTGTTAAAACAAGGTTGTTAGACTAGCAATATAGTTAGATACATAATAGTTAAACAACCCTAATAACCCGTGAGGATCATTTAGGTTTTGTACCACACATTAGTAGAAAATCCTCAGTGTTTTGGTGAAGGACAAGTCATACCGGTAGGAACACCATAGATCTTTAACTGGCGGCTCTGTGATGCACTGATGACATAATTTCAGGCACAACACTGAAATTACATACATCACTGTATCATGCATTAAGCATAATATATATATATATATATATATATATATAAAGATACGGATAAAGCATCAGCATTTCCATAATCTAACCAATATTATACATATGTTTACCCTACTTTGAAGGGTATAAACGATTACTCATGCTCCATTGCTACAGACAAGCAAGGAATGTGGGTAGTATTTATTACAACAGAAATTAAAATACAACTTCTTTCACAAGGAACAATTGAAACACAACCACCTTTATTATCATTCAAGACAAAAAAAAGTGGTGGTAGTTCAACTATTCGAATAGAAAGATACAATAGAAATGTGGAAATACATAGTAGCGGATAAACCGGTTCGGACCTTTTCTTTTCTCTATTTCTTTCTCTCTCTTTTCTTTCTTTCTTCTCTCTTTTGAGCTTGGAGAGCCGGCTGGATATTGGAAGGGAGGAGTTGGTCTTGGAATGGAGGTATGACATGGAATGAAGAAAAGGAGGAAAACACCCCTATTTATAGAGGGAGGGTGAGCTCACGGCCAAGGGGCTCCTAACCCCCACCTCCACCTTCCTAAAGGTGGTGTCTTGCAGTAGATGTTAGGTGTTGTGCTCTGGTCTTGCCAAGTGTTGCCTTTTGATTAGTCTATGTTTCTTTATTGCACTTTAGTCCCTCGTAGTTTCAAGCTTGGCAAAATTGCCTTATATTTTTTGGTATTCCTGCATTTGACCCTGAAATTTAAACATAAAGTATTTAAAATTTTAATTTATGCACAAACTATAATTTATAATGTTTAGTTGTTTTATCTTACAAAATTGATTACTTAATTATTTTAATTTACACACTAATTAGGGTTAATCAATGTCCATCACCTCTCACTAAAGAGTGAATGAGAAACTACTCACTCTTTATGACTTTGAGAAAGCTAGAAAAGTAAGTGAATCTCATCCCTTCAAGTACACGAACTTATAATTACAAGTTAACGTTTACCAAAACAATATGCTTATCTCCGACAAAGAATGAGTGAAACACAACCCACCATTCAATGTTACAGGAGAGCTAGAAAGGTGAGAGAGGTTCAATCCTCTAAGTGAACAAAGAAGCTTTAGAATGGAAGCCAATGAAAACTAATGATGAAAGTAGAAGAAAACTAGTTAATTTTGTAGGTTTTTTCCACTTCTAGAAGATCTATCTAAGCAAGTTCCAAGGGATGGTATTTATAGACAAGGGAGGGAGGTAAAGGACACACCTAGGTGCTTAAAGTCCAAGCCTATGCCAGAAAATTTGGGTGAAAATCTAATATGCAGCGTACTGTCAGGGATTGATGTTCGAACGGTACTTAGCATTCAAACGTACAAGCATTTATTCATTGAAGTGCGTTCAAACACTGTTGGAGTTCGAATGTGATAGCTTAGTGATTAGCACATAATATTGCATATATTGTATGTTGTTAGGCCCTTTTATACTTGCTTTTGTAGTGAATTTGGAAAAAAATTCGTTTAATCTTCTCTTTAATGAAGTTTTGTGTGAATGTAGGTGAAAAGTTGTAAATGGCTTGAGTTAAGCTCCCATCATAATGTTTAAAGTCAATGAAGATGTGGGGATAGCTTAAATTAAGGATTGGAGGGTGAAGAAACCAAGAAAAATTCAATTTGGATGAAAACCTTTTGAAAGGTTTGGCTATAAACCTTCCGGAAGGTTTACACTTGGTCTGCCTATTCACTGCCAAAACCTTTCGGAAGGTTTTATCTACTAGAATGAACCTTCCAGAAGGTTTGCATTGACCTTTCGGAAGGTTTTGCTCACTGGATTGCTGTTTCATCTGTTCCTGCACAAACCTTCTAGAAGGTTTGCATCGACCTTCGGTAAGGTTTTGCACAGAATGCCTAGACAACCTGCAACTCAGGCTTTGCCATTTAAGGGCCCCACCTACACTTCTCCCACTTGTTCCCTGACATCTCTTACACACATACAAGCCTCCCTCACCTCATGTTGGACTTTGAAGGCCATTGCATTAATAAGGAGGAGAGAGAAGGGCCAAGCCAAGGGAGTTTGCAGGCTAGGCTTGTCCTAGCCTGCTCACAAGCCATCATGTCAGCCCCCTATGGATGGGAAGCTTGTCACACACCTAGAGGGAGCTCCATGGACGAAAATGTAAGCATTCTTGGACATTATTCAGCATTGTAGAGATATAGAGAGAAAAGCTCTAGGAGGAAGACATAGTTTTTAGTGAGAAGTGAGATTTTTACATTTCCTTTAACCATTTTCACTTGTAATAGTCTTAAATATTCTTGTAAGCTTCATTTATTGTCTTTAATGTTATTTATTTCGAGTGCATTGCAAGTTTATTTGAGTATCCTAGAATTTACCATTGTTGTATTTAAGTTTTTCATCTCAAGCTCTTCAAATGGTTATAAAATGCACTTTTTTGTAGTTTATGTTTTCTTGCATTAATTTAAGTTCCAATCTTCATTTATTCACAATGTATCTTTACTTCATTAATGTTCTTGCATTACATGTGAGTAGCTAAGCTTTAAGTTGGCTAATCCAAGGGAGAATTCCTCTTAGGTATGCTAAATTAACTCTTTTCATTCCTCATCGTAGTGAACAATGATTTGGTTTGACTAGTTTGAGTGTGGACATTGTTATTAGTTCTTGATACACTGTAGACTTGTCACGGGGTATGCTTGAATCCTCACCTCCATTTTAGTCCCTCGTTTCCTATGAATCAATCAAACATCTAGGCACTATTGGAGGAAGGTATTAAGTTGATTTGGCATTCCCATTGGAATGACCTCTTTGGATTAGCCAACACTTGTTTTCATTTCATTTTCATCAAGAACACAATTCACAAAAAACTCAAACATCAAAGATTTTTACACTTTTACTTTTTCACCAAAATCAGCTTCAAAACAATTCACCTCCTTCCCTGAGAAGACAAACTTGGAATACGAATTCTAAGTAAAACACGACACTCAAAAGTCTCTCTGCGTTTAGGGAGCACTTTTATTCACACACACACACACATTTTATTCACACACCCGTTTTCCCATTTCTTATATTGAACCCAAGTGAGAGTGACACTCACCCACACACATAAGCCATATACACATTGAGGGTTCATGTTTGGAAATTAGGAACGATGGAAGTCAAGCATTTTTGGCGCCATTGCCGAGGAAGGCAAAATATTGAATTAAGAACGGGATTTTCGGACAACGTAGGTAAGTCTCGTGAATTCTCATCACGAGCTAAGGTACATTGCTCCTTTGTGTATACTTTTGTGTATTTGTTTTCATTTGTAGATATTGTTTTGTAAGCGGGGACGGGACCACTAAAATAGATTGGTTAGGCAACCCTTAGGCCCCAACATGAATATTGACCAAAAACCACTCGAGGATGCTGGTGATAATTTTGATGATTTAGGTGCCAATGCTAATATCCCAAAGGGGGGGGGGAGTGCAAGACCCTAGAATTTCAAACCCTAGAATGCAATTTCCTCCTAGGAATGAAGGGACCAACATCCCCATTGATCCTCTGGGGAGGTCAATGCGGGATTATCTCCAAGCCACACGTATCACCACACCCTCATGTATTCTGTTACCGGTCTAAACTCATGTATTCCTAGTTAAGCTGAGAATGTTGCAACTACTTCCTACATTCCATGGAATTGAAAGAGAGAATCCTTATTTTCATATTAAGGAATTTGAGGATATAGTTATAACCTTCCTCACTAATCATGCTATGAAAGACATAGCTCGCTTGAAATTGTTTCCCTTTTCCCTTAAGGACAAATTCAAAACATGGTTGAATTCCTTGTGGCCTCGATCTATAATCTCTTGGGCACAAATGCTTTCTTAATTTTTGAACAAGTTTTTTTAGTGCCTATAACCATCGCTCTTAAAAAGCAAATCCAAAACTTTTCAAAAAAGCCCAATGAGCATTTTTTTCACTGTTGGGATCGCTACAAAAAATTGCTACAATCCATTCCATATCATGGTTTTGAATAATGGCAATTGATGAGTTTCTTTTATGAAGGGATCACATCGGGCCATAGACAATTCATTGACACAATGGGTAATGACGAGTTTTTAAACAAGGACCCCGATGAGGCCCTAGACTATTTTAGTACATTGGCGCAAAATGCACAATCTTGGGATATCATGGATCCCACCGATGTACTGAGGTATTCTCATCAGGGTTGTAATCAATCATATAGGGGAGGGATGTATGACTTGAGAGACCGGGAAGATTTGCTTTCTTAAATCACCAAGTTGTCACGAAAGGTGGAAAGTTTAGAAGTTAATAGAAGACACGAGGTGTCTAATATTTCAAAGACAGAGGAGGGTTGCTCAATTTGTGAGAGTGTGGAGCATTCCTTATCGGAGTGCCCTAACATTCCAATACTCTAAGGAAGTGTACCATGAGCAAGTCAATGCCTTCAACCAAACGAGACAATCATTCTCTCCGCACTCAAACACTTACAATCTGGGTTAGAGTAATCACCCGAACTTTAGTTGAAAAAATGAGAATCCCACCCCTCATGGGTTTAATGCATATTCACCTACCATGCCTCCTAAGCAAAGTCAATACCAAGGTCAAGGGCAAGCGTCTAGCTCTCAGTACCCTTGATCCAATCTGTAATGGTATTCACCAAACCCACCTCCACAAAATTTTTCCCCAAATCCACCTCTGCAAAATTATGGCCAACAAGGACCATCCAATCCTCCTACCTACCAACCTCCCCAAAAGAGAAATTTTGAGGATGTGGTTTATAATTTCATCCAAAGCCAAACTGCCTTCAACAATAACATTTCGGGTCAAGTCACAAAATTGACTAATGCCATAGGGATATTATAACAAGAGAAGGGGAAATTCTTTGCTCAACCCCAAAAGAACCCTAAGGGCCAACATGTGATTGAGACATCCGAACCCATAAAGGAGAGTTGTGAGCAACTCAAGGCAGTCACCACCCGTCGAAGTGGCAAACAAGTTGATAATATCATTGCGCCAAAAGTCTCATCCAAGGCTACATTGCCAATAGAGAAAGAGACTAAGGGTGACACCTAGGGGGTGAGGTGAGTGAGAAGACAAAATTAGTTGATGAAAGTGTGCATGCATCCCCCATTGCTGCCCCTTTTCCTAATCGTTTGAAGTCACCCATGAAGATGGCTAACTATTCTGGTATAATTGAGATGTTCAAGTAGGTTAAGATCAACATCCCGCTCCAAGATTACATAAAGCAAATCCCTTCATGTGCCAAGATTTTGAAGGATTTATGTACCGTGAAGAGGAGGCTAAATGTGCACAAGAAGACATTCCTCATCGAGCACGTGAGCTTAATCTTGAGGACTAATACCCCACTAAAGTTCAAGGACCTCAGATGCCCTACCATTGCCATCACAATAGGGAATTGCTAGGTGGAGCAAGCTCATCTTGATTTGGGGGCAGGTGTCAACCTCCTACTGTACTCGGTGTACCAACAACTCCAACTTGAAGAGTTGAAGCGAACTTCAATCACTCTTTAATTGGTGGATCATAGCATTAGAACACTAAGGGAAGTAGTTGAGGATGTTTTAGTTCAAGTTGATAAATTTTACTTCCTTATTAATTTTATT
This sequence comes from Ilex asprella, assembly GCA_023539305.1. Taxonomy (NCBI): domain Eukaryota; kingdom Viridiplantae; phylum Streptophyta; class Magnoliopsida; order Aquifoliales; family Aquifoliaceae; genus Ilex; species Ilex asprella. The sequence goes on along the minus strand of CM042184.1, from coordinate 31,351,142 downwards.
GTGCTTGACATCCCTATCATACTTGGTAGACCTTTTTTTGACACATCTAATGCTGTGATCAATTGCAAGAATGGTCTTATGAAGCTTGCTTTTGGGAACATGACTATGGATCTCAATGTTTTCAACTTGACTAATCAACTGGGGGATGATGAAATGCACAAAGTCAATAGGATTGATACCTTGGTGGAGGAACACTTGGAGCAGTTGGGCATGTTGAAAGCAGGGGAGGAAGAGGTTAATGATCAAGAGGAGTTGGAGAGCTTGAAAAGGGTAAAAAAATGGACTCCTACATTTGAGGATTTTCCACATCAAGACAAGAAATCTTTCCATCGGATTGAAAAATCCTACCTTGGAGTGGAAGCCATTAACATCCAATCTCAAGTATGCATACCTCGGGGATGACAAAACCTTTATGGTGGTGATTAGCTCAACTTTGGAGGTGAAGCAAGAAGAGGATCTCTTGAAAGTGTTGAGGAGGCACAAGGGAGTGATTGGTTGGACAATAGCCCACATCAAGGGGATAAATCCCTCATTTACACACACCGTATTTACCTTGAAGAAGAATCCAAGCCGTCTCAACAACCACAAAGAAGGTTGAATCCAATCAAGAAGGATGTGGTGAGGGATGAGGTGCTAAAGCTATTTGACGTAGACATCATTTTTTCAATTGCCTATAGTAAGTGGGTTAACCCCACACAAGTAGTACCCAAGAAGTTGAGAGTCATAGTTGCTGCAAACGAGAGAACGAGCTTATTCTAACAAGGGTGATCATCGGATGGAGAGTGTATTGATTACCAAAAGCTCAACTTGTGCACAAGAAAAGACCACTTCCGATTGCCATTTCTCGACCAAGTGTTGGAAAGAGTAGTTGGGCATCCATTTTTCTGCTTCTTGGATGGCTACTTTGGGTACAACCAGATTGAGATAGCTTTGGATGATTAAGAAAAGACCAACTTCACTTGCCCCTACGATACTTTTGCCTACCGACGCATGCCTTTCAGGTTGTGTAATACCCTAATGACTTTTCAACGTTGCATGATGGAGATTTTCAGTGATATGGTGAAGAAGATTGTGGAAGTGTTTATGGATGACTTTTCTGTGTTTGGGGATTCATTCGATGGATTTTGGGAGAACTTAGAGAAAGTTCTTGAAAGTTGTGAGGAGAAAAACTTGGTGCTTAATTGGGAAAAGTGTCACTTTATGGTGACGCAAGGGATAATTCTCGAGCATATCGTTTTGGTGAAGAGGATTGAAGTTGAAAAATCAAAGGTTGATGCTATTTCTAACCTCCCTACGCCAAAGGTCATCAAAGATATTAGGTCGTTTCATGGTCATGCCGATTTTTATCGTCGCTTTATTAAATACTTTAGTGCATTGGCCCGACCTTTGACCAATTTACTTTCTAAGGATGTCCCATTCGAGTGGTCAGACAATTGTGAGGCATCGTTTACAAAACTCAAAATCATGCTCACTAGACCTCTAATTATGCGACCACCCAAGTGGAATTTACCTTTTGAGCTTAAGTGCGACGCGAGTGATTACACGGTTAGCACAGTGCTCAGTTAAAGGGAGGACAAGAGACCTTATGTAATATACTATGCTAGTAAAACACTTAATGAAGCTCAAGTGAACTGTACCACCACAAAAAAGGAGTTACCGGGGGTAGTATTTACATTGGACAAATTCTGGTCTTACATAATTGGTTCACCGATAGTAGTATATGTTGATCACTCTACTTTGAAATTTCTGTTGTCTAAGCAGGATGCCAAATCGAGACTCATCAGGTGGATCCTCCTAGTCTAAGAGTTCTACTTGACAATCAAAGACAAGAAAGGAGTGGAGAATGTGGTGGTGTCATTTCTCCCATTTTGTGGTGCAAGATACTAATGAGCATATTTCTATCCCTGACTCTTTTCCTGACGAACATTTACTTTCGATTCATTATGTTTGCCCTTGGTATGATGACAAATGTGTAATTATCCTGCAACAGGATAAATACCACCGTAATGGAGCCCGAAGATATAAGGAGGTTTATGACGGATGTGAAGTACTTTTACTTTGACAACCCGTACCTATTTAAGTACTACCCTGACCTAGTCATGAGGAGATGCGTACCAGAAAATGAAAAATGGGAAGTCCTGGCATTTTGCTATTCAGAAGCGTGCGGTGACCATTTCTCTTCAAAGAAGACTTCTGGCTCATTGGGATAGGGTCCAGCTTGAAGCTCTTCTTCCTTCCTAGGTGGATTGCACCAATCCTTGCATTGTTTTCTTGATCTTCTTGACTCTTGATCTTGTAATTGACCCATTTAGACTTGCAAATGATCTTTAAGAGTAGGCCCACATTAGCTCTCATCAGAAAGGCTTGCCATTTTCCAGTTGAGATGGAGCACAAAGCCTATTGGGCCATAAAAACCTTGAACTTTAACATGAGAATGACTGGAGAAAATTGGAAGCTTAAAATGAATGAATTGGAAGAGATTCAAAGAGATGTGTATGAGAGCACTAAATTTCTAAAGAGAGGGCTAAAATCTTTCATGATAAATCCATTGTAAGGAAATTATTTGAGCCCGAACGAAAAGGTGCTCTTATACAATTCTCGTCTCTTGATCTTTTAAGGGAAACTTTGATCCTGTTGGGATGACCTCTATATTGTCAAGGTGGCCTACCCCAATGGAGCTGTGGAAGTCACAAACCTTGAAAATGGCAAGACATTCAAGGTCAATGGCCAAAGACTTAAACCATTTTTTGGGGGTTGAAGGTCAAGGGGTGGAGCAAGATTTGATGGATCTGGTCTACTCGGACTTGTTGGAGGAGTAACTATTCATATGATCTTTAGTGTACAATTGTCTTTATTTACTTTAACTTTATATGCTTACTTTATCTTTGCATATAGCATTATTTTTCTTAGTTGCAGATGTAGGTGTTTTTGTCAAATTTCAAGTGCGAGGTGTTCTCTAACCCTACTCACCTTTTTACAGTCTTTCTTGCATACCAAATATTTTTTGTTGCATTGAGGACAATGCATGAATCAAGTTGGGGGGTGAGGTGCACCATTTGTCTAATACACCAATGATTGTGATTTGAACCTCATGAGTTATCAAAAAAATTATTATTAAAAAAGAAAAAAGAAAAGGGCATGTGGTGAGTAGAGATGGAGCGTAAAATGCACTCACTCATAAACACATGTTGAGAATGAGAGAGAGCATAAAACACACTCATTCAAGAGAAGGCAAGATGGAATGTAAAACGCACTCGCTCAATAGGAGGTGAGATGAAGCATAAAATGCACTCACCGAATGAAAGAAAATAAAGAAAAAAAAGTGAGAAAGAGATGGAAAAATCTTGTACTTTATAGTTACATGTCTTGCCTAAATTAGCAAAGGTTGATGTAAAATGTAAGTTCATAGAGTTAATATTGAGTATCTCCTATGAAGCATTTGATCATGTAAATGTATCTGGGTGATGACTAGCTTGAACAGTTCAGATATGTACATGTATTTAAAGGGTTATGAACGAAGGTAAACTTAAGGAGTTTGTTGAATTGTTAGACGTTGCACGGTTTTGAAGTTTCTCGTGAATTATTATTTGTAATAACTTTTGGGGTCATTATTTAGATTCATATTGATCAATTGTTTGAGTAGTTGGTTGTTAGGGTTAATTTGTATGGTTTTTTGTTCTTAGTATTTTGCTTGAGGACAAGCAAAGATTTAAGTTTGGAGGTATTTGATGACTGGGTTTTATACCTACGAATTGAGTATATTTGGCTTGATGAATTGCAAGTTTCCATGTATTTTATATTCCTTTGTATTCGTTTTGTGTGTTTTAATTTTGTCTTGTAGGGAGCATGATTTGGAAGGAAACAAGGTCGTTTGGTAGCCTAGGTGTTGGATTAATTGAGGACTGAGCAACAAGGATGATTGTTGGCATAAAAGGAGATCAATGTTGCAGCTCTACATGCAGTGCTGCAAGTCTAGAAGAGCAGAAAGTAAGCCCAGCTACGTTGATTTGAGGGGTTGTAGCTCGTGCTTTAGCTTGGGACGCGAATTCTGACTTTTTTTTAATAGAAATTGAACTCTGATGCTACATATATGCTAGGGTTTGAGCTGGATTAAAATATACTGATATGAGGGTCTGGTAGTAGATGGTTAACCAAGGATTGATAGAAAATTGAAGGTAAGAATCGAAGGAAGCCACATGAAGAGGATTGGACTTGAAGACTAGAGAGAGATTAAAGATTGCAACTAAGTTTTCATTCTTTTCTCTTACTTTTTGTTGTTAATTTTATGAGATGTTGATTAATTTGAGGTTGGTGTTTTTCAATTACGTTGTGAACTAACTTTTTATTAAGATTGCAACGGAACTTGATGTTTAGTTACATTAATCTACTTTTGTTTTCAGTTTTGATCATATATGAGTTGTTTATCGTATTTTGTGGTTAATAAATGATTGTGTGGCTAACAATTAATTTGATTCCTTAAAAGAAATTGGAAAATGAATTCTATAGTTTGGATCTGAATATGATAACATGCATTAGGTTAATTCTTCTTAGGATTGAATAGTTGGGTTTGTGTGTAGGATAGGAATATACGTACATGTCCTGTGTAACTTTTATGAGAGTTTGAGCTTAATGAATCTATTCCAACTTATTTTTCATAAAAATATAGTAATTTAATTGGAAGAGATATTTTTAGTTTTAAATTAGTAATTTCATAGTTTAATTCCAATTGTTTAAATAAAATTGAATTGATATAAAGTTAGTAATTGGATGTCATTAGTAATAATTCTTTGTGGGAATGATACTCTACTTATCACTTTATTACTTGTTGACCGTGTATACTTGCATGTTATTTTCTCAATATTGAATTCAGACGTCATGTTGTTCATAGTTGCAGATATTGGTATTTTTGTCAAAGCTCAAGTGCGAGGTGTTCTCTAACCCTACTCTTCTTTTTACAGTCATTCATTGCATATCATATCTTTTTTGTTGCATTGAGGATAGTACATGAATCAAGTTGGGGGTGAGGTGCACCATTTGAATGATACACCAATGTTGTGGAAATTTTGGTTGATAATACCATTTTTTGTGGTGAAGATTGTTCTTTCACATATCATACAGATTTTTGTTTTCAATAGTTGCAAATTGTGTGAAATTTTTGAAATTTTTTGTGAAAATATCTTAATGCTGATCTATATTATCTTATTAAGAGTGTTTGGGGGGTGTTGATATGTGATTAACCCTTATTAGTATATAAATTAGAATCATTAAACAAGTCAAATTGGTAAGATATAATAACTAAAAACAATCAATTAGAGTCAATTAGGATTTGTGCGTAAATTATGGTTTTAATTGTGTTATGTGTGAAATTTCAGGATTTGACTCGGAATTACCGGGAAATACAAGGAACAATGTATCAAAAGTTGAAAGAACAAAGAAACAAAGCGTAATTCAACCAAAGAAAGAGTCAACACTTAAAAAGATAACCATCCAGCAAGGCTCCACCGTCTAGACAGTGGAGGGGCATCTGAACGGTGGCCAAAGTCGGCTCACACAAATCCTCCACCTCATGCTTCTTTTTTTCCTATATATATGAATGTTCTACTTCAGTTGAATGGGAGGACGGGACTAGAGGGAGCTCTAGAGAGAAATCTAAATAATAGAAAAGAAAGAGAAAAGAGAAAGTCCTACACACACTCTGGTCTGTCCTACTCACAAGTCAACATTCTCTATTTCTACATTTCTGTGTTATGTGTCTATTCGGATAATTGAACTGCCGTCACCTTTTTGTCTTAACTGATATGAAAGGTGATTGTATTTCAGTTGTTCCTTGCGGAAGAAGTGTCCAAGTTGGTATTTTAGTTATAGTTGTAATGGAAACTACCCGCACTCCTTGTTTGTCTGTAGTAATGGGTTACTTCTATCCTCCAGTGAGAGGTGAATATATGTATAATATTGGTTAACTTCTGGAAATACTGATGTTATATATATATATATATATATATATATATATATTGTACACTTCATGCGTGATACAGTGACGTACATAATTTCAGTGTTGTACCTGGAATTATGTCATCAGTGCATCATCAACCTGCCGGTTAAATATATACGTTGTTCCAATCGGTATGGCTTGACCTCCGCCGAAGCAGTGAAGATGTTCTACTGATGCATGGTACAAAACCTGATTGATCCTCACGAATGACTTGTCCTTCTAGGTTATTAGGTAGTTTAACTTATATACATAATAATATTGCCAGTTGAATATCTGCCGTCACCTTTTTGGCTTGACCTCCAAAGGCACTGAAGATGTTTAACTGGAATATATATATATATATATATATATTGTATATGACCTATTGAATAATTCCAATGAATCTCATGAATGGCTTTTCCTTCTGGTTTACTCGGATTAGTCAATTGACACATCTATAACCAGCTAACCTAAGAAGTTGTTGTGTTATGACTTTATACCGCCAGCTAACTTAAGAAATTGTTGTGTTATAGTTTATTATATACGCATTCACTATCATGGGGTCAATTGACAAATTCAAGTATTCCACATGAATGGTTTATCCTTCTGGTTTACTTGGATTAATCAATTGTCATGCATACCACTAGCAAACCTAAGAAGTTGTTGTGTGATGGTTTATATACATCAGACCTACTGGTTAACTTCCCAGTAACATGGAAGTTAATTGCAGTAATGTAGCATTTCTAGTACCTGACCAATATAATGCATATGGGATCCTTAAACTGAAGGATACTTTTTATATTACTGTCTTTAAACATTATGTCTGCAAACATACGTTTAATTAAACTAGTTATCAATCTAAGCTCACATCACAAGCTATCACATGATGTCCTATTCGAAATAACAACTTCACTATTTTCATTTTATTTCCTAATTATTAAAACTCTTCATGGGAACGATACTTGGACTTAAAACCGAGAAAACTACAATTCGACTACTTATACTTGGGTGTAAAACATAAATCAGATCACAAAATAAAGTGCGAATCAAGTTTTTGGCTCCGTTGCAGGGGGACTGATGGTAATTTGAAATCAAATAAGATACAAAAGTTGTTTATTTATTATATTTATAAATTGTGTGTCTTTGCATTCATCAGTAGGTTCGATAAATCAGTCATCTCCTTCATCTTCATCTACACAAGCATCATTTGAATTAAGTATGACTCAAAACGTACCTAGGGAAGGAAATCCATGAGAACAAGAAGTAATTAAAAATGTCTGACCATTGAGAGAATATTTACATCCCACACGAACTAATGTCCCATCATGTTTTACTTTTCTAACAGACGCTCCAAATATTAGTATTATGCCAGGAACTGTACAATTATTACCAAAATTTCATGGTTTAGAAATTGAAAACTCTTATGATCATATGAAAGAATTTGAAGAAGTCTGTGGAACATTGAAAGATAATTCTGAAATGGTCAAATTAAAACTTTTTCCTTTCTCTTTAAAAGATAAAGTGAAACAGTGACTTAACACTTTAAGAGCTAATTCTATCACAAATTGGCAAGCTTAGCAAATTGAGTTCTTTAAAAAGTTTTTCCTTGTACATCGTACTAATACACTAAGACGTCAAATAATGAATTTTTCTATAAAAGAAGGAGAAAATTTTTATAAACGTTGGGAAATATTTAAAAATTTTCTCCAAGTTTGTCCACATCATGCATTTGAAAATTGGACTTTAGTCGATTTTTTCTATGATACTCTTCCACTTGTAATGCGATAATTTGTTGAAATGATAGCCCAAGGAGAAATTATGAATAAAAATCCTGAAGAAGCATTTTAATTTTTTGATACTATTTCTGAAAGTTCTCAAATGTGGGACTCGACTTCTTCAAATATAGTGGAAACTAAGATTTGAAAGAGGAAAACATGTATTAAAAGAAGATGACAATTTAAGAGCTATAATGACTAATTTATGTCGAAAACTACAAGTCTTAGAAATGAAAAAAATAAAACAAGTGTTTGTTGGTATGCTAATGATCAAATATGCAAATTTTGTGCGTAGTCAGGACATCCTGCAACAGAATGTCCAACTAAACCTGCATTCAAAGAAGTTTTGATTGAACAATCTAATGCAATTCCAACTTATAATGAGCCTTATTTGAACTCATATTCTAAAACTTACAATCCAGGATGGAAGAATCATCTGAATTTTAGTTGAAGAAATACACAACCCACAAATCAAACACAAGGTCCACCACAGTCACAAAATCAACAACAATATCAACCATATGAATCCCCACATAAAAGAACTCTGGAAGATACTATAAATCAATTTATTCAAAGTCAAATGAATTTCAATACTCAAACAACTCAAGTTTTTAATGATTTTAAAACTCAAACTTCTCAGAGTATTGAAGATATCAAGAGTCATCTAGCTAAATTGACTCAGGCCCTCAATATGTCAGGGTAAGAAAATTTTGTCAGAGTCAGAGTCAGAGTCAAGCTAATTTTGTGTCCTCTGAACCTTCTCCAAGTCAAGTACAAGCAATCACAACACTTAGAAGTGGTAAGATAATAGACAAAACTATTAAACATAAAATTCCAAAAAAAATACGTAAATCAATTCCTGTTATTGAATCACTTGAACCTGAACCTTTTGCCAAAATACTTTTCACCAATTCATGTTTGTTTGTCTTTGTGAATGACAGACATTAAAAAACCAGATATAGTCAACTTGTGGAAAAAAATGGACAAAAAACTATTTTAGTTAAGTTTAATTTTATTGTGTCATCTTTCAAAAGATATACATGCATTTATCATGTAAAAAAACTAGAAAAGTTAAAAATTAAAATTTTTTTGAAATCAACCAAGACCCTTGTGTGGAAAAAGTACATTTGCTAAACACCGAAAATCAAAGCGTCTCGGTGGTTGTGTAAGATGTGGTCGTAAAGAGCATTTGAGACAATATAATCAGTGTGTGAAACCAATTTCAGGTCGAGAATAATCGGAGAACAAAGTATTCAAAAAAAAAATCAAGAAAAACATGGATTCAAGACGACGAACGAGAGGATCTTCAAGTCGAGCACAACGACATCAATCTCAACCACCTCAAGCACCTCCACAACAACCTAGACCAGGGAATATCTTCAATGAGGTGATATTTGAGACTTTTGAACAACAGGTCTAGTATGATGCTAATTTTCTGACAAAACTATCATTTTTGAAAGGCCAGTTATTTATGAGGATTTTGAGAAGATATGAGTAAGAAAAATTCTTGTTGATAGTGGATGGTTGCAGTATGTTAGATTTATTGCTCCTGCTTATGACTGTTTAGTTTGTGAATTCTGCTGAGATAATTAAAGAAACACAATTGCGTGTGTTCATACGGGGTGTTGTGTTTCAAGTTACACCAACTATTATAGCAGAATTTTTTCAACCCATGCAAAAACCAGAGAACCTGCAATATTCTTACACTGAATTACTTGATTTGAATGTCATAGGGAGAGAAGTAACGGGTAATCCAAAGTTTATTTGGGGTAGACCGAATAAATACATAAAACAAGGGGATCTTATAAAAAAAATTTGAATTTTGAATTTGATAACAATAAACAGTTTGGTACCTTGAGCCCGTAAGAATCAAATTTAAACTGAACAAGCCTATTTATTTTATGCATTTGGGATGGGACACACAATTGATCTGCCAAACTTAATTATGGACCAAATGTTGCTTGTTGTGGATAGAACCTCACTTCCGTATGCTATGTTAGTTTCTCAACTATGCACGAACAGAATGATTGTTGATCCAATATGGAAAACAGTGGAACAATTTGGAGCATTAGATAAACCATCATTGAAAAAGAGTCATGGAGGACAGCTTGAAGAGCAACCCGATGCACCACCTCCATCACAAGATGAACCATTCCCAATACTAGGAGAATTTCTCCCACAAGAACAGCAGCAGCTGACTTGATCCAAAATTTGTACACCCAAGTGCAGGCGGTCAAGCTATACTAATAATCCGGTTTGAGTCCATAGTAGATTTGAGTCTAGAGTCGAATCCACTGGGAACTCTTGTTAGGGTTTCAATATAAGCAGTAATGAAGACCAAATGATTATAACCTTTGAGATTTAAAGTTGTGAGTTTTAGGGATTTTTTCTGGACAGAATATAAGATTCTTTCCAAGACTGTTTTATAGACAAAATATAAGATAAGCTCAAATGTAAAAAAAAAAAAAGTCACTCTTTAGTTCAAGGATCTGGACATGTAGTTAATCATCTGGTTTATTATATTTATGCTTGATAACTCAATTAACTCACGTGTCAACAACAAGTTAATAAAAGATAAAGATGGACGTGATAATTAAGAACATGGTTGTGATGTCTTTCTAGAAGTTTACAAGAATTATTTGTGCCGAGACTTAACCCGTCTACAAACAAGCAAGTGTTTCTACATGACATCCAACCATGACATTAATATTCCGTTCTTTAAGTGAAGCATAATAATGGGGAAGATTGAAGGATAGTCATGAAGATCTAGTTAGGGAACTTGCCTTGAATCGATGAGTCTTTCTATGCAAGAGTCATTCGTGTCATAGAAAGAATCCACGGTTATACAAAACACTTTAGCTTTGCTAGATGCAATCAATCATCCAATAAGCAAGGGGAATATAAATCATTAAGAATAAGAACAATGCACAAATATAACTTCTAGATAATTTTTACATGACCTTCACCTCTTACTAAAGAGTGAATGAGAAACTACTCATTTTTTATGGCTTTGGTAATGCTACAAAAGTGAGTGATGTTCATCCCTCCAAGTATAGGACTTATACAATGAAAGAACAATAAACAAGGAGCCAATCTTCCAAAAAGAATGAGTGAATCACGTTCTACCCTTTACGACTTTGGTAAAGTTCTAGAAAAGTGGAAGAGTTTCACTCCTCTAAGAAAAAAGGAAGCTCAAGCAATGGAAGTGAAAGACATGAACAATAAAAATAGAAGAAAGCTAGTCACATTTGGAGAGTGGCTTCCTTAGGCAAGAAATGGAGGGTTGCTTCCCCAACCAAGAAATAAACTATCTTCCTTGATACAAGCAATTATAAAGCAATTCTATAACTATATGAGTGCGAGTCTAAGCCTCCATCAAGCTCTCTACCAAGCCCCTTTCTATGCCAAAAATGGGAGTATTTATAGGCAAGGAGGAGGAGACAAGAGGGGGTGAAGGAATAGTGCATGCCGCCCAAGTCTAAGTGAAAAGCCAACCACTGTGTAGTCAATCTGTGGAGAAAGTTTGAACGTGACCTGGCATTCGAACGTTGTTTCTATTTTTTCTTTATGGGCATTCGAACGTTTCTTCCGTCTTTGCTTTATGGGCGTTCGAACGTCAGATGGGGACTGACCTTCTCACTCAAGTGGCCTGTGGTCTTTTGTTGAATCCTATTACCACACTCCATGCACATATTGGCACTTTGCACTCATCACTTTGGTCTTCAATCAATTCAAGTGGACGTTCGAACGTGAGTTTGATGAGAACTAAGGTGGGCCTACTCTTAAAGATCCTTTGCATGTCCAAATGGGCCAATTACAAGATCAAGAGTCAAGAAGATCAAGAAAACAATGCAAGGATTGGTGAAATTCACTTGGGATGAAGCTAGCAAGAGCCCAACACTCAAGATGGACTTGAAAGAAGGAGAACTAATTTTGATCCATTTGATCCAAACTATGGAAGACATGAAGACATGACTTAGAGATAGGGCCTTTTGTTGTTAAGGCTTTCAATTGTTTTAAGAATTTTTATTATTAGTTTAGAATAAGTGGGTTTGAGGATGCTTGGCCCACATAAGTCTAATTATTTTATTTGAACTACGGTTTACAATAAGTACTGTAGCATGGTACTGTTCATGCTACAATACTCGTGATACTATTCACACAAGGGCATTTTTGAGAGAAAGGGTCACAAATTTCGGTCTTTAGTTATTCCTATTTAGATTAGGATTTGTTTTCTTATTAGATTAGGATTTGTTTCTTTATTAGATTAGGATTTGTTTCCTTGTAATGACCAGCCTTATAAATAGGCTTTTAATCAATGAAATAAGGGAGACAATATGAGAGACAATACATAATGAATTTTGATTATGAGTTGAGTTGAGTTTACTCCTCTTGTTCTTGAATAAACTTCTGAACTTATCAAAGGTAGATCACAACCTTTGTGGCGTTCCTCCTTGTAATTTGGGTTCTAGAGAAGGGTTCTTCAATAGGTCTAAATTTTAATATAATCTAGGTTCTTGACACGAGTTCTCAACGGGTCTAAATTCTCCATCCATATACCTGAGTTTGACTTTCTTGGGTTGTATTTCTAATATTGTTGTTGGGTCTCAATGAAAGTCGATTAGGGTTTCACATCATTTGGTATCAGAGCAAGGCTTCCAACCAGGTCATATTCTATCTATTGTTTTTTATTTCTAGCATATTTGATTCTAGGGCTTCATTGTTCTAGGGTTACAAAAAAAAAAGGCTGCCAAAATTCTTAGGGTTTTGTGTGGCTGCCAATTCTTTTTATTGTTTTCATTGTTCTAGGGTTTGAGTTATCTTTAGGGTTTTTTCACTTGTTTACTATCTATTTTGTTATAAAATCAGTTGGTTACAAAAAAAAATCGTCCAAAAAAAAAACAGAAGAAAAAAAAAAGAAGAGCGGAAAAAAAAGAAGAAAATTCGAATTTTTTTTACCTTAAATGTTTTTGATCTTTCTCCTTAAGATGATGATGAAGATTCGAGGATGAATCTTTTTTAGGAAAGGGGGAATGATGAGAACTAAGGTGGGCCTACTCTTAAAGATCATTTGCATGTCCAAATGTGCCAATTACAAGATCAAGAGCCAAGAAGATCAAGAAAACAATGCAAGGATTGGTGAAATCCACTTGGCATGAAGCTAGCAAGAGCCCAACACTCAAGATGGACTTGAAAGAAGGAGAACTAATTTTGATCCACTTGATCCAAACTATGGAAGACATGAAGACATGACTTAGAGATAGGGCCTTTTGTTGTTAAGACTTTCAATTTGTTTTAAGAATTTTTATTATTAGTTTAGAATAAGTGGGTTTGAGGATTCTTGCCCCACATGTTTCTAATTATTTTATTTGAACTAGGGTTTACAATAAGTACTGTAAGACGGTACTGTTCATGCTATAGTACTCGTGACACTATTCACTCAAGAGCATTTTTGAGAGAAAGGGTCATAAATTTTAGTCTTTAGTTATTCCTATTTAGATTAGGATTTGTTTCCTTATTAGATTAGGATTTGTTTCTTTATTAGATTAAGATTTGTTTCCTTGTAATGACCAGCCTTATAAATAGGCTTTTAATCAATGAAATAAGGGAGACAATATGAGAGACAATACATAATTTATTTTGATTATGAGTTGAGTTGAGTTTACTCCTCTTGTTCTTGAATGAACTTCTGAACTTATCAAAGGTAGATCACAACCTTTGTGGCGTTCCTCCTTGTAATTTAGGTTCTAGAGACGAGTTCTTCAATGGGTCTAGATTTTAATATAATCTAGGTTCTTGACACGAGTTCTCAACGGATCTAAATTCTCCATCCATAGACATGGGTTTGAATTTCTTGGGTTGTATTTCCAATATTGTTGTTGGGTCTCAAAGCAAGTCAATTAGGGGTTCACATCAGAGTTGGCGTGCGAACATGGTACTCAAGTACTTCAGGGTCTTCCTTCTTGACTGCTACATGACATGTCTCAACAGTCTGGTCTTCTCATAGTTCAAGTGGACCTTCGAACATGAGTTGGAGTTCGAACGTTCTTGCTTTGTTCCAAGCTTCTCCAATTTAGTTCCTTAATGTACTGGTGTTACACTGAAGTGTGATATTAGTTGTTTTTTGAGCTTTTGTTCACTTTAGGACCTGAAATGTCATCACTTAAACTCTATCAAAGTACAATTAGTCTCCAAAAGGCATAGTAAAATACTAATTTTAACTACTAATCAGTAGCCACAAAAGGAGCAGCCATATGTACCAGTGGATGACAGAACTGTCAGAGAGATTTTGCTAGCATTGGAAACCACTGTTGATCAACTCAATCAATGTATGGATGATTATGAACAGAATCAAGTTGAGATTTTGAGGCTACTAAGAGAATGTTTCAGTGGAGGACCACCTATTTCCTAAAGACTAGAAATTCTACAAAAACTTTGCCATCTTTCACTCATGTTTTTAATTATGCACTTTTACTTTATGCACTTGAACTTTAATTTATGTTTTGCACTTGTTTGTTTTGAACTTAGGTGTGTTTAAGTTGTTTTTGTTACTTATGAAACTCATATTTTAAAAATTAAGAAGACTATTTCCTATGATTCACAATTAAATTAAGTTAGTAATTGAATACCTTGCAAGAATAGTATGATTCTGATCACACGGTATTTTCATATTTTAGTAGTGTATTATCTAAATATTTGTGTTAAAACTTATTCTTAAAAGCACCATTAGATCTCTTTATTGTAAAAAACAATATGAAATATTACATTCTTTGCATACATAGTGAAGATGTAAAACCTAGTGTAGATTTTGAACCAATCTTTCTTGGAGAGTTAATCTACCTCTACTCAAATACAAATCTTCGATTCAACGGTAAATTTTTCTATGAATAATCTCATTAGTTTTGTTTCGATTAACACATATTGAATTATATTATTAGCATTGTCCTTGAATTTTTATTTAGAAGAAATACAAATATATGATTTCTGGAAAATGATCTTAGGCCATCTTTGATTAATCTTGAGCTTTAACCATTTCTTTTACAAAATTATATCCTTAGTCAGCCGTGGTTGAGCCTATAAAAATAAATTCTTTTCATGACACGTGAAAAATACTCGAGCTATATAAGAATATAAATAAAGCCTACCTCTGCTACATAATTTTCTTGCACCCTCTTCTAAATCAGCAAGATACGGGAAAGCAGAAAATGACAAGAAAAGGCAAAGGAATGATCACTACTTAAAAATAAATTAATAATTGCAAAAGAATGAAAAGAGCCAAGAAAGTAAAAAATGGAAAGAATAAACATACAGAGTCTTAGAAAAGAAGAGGTGTGCCACAGTATTAAAGGTAGCACTTGAATCCCACTAACGTCGTTTCTTAAACCCTAAATCGATAGCCACATTACAACCCTACTAAGTCCTTTTTTATTCTAGAAATCATGCATTTGTATTAATCCTATTAATCTAAAAAGGGAAAAATGTTAATAATATGTTTAATATAGTGTTAATACCCTTTCATGAGATTATGTCAAATCCCAGTTTTATTCAAATAACCGCTCTTTTTCATTAACTACTTGTGAACTTATTCGCTTTGTTAACTATACTCCTATCACTTGTAATTCTTGAGAACAGTTACTACCATGAAAGAGGGTAATATTTCTTAAGTAATTTTTGAGAGTAAAGAAATCATTACACACACACATAACATTTTTATATAAATATATAGATAATGTCACAACTAACATATGTTACTCTTATAGTAATCAGAAAAGGAACTATTCTAGCAGGACAGAAGGAATATTGATTAAATTATTTTCATGAAAAATATGAATTATGAACTCCAAACTACTGAAGTTTGTAGGTAGCTTCACTGAAATCCTTCACAAGACAAAAAATCGTCTACTACGAATCATCTAGAGGTTTAAAGGCTTATTGAATAGTCTAAATGCAATTGGGAAAAAATCTACAAAAATGATTTTACCTCTATTTGTATTATATTTTCATTTTATTAATAATTTTTATAGTTAACTAGGGACTAGTATAGTTTAAGTTAGAGAGTGGGATTAACCCTAATTAGTAAATAAATTAGAATCATTAAAAAAGTCAAATTGGAAAGATAAAATAACTAAAAACTATCAATTAGAGTCAACTAGGGTTAGTGCATAAATTAGGGTTTTAATTGTATTACGTCTGAAATTTCAGTTATCTTAGCAACCAAGTCTTCTTGGTCACACAAGTTATACATCGCCCCCGACTTGGTTAACTTCCCAAAGAGGACCTTGAGACATTGGTGGGATCTATGATATCCCAAGATTGGGCAATCTCCACCAATTTGTTAAAGAACTGAAGGGTGTCATCTGGATCCTTACTAAAAAACTCTTTGTTAAACATCAGGTCAATAAATAGTAAGTGGTCCATTGTAATTCCTTCATAGAAGAAACTAACCAATTGCCATGTTCGAATCCATGATGTGGAATGGAGTGCAACAAGTCCTTGTAACACTGATAGAACTGCTCATTTGGTTTTTTTTGAAAAGTTTTGAATTTGTTTCTTCAAACCAGTAGTCTTGGGCATCGGGAAAATTTTGTTTAGAAATTCGAATAACATTTGTTCCTAAGAACTTATCGAGCGGGGTTTCAACGAGTTCAACCAAATTTTTGCCTTGTCTTTGAGGAAGAAGGGGAATAATTTCATGCGTGCCATGTCTTCCATGGCATGATTTGAAATGAATGTTCCCACTATTTCCCCAAACTTTTTTATGTGTAGGTAAGGATTTTCTCATTCCACTCCAAGGAATTGAGGAAGTAATTGCAATATGTCCTGTTTAAAAGGAAGCCATGCGCAAAAGTAAACATGAGGGGGTGGTGCTTTGGGTATGATGAGAACTAAGGTGGGCCTACTTTTAAATATCCTTTGCATGTCTAGATGGACCAATTACAAGATCAAGAGCCATGAAGATCAAGGAAGCAATGCAAGAATTGGTGCAATCCACTTGGGATAAAGCTAGCAAGAGCCCAACACTCAAGATGGGCTTGAAAGGAGAACCAATTTTGATCCACTTGATCCATGCTATGGAAGACATAAAGACATGACTTAGAGATAGGGTCTTTTGTGGTTAAGGCTTTTAATTTGTTTAAAGAGTTTTTATTATTAGTTTAGAATAAGTGGGTTTGAGGATGTTTGGCCGACAAATGTCTTATTATTTATTTGAACTAGGGTTTAGAATAATTACTGTAGCACAGTACTGTTCATGCTACAGTACCGTGACACTATTCACTCAAGAGCATTTTTGAGAGAAAAGGTCATAAATTTGTCTTTAGTTATTCCTATTTAGATTAGGACTTGTTTCCTTATTAGATTAGGATTTGTTTCCTTATTGGATTAGGATTTGTTTTTTTTATTAAATTAGGATTTGTTTCCTTGTAATGACCAGCCTTATAAATAGGCTTTTAATCAATGAAAATAAGAGAGACAATATGGGAGACAATACATAATGAATTTTGATTGTGAGTTGAGTTGAGTTTACTCCTCTTGTTCTTGATTTAACTTTTGAACTTATCAAAGGTAGATCACAACCTTTGTGGCGTTCCTTCTTGTAATTTGGTTCTTGAGACAGGTTCTTCAATGGGTCTAGATTTTAATATAATCTAGGTTCTTGACACAAGATCTCAATGGGTCTAAATTCTCTATCCATAGACCTGAGTTTGGCTTTCTTGGGTTGTATTTCCAATATTGTTGTTGGGTCTCAAAGCATGTCGATTGGGGTTCACATCAAGGTAGGTTGAAGATAATCTCTCATTGATCTCACTAGAGGATCAATAAGGAGACTATTTCCTTCATTTATGGATGGGGATTTGCATTCATGGGTTGGCACTCGGGAATTTAGCACCCTCCTGTCCCACAGATTATTAGCACCATCATCTCCAAAATTGTCTCCGACATCCACGAGTGGGTATCGATCTGTATTCATATTTGGTCCTAGAGCACATCTCACAAGTCTATTTTTGCTTGTCACGTCCCCACATGCAAAAAAACTAACTACAATTGAAATTTTATACACAAATATATACAAAGGAGCAACGTACCTCAGCCCTTGATGAGAATTAGGGGACTTACCTCCGTTGTCTCCAAATAACCTTCAAATTTGACACTTAGTTAGGATCAAACACAAATCTAGATTTTATTTCTCTTGCCCTACTTGAACCTGTTGTTCCAAACCCTAGCTCCCAAAGTTCATCTACAGCCTCACGATAAGATCGACGGCGGAAGAAGAGAAAGGAAATTATTCCACTAAACTGACCCAACTTCCTCGACAATGGTGGAAAAAATGCTTGATCATTTTCCTAACCTCCAACACGAACCCAATTGTGTGTGTTAGCTTATAGATTTTGGTGAGTGTCAATTTCTCTCGAGGTCAATGCATGAAATGGGAAAATTATGTGTGGATGAACAAAAAAATGCGTGTGTGCAAAAGTGCACTCCAAGTATAGAGAGACTTGCAATGTCGTGTTTTACTTGGAATGAGCATTCCGAGGTCCTCTCCTTAGGGAAAGCGAGGTTGGGTGTTTTTGAAGAGTGATTTGTGAAAAAGTGAAAATTGGAAAATCAGATGATTTGAAATTTGGTGAGTTATGAGTTAAAAAATATGCAAGAAAACAAGGTTGGCCAATGGGAATGCCAAATCGATTCATTTCATTCAACCAATGGTGTTACAGTATTTGATTGTATCGTAAGAACTGAGGGACTGGTGTAGTTGTGTTTGACAAGAGCATACCCCATGACAAGTCTATGGTGTATCAAACGTCCACAACCACATCCACGCTCAACCTAGTCAAACCAAATACTTTACATTACGAGGAAGAATGAAAGAGAGTTGATTCCACATACCCAAGAGGAAGTCCCTCATGGATTAGCTAACTAATAGTTTAGCTATCCATGGTAAAAGCAAGTACAAACATAGAGTAGAGAAATATGGTAGTGAAATCAAACATTAACTAGTATTAATGTAAGAAGAAGTTTAAACTACAAGAGAAAAAACATTCATACCCAAAATGTAAAGCTTGGAGGGACAAAACACAAATATGAAAATGAACTCCAAGAAACTTAACTAAACTTTGATTACTACTTGATTAAAAGAGATTTAGAGTGCAAGGGGGAAAGATTAAAAGTAAAATAGAGCATACTACAATGAAAATGGTGAAGGAAAATGTAAAACCCACCTTTCTTGATGTGAACCCCAATCGACTTGCTTTGGACCCAACAACAATACTGGAGAAACAACCTAAGAAAGCCAAACTCAGGTCTATGGATGGAGAATTTAGACCCATTGAGATCTTGTGTCAAGAACCTAGTTTATATTAAAATCTAGACCCATTGAAGAACCTGTCTCAAGAACCCAAATTAAAAGAAGGAACACCACAAAGGTTATGATCTACTTTTGATAAGTTCAAAAATTCAATCAAGAACAAGAGGAGTAAACTCAACTCAACTCACAATCAAAATTCATTATGTATTGTCTCCCATATTCTCTCCCTTTTCATTGATTAAACATCTATTTATAAGGCTGGTCATTACAAGGAAACAAATCCTAATTTAATAAAGAAACAAATCCTAATCTAATAAGGAAACAAATCCTAATCTACTAAGGAAACAAATCTTAATCTAAATAGGAATAACTAAAGACTAAATTTATGACCCTTTCTCTCAAAAATGCCCTTGAGTGAATAGTGTCATGGTACTGTAGCATGAACAGTACTGTGCTACAGTACTTATTCTAAACCCTAGTTCAAATAAAATAATAAGACATATGTCGGCCAAGCATCCTCAAACCCACTTATTCTAAACTAATAATAATTACTCTTTAAAAAAATTAAAAGCCTTAACAACAAAAGACCCTATCTCTAAGTCATGTCTTTATGTCTTCCATAGCATGGATCAAGTGGATCAAAATTGGTTCTCCCTCTTTCAAGCCCATCTTGAGTGGTGAGCTCTTGCTAGCGTTATCCCAAGTAGATTGCACCAATCCTTGCATTGTTTTCTTGATCTTCATGGCTCTTATTCTTGTAATTGGTCCATCTAGACATGCAACGGATCTTTGAAAGTAGGCCCACCTTAGTTCTCATCATTTCTCTCTTTAGAATTTCATCTTCTATCTTGGACCTTCTTTCTTTAAAAATATTGATGATCTAAAAAAAGTGTGTAAGAAGCCCCAATTTTCATCCATTCCCCTCTTTCTTAGCATGAGTGGCTAAGTTGAACTGATGGGAGAGAGGTTGCCCACAAAAGCTTCCAAAAATCAGTCAAGCCATGATCCTCCAATGCTTTTCTAACCCCTCACTCTCTCTAAATTGGCCACCCACTCCCTCATGCTTAATATCTAAATATAGGGGATAGGAGATTGTCAATGTGTGTAAGAAATGTCAAAGCATGGATTCAGTGACAAAAGTTGAGCCCTTGTAGTTGGTGGAGCCATTTGGAGAAGGATCTGGGTATTTTTGGGCATCTTCTACTGGCAGCTCGTAAGGCTCCTCCCAATAGCTCGTGAGGATCATACTGGTAGGTCTTACAAGAAGGAACTAGACGTTGTTTACCTTCAGGCTCTTCTATCAGTAGGCCTTGCAGGTCTTCTACCGGTTGCTCATTTCTAGTAGGGTCTTTTACAGGTAGTTCACAAGGCTCATGTCGGTAGGTCTTGTAGGGATGCACTAGAAGCTGCTTTCTAGTAGGCTCTTCTACTGGAAGGTCTTAAGGTCTTCAACCGGTAACTCATCTTCTTGTCTTGATAGTCTTGGTTTCTTGGGCTCCCTAGTGATTCATAATGAGATCCATTCTTCCCCATTGACTTCGATCACTTTATGGGGCTGCTTTACGCCTGTCCTTGTCAACTTATCACTTGCAATCAAACCAATCTCCATTAATTATCAATTTGAATCCATTTCTAAATAAATACACTGAAAAACAAGTTAAATTGGATGCAATGAAGATGCTTAATATCCCCAGAAATTGACTATAAGAGAGAGTGTCATCGAACTGATAAACAAGAGGATGCACAGAAGCATTTTATCACTGAAGAGCTAAACAGTCGGGGTCTCTAAGCATTTTACCACTAAGAAAGGTGGCGACCACATTGAGTTGCTCACCACCCTCTCTTAAGGTCTTCGCTGACTCAACAACATGTGAACCTATAGGGTTTTCTTGGGGTTGAGCCGGAAGTTTTCCTTTTTCTTGTTGTGATGCCCCCATGGAGTTTGTCAACTTTGTGAATTGGGTCCTATTGTCATTAAAAGTTGTGGCATTTTGATTGTTGATGGTGGTTGATGCGAATCATGGTCCAACTTCAAGAGATCTAGTTAAAGTTTCAATTGGGCCGGTTACGAGAGCACGAGCAAGGAAGTTTAAGGAGGTACTCAAT
>CM042184.1:31310089-31322709 GCA_023539305.1 Ilex asprella | reverse complement strand
CCTTATTATACATATCCACACATTCACAATAATATTTTATTATGGATATATCTATACAAATATATAAAAAGAAAATATGGGGTGTTACAGATTTACACCCAAATTAGAAGATCAAACCCTAGATTTTAAGAACACCCTTCCCCTAACCTTTCATTACACTCTTCCATACCCTCTCACCCATACATTTTGGAACCCAAGGAGGAGTCTAAAGGGGAAAGAAGGGAGAGGAAGAGTCTTTAAAGCCTGGGTATTTGGCTAAAGCTCCTGAGCATTGAGGTAGGGGATTTTCTTCCATTCACTTATATTGAGGCTAGGGTATTATACATGTATGTTTTTCAATCTCACTCTTATATATATGATATGAAATGCATGATCATTGATATCCTTATAATAAATGCCATGTTTTGAACATTTTGATGGTTTGGTAACTATTAAATTTCTCTTTTTCATTTTCCAACCTTGGTTTTAAGAAAAAATAGATTTTTCCTCTATATAGTACCGGTACCGGTACCGGGTACCGTTCTGTTTCCTTATTTGAATTTCTTGATTTCTTTGCTCCCGAGCTACTTTCAAACTATCTTTTGAACTCCTTTAATCCCAAGTGATATGGGAGGGTCTTTCAAAGCCATATTTATCTCCATTCAACTGCAAACACATCAAATTGACGTTAAGACTTCAATCATCATAACTTGTATTATTTACGGCTCAAAAACGAGTGAATTAAGTTGATTAACATCTTAAAATATACAAAGTTGTGTGCTAATAAGTTCCCACTTTCAAAAACTTAGTGTTTGATATTATATAACCAAATGATGTTATGATGATCTCTTGTGCATTGTTCCTTAATTATTCTATGGTATATTACATGAGGAATTGTGGAATTTGGTAATTCCTTGAAATGGTTGTGAGTTGAGTATATTTTGGTTTTCTCATTTGTATGGTTGTTGTGATGGACTTGGATTGCCTTCGAGAGATGCCGTAGAGTGTTAGAGGTTAGTCTATCCCAGTGGGGGTGAGATGGTTTCCTAGCACTTGTAGTGGGTTGTCATTTGGTAATGAAACCACAATCGTTCACTGGAGTTCGAACGAGGGATAGTATATTTTTCCTAGGAAGGGACTCGTCACTGCCATTGGGATGGTAAACGCCCTTTTCTAAAGTGCTTGTGATTGTGATTGTGATTGGTGGACTAAGTATAATCGTTGGGTAGATTCATGAGAAGCAATCAACATACATAGTACGAGGATGAACCAATATACATGGGATTGTGAGTGGGTCATTCTTGCCGGTGCATTGGTATGGGACAATACATCGGAAGGCGCCCTTCTTAAATGACTAAAAGTTTGAAATGGTTATTGTTGCAAAATTTATTTTATTCTTTCCCGTTGATTATTGTTACCGATTAAACTTGAGATCTATTTAAAATGTCCTGTTTTCCTTTAAAAAGTTTTATATGATATTTGCGAAATGAGACCGATCGAATTTTAAATGTTTTCTAAACCTTGTTTGGGTTTGGGAGAAATTTTCTACAGAGCTTCGTGCTCACCCCATACTGCTAACCTTTTTCAGATTATGTACTTAAGGAGGAGTTAGGTGCCGAGGAGGCCGCCCAGTGGGAAACTCCAATTGATGGGGTGTGGATCCCGAGGTGGACGCATAGAGCGACCCCTTTTCTTTTGCACTAGACTAGGATACTCTTTTGTACACTGAGAAATCTAGTTTATTTTGTATTCCGCTGCCAGATTTACTTTGATATTCTTTTGGAGATGTAAATGTCATTGTTGGGCATATTCTTTTGGATGTTATTGTATATGCTTGAATGATGAAGTAAATTATTTTTGGATATGAAGTTATGTAGTTGCTCTCATGATTGTAAATGGTCTTTAGAATGTAATGCCGTCCAAGGGGGTATTTGGGGTGTTACACCAAGATATCATCAAAATAAACGACAACAAATTTACCAATAAAAGCACTCAAAACATGGTTCATTAAACGCATAAACGTAGTAGGTGCATTGGTTAAGCCAAAAGGCATTACCAGCAATTCATATAAACCATATTTAGTCTTAAATGCTGTTTTTCATTCATTGCCTTCTCGCATCCTAATTTGATGATAACCAAATTTCAGATCAATCTTACTAAACAAACAAGCCCCATGCAATTCATCTAACATGTCATCAAGTCTAGGAATGGGATGGCGATATTTTATTGTTATTTTATTCACAGCACAGCACTCTGTGCACATTCTCCAAGTCCCATCCTTTTTAGGCACAAGTAACACTGAAACTGCACAAGGACTCAAGCTCTCCCGTACATGACCCTTCGACATCAGCTCCTCAACTTGCCTTTGAAGCTCATTTGTCTCCTCAGGATTACTCCTATAAGCTGGACGATTGGGAATCATTGCACCAGGAATGAAATCAATTTGATGTTCAATCCCGCTAACTGGTGGCAAGCCATTTGGGATTTCCTCGAAAAAAAACATCACCAAACTCCTACAAAAAAGAATCAAAAACACTAGGCAAAGTTGTAACACCCCCACATTTTCTTTTATATATGTATATAAATATAAAGAAACTACTCGTGGAAAAAGTGTAGATATGTGTAGTGATGTGTGTTTTAATTTGGTAGGTTTGAAAGGTAGAAATTTCGAATGTTAGTGTAAATCATAGTAAAGCTAGTTTAGCTAGTGAATGGGTGACATGAATTGTAAACGAACTTCTAGCAACTATGTTTGGGGTATAAATGTATGTTGTGAAAGTTTGGGTTGGTTTTGGAAGGGTTTAGGATGGATTGGAAATGAAAAATGGAGGAAAAAGGCAAAACTGGACAAAACCCTACCGGTACAGTCTACCGGTAGAGTATTGTACCGGTACACTTTGGTCCAGAGAGTTTGAGCTACCGGTACAGCCTACCGGTAGAGTATTGTACCGGTAGAGCCGAAAGAATTTTGAAATTTAAATGTCGCAATCTTGGTCCAATTTTAGCCTTTTAAATACCCAAGGTTGTCTATTTTGGCTCTATTTCGGCCACCCCAACATTAGAAACCCTAAGAGAGAAAGAAAGGAGAAGAAGAGAGGAAGAAAGGAAGAGAAAAATAAGAGTCTAAAGGGGTTATCTAAGATCAAAAACCTAGCTTCCAGGAACACAAGGTAGGGATTTTCTCTCATTCACTTACATTGAGGCTAGGATATTTATATCTATGTATGTTTTGACTATCAATGGTATGGATGTATGCTATGGAATCATCATCTCCTAGGATTTTTGCAAATATTACATGTTTTGAACAAAGTTAGGGTTTAATAACCATGAAATCCCTTTTTCTAGTTTTAAAAACCCTAATTCTTGGAGAGCGATGTATTTCCTTCTTGAATGTTTTCTTTATTATGAATATCGAAACCTTAGTGCTTTGTGTTGGTTAGAAAAATTATGTTATTGTGATCTCATGTATTTTAATAGTTGGTGGTGAAATTGTTCAATGCTATACTTTTGGGGATTTTGCTTATAAATTGGAGATTTGTGAAAATTGTTGGGCATTTGAGAACATCTTGGATAATGTATGGCTTCTGGGGTTATTTGGATACACTTTGAGGGTGAGAGATTCCTTGTAAGGATGCTCATGCCAAGAGAGGACAATGTGTGACATTATCAAGAGGTTCCTTGTAAGGATGCTTGAATAACTCAAACCTTGAGGGTGAGAGGTTCTTTGTAAGGATGCTCATGCCAAGCGAGGACAATATGTGACATTATCAAGAGGTTCCTTGTAAGGATGCTTGAATAACTCAAACCTTGAGGGTGAGAGGTTCCTTGTAAGGATGCTCATTCCCCCGAGAACAATATTGTATCATGTGTTGGGAAACAGTTGATATTTTGGAAATGGATGTTTATGGGAATTAGTTGTTATAAAATATTTATATTAAGATTGTTATTTAAAACTTGAGATCCATTGATAAATGTCCTTGTTTTTACTTCAAAAATTATGTATGCTATTTGTGAAATGAGACCGACCGTTTTATATATATGATTTTCTAAACCTTGTATGGGTATGCTTTTCTATAGAGCTTCGTGCTCACCCCCTACAGTAGAACCTTTTTTAGATGTTGGGTCTGAGGATGTACTCGGTACGAACGAGCCGTATCTAGGGGAGTCTTCACTAGAGGGATACTTGGATCCCGAGTGAGACAGCTAGAGATGTCGTTTACTTTTGTTCTAGACTAGAGTACTCTTTTGGAAATGATGTATAGTCTAGATTTCTTTTGTAATTTTCGCTGCGCTATAATAGTAAATTTTCATTGGGAATGTAACGGCCAAAGATGGCATATTCTTTTGAGATATTGATGTAAATGTTATGGATTACTGTTAGGAAGTCTTTTATTGATGGTTTATCTTAGTGCTCTCATGGTATAAATGGTGATTGAATGTAATGCCGTCCAGGGTGTATTTTGGGGTGTTACAAAAGTAGGGTTAAACTCGTTAGTATTCAAAAAAGCCTCCTTGTACATAAGTACAATCATCGGTTGCTCGAAATTAAAAGCTCCCTTAACCTCTCGTTCTTTTGCAAAGAAATTCACATTTTTTCTCTCTTACTTTTGTGAACTCCCACTCTTTTCACTTTTTGAAGATTCAGCAGTCTCTCTGTTTTTTCCCTCATTTTTTTCACTTTCACTCTAATTCCCTCTCTTTTTCATTATTACTCTCTTTTCTTCCCTCAAACTCACTTTTTAATCTCATTTGATCATCATGCACCTGTCTAGG
The DNA here is from genome assembly GCA_023539305.1 of Ilex asprella. Lineage (NCBI taxonomy): Eukaryota > Viridiplantae > Streptophyta > Magnoliopsida > Aquifoliales > Aquifoliaceae > Ilex > Ilex asprella. Next base: position 31,317,957 of record CM042184.1, on the reverse strand, counting down.
TGTTAACGGTACAAGTGTTACATGTTTGCCATGCATTACAAAAGAATATCTATTTCTATATCCATCATAACTTGCCTGTCAAACTGCCAAGGACGTCCCAAAAGCAAATGACCAGCATGTATTGGGACCACATCACACAAAACCTCATCTACATAACACCGAATGGAGAAGGACACTAATACCTGCCTATTCACCTTAATCTCCCCACATTCATTCAACCACTGCAACTTATAAGGAGTAGGGTGCTTAATAGTAGGCAAATTAAGTTTCTCAACTAATGAGATACTAGCAACATTAGCACAACTCCCTCCATCAATGATAACACTACATACCTTATTGTCGATATGGCAGCAAGTATGAAAGATGTTGTCACGTTGTGCCTCGTTGGATATTCCTCTACTTTACTCTCCTTACTGTCCACATCATCATCAGATTCACTTCATTTTCAAAATCACCATTGTCCCTTAAAAACTTAGCATGTTTATTTGGACATTAAGATGCAATGTGCCCCCTGCCCAAACACTTAAAGCACTTTATATCCCTATTTCTAGAAGTTTGAGAATCAGATTTACCTCGCTCCTTGCTAGCCTCTATGTCTTTGCCTTTGTTGGAAGCTTCGACTTTACCGTTAGAATCTAATTTCTCTTCCTTCTTGCTCCAACAAGAATTCAGTTTCCAAGAAGATGAAGAACTCGAATTATGCCCAAAACGAGTAGACATCCGTTTAAGTTGCCTCTCAACCTTCATTGCCATGTGTAGCATATCCTCCATCTCCACATAATGCTGCAACTCCACTACATTTTTAATATCTCAGTTCAAACGGTGCAAGAATCGTGCCATGGTCGCCTCTCGGTCCTCCTCTACATTAACTCGAATAATGGCTATCTCCATCTCCTTATAGTACTCCTCAACGATCTTGGACCCCTGAGTCAACCCCTGCAACCTCTGAAACAAGTCCCTATAATAATGAGAAGGGACAAACCTCTTCCTCATGATACTCTTCATCTCATCCCAAGTGTCAACCGGATGCTCTCTACTCCTCCTCCTATTCATCACTAACAGATCCCACCATACTATCGCATAATCAGTAAACTCCACTGCAGCTAGTTTCACCTTCTTCTCCTCTGAATAGTCATGGCAATCAAACACTAACTCCACTTTCTTTTCCCACTCTAAATAAACCTCTGGATCATTCTTGTCTTAAAAGGGTGAGATTTTAATCTTAATTATACCCAAATTCTCATCTCTCCGATAAACATCTCTAACACCCCCACGACCACCTCTACCATGGCCAAACCCAATCAACGTCGCCTGGTCATCGAAGTAATCACCAAGATCCCACTCGTCATCATCGATATTGTTTTGATGACGCCTATTCTACCTCCTCTCCACTGGTGCCTCACGCCTATCATGTCCATCACCTCTTCTGCCCTCATTCGTTCTCAATTCATTAATCGCATTTGCTTGCTCCTCCAACTATTTCCCATGTCATCAAATCTCGTATTACATTCAAACTATTGTTGCATAACCCGAAGTATGAAGAGCACATCAGTACCACCCTCATCAACTACTCTTTTATCCTTGGAAGTCATGTTTTATAACCTGCAAAACAATGTTAGAAATAGCCTCGCAAACACTCCCTCACGTGTTTCACTCATTTCAATGTCACTCTACCCTCGTGTTTACACTCTTATTGGATTTTTTTAAGATAAGCTCACACACTCAGCCTTTTACCACTCAAATGTTTCACCTTTGTCGTTCTTTCGCAAACTACTCAAAACTCAACCAAAAATCAACCGATCCCACAACAGATAACGACTTTAAAAAAATAAGACACAAATATTGAAGGAATGACCAAAATTAACAATGAAAAACAGAGAATAACAACGATAACAAAGAAACACGACGAAGCAAAAGAAAACGAATTCGACAAAAACTAAGAGAAACAATGATTTGAAAGCAACAAATGGATCGAGAAAGGGGTTAAATCAAATAGGATGATCTATTTTGGGATAACAATGCGTGAATGATCAGAATAAGTAGCTTTCGATTATTTTAGTTCAAATCTCAACACAATTTGCACTCAAAGCAAACTAACTAGTCTCAATTTGATTCTTTCTTTTCTTTTCTTTTCTTTTTTTTGATATCAGATCACAAAAGAGGCAAACTACGTGTAATTGGGCAGCAAACTTCACAATCGATTCATTAGCAAATTAAGCATTCAATTCAGCCCATATTATGCAACCCTAATTGATATTAAAATTATAGAAAAGAACAACTAAAATTCCAGTAGCAAGTCACACCCCAAATCAAACATAACAAAAAAAATTGTGATGAACAGTAATGATGAACAGTGCACAAAGATTTTTTTTTAAATAGATGTGCTTAAATAGAAAAAGAAACACAAACCTGATTTGAGAAAACAAACCCGAAAGCTCTGATACCAAATGATGTGAACCCTTAAGCAAATTCAACAACCCACACGCAAATTGTTTGAAGAATCCCCAAGAAAGTTCACAAACCAGAATTATAAGAACCAAAAACACTAGACCCAATGTTTTCAAGAAACAAGAACCCAAGGTTAAAAGTTCAAGAGAAAGACGCCACACCTTCTCAAAAAGTCTTGTGAAATTCAAGGCTCCACCTATTTCCTGGAAAGTTATGGTTAAGATAAACAAGCCCCTACATTGTTAAACATGGGGCAATTGAAATTTATAATCCATTAATAGGAAATATTTTTAAAGTGAATGGTCAAAAGCTGAAGTCATATCATGATGGATTTTGACAAGCCCAAATCCAATTGGGCCAGACCCAGTAAATCTAGCAAGCCCAAATCCACTAAGAAGGTAGTGGGACTCCAGTTCACCAACTCAACACAGTCCAATATCCAAGGAGCTCATAAAAAAAAAAACACGTGGAGAGAGATCATCGGGATAGATACACAAGAATTTATTGTACTTACATTTTGTAACTATCCTCTCCGAAGAATTAGTACCCTCATACTCACCTCACCGCCTCACCTCACCATGCCTATAAATTGTAGGTCCTCTCCACATGAAAGGACATATCTGGGCATCTCACTAAACCTCTCTATACACTTCGTTTCTCTCTCCTAGCTATTGTACTTCTCCCATAGCTTTCTCTCCTACTCTATTCATTAATAAAAGAGCCACCGGCCACCGTTGTTGTTTCTAAGAATGGAGTAGGTCACTCAAATCAAACCACTATATATCTATGCGTTGAATCAATATTTACATTATTTCCATTGGTTGTTTTATTTATTGTCCATTAATTACACCACTTCACACACTTGACTGCTGATCTTCAGGATACTATTTTGTGCATCATCAAATTTATTCAAAATGTGAATTCCATTTAGTTAATGGAACCAGTATATGTGCCTCAAAAAGTATTTATAAGTGTTTGATTGTAAATAGGAGTACAAACTGTTTGATGTTTGTTTTACATATTAAGGTTTTGAATTATGGATTGGTCTCGCTTCTACATGTTATTTGAGATTTGTCAATCATATTACTTTATAATGTCATACATTGAGGACAATGAGGAATTTAAGTTGGGGGAAGGGAATAATCCATACATGTATTTGTGACCGGCAAATGTTAAGAACCCGATAGTGAGTCTTCTTAAAAAAAATCAAATATTTTTCAAACATGGATGTTGTAGAGATCTAAAAAATGATGATAATTTTTTTTTTTTTTTTGGTCGGTAGGGCACTACATATGCACCATTTAAGCATAAGTCATGTTTAGGAGCATAGTTTAAATATATCATAGAAGAGAAACATGCTTAGACTATTAAAATACACCTATTGTGTGAATTTGAGCCTAAGCAAAAATAGTTTTAAAAATTAGATAAAAAGGGCATCTTGGTTGGCCTAGGTGGGACCGGTCAAACTCGGCCACTAGCGAAAATATATATATTTGAAAATTTTCTTTTAAAATAATTTTGAGAACTTTGGTTAAAATAGAATGTCGAATTGAGGCGTTTCGGGACGAGTTGTAGTGTAACAGGTCCCGGATTCATCAATGGCAAAAGGGTCATTTTGCACCTTTGTCCTCCACTATAAATACAGATCTTTTTGTGTAAAAATATCAAATTTTCAGCTGGGAAGGGTCAGTACACGTTTTTTGAGGAAAAGGGAAGAAAAACCCTAGGTTGTTCAAGCTTCAAGCCACCAAAACTCAATCCTAGGCCAAGATTTTTGCAAGACTTCCTTCTAAGAAATTGTTCTTCTCAACAAGAGCTATATTTTCACCGATTGGTTCAGCTATAAAGAGAAAACAACTCCCTTGGTTTGAGAAAAATTATTTTAGGTATGATATTTTACTAAGTTGGGAATAAATTTAAGTTTTCTTGCCTTCATATGTGTTGATTGAATGATTTAGGTGTTTACTTGATGTTAAAAAATTATTTTTTTAATAGTTTATATGAAAACTTAGTAGTGGTTTAAGTACTTTTGTGTTCTTTGAGTTTCTTGACAATTTGTTGTTATGGTAAAGGTGTATATTGCTTATGTGTTGGATTTTTATATTATACCTTATGTTCATGTAGAGAAACTCTTATGGTTTGAGTGTTATGATGAATTGGTAGTTTGTGTATTTGTTGTTGCTTTGAGAAATTGTGAAAGTAATTAATATGAAGCTTAATCATATGTTCAATCCATTGAATGGTGTTTTATATTCATGTAGACAAGGTATTTGATGAAATATTTCATACAATTCGCATTGAAAAAAATCAAGGCATCTTGGCATACATGAATTCTTGGAACATAGTGTGGATTGAGCACTTGGTGCTATGCATTATGAGGGTGTAGATTCTGTGGTGAAAAATCCAAATTCTGGCCAATGACAGTACTCGCAGGCTGATGGGGGCGGACCGTGAAGCCAGACATGGGTGGCATAGAGTTACATGAGTGTGTCATGCATATTGACATTGCATAACATTGAGGGATTACGGGGTTATAACATTTAAAATGCACACTTGCACATGCCACGCCTTAAATTTGTTTCTTGCATTAGCACTTTATCATACCAACAGTTGAGCTGACCCATTCGTGGGATATCATATTACAGATGAGGCTCTCGATACTTGAAACTTGAGGAAGTCTTAAAGGAATGAGAGAAAAATGGCTTAAATGAATATTTGGCCCTTGGGACATATTTTTCATGTATGGGCATAAGCCCAAATGACTTGTATTTTAATTTAAAAAAGTAATGAATTATATATCTTGGGTCATTTTAAAGTGTAAGGGTGTAAACCCAATTGACATTTGGAATGTTTTTATTTAATAAACATCGTATGTATATATTGGGACAATTATATGTATAAGGGATGTATGTTTAATTTACATGAGTTGTGGTCACCGAGTGAGGGTGGATTGTGATAGCTTATGAAATATTGTGAATATTAGGTGGGAAAAGGGCTTGGAAAACAAATGAGGTTATGTCGAAATTTTATGAAAAATTAAAAAATGTGTTAAGTGTGAAAAACACCTTTCAAATAGGTGGGAAAGATGTCAAAAGGGGGGGTTAGAAACCTTGAAGGAATAGGTTAAAAATGGAATAAAAATGGCATGAAAAACTTTGGGAAAACGTGAGAAATGAATGAGAATCCAATTTCTCCAACCTAAAAACCTTTCATTTACTTTTCTTATTCGTTTACCCTCACTCCCCGGGCATGTGGAAATTCGGGGCGTGACAGATGTAAAAAGAATTTGGTTTAGTTTGGGCATATTGCATACTTTTCTAAAAGATATACATTCTTTGATCATAGCAAAAGCAAAGATTGTTAGAAAATTAGAAATTTTTTATAGTCAAAAAAACATTTGTGTGAAAAAAGTTCATTTACCAAACGCCAACAAGCAAATCGACACGGTGGTTGTATAAAGTATGGAAGATTAATGCATACGAGAGAATAGAATTGGTGTGATGAACCAATGTAAAGTCGAGCATTAGATCATCTTGACTGAATTAAGTATGGTCAGATTAAGGATTATCCAGAGACGCCATCTTATTCCAATGCCATGCTTTCAAGATATGTGTGAGAGAAGATTAATCGGTTCATTGATATCCTCGATTTGGAAGATTCTAACTAAAACTAATTATGATCAAAGTGTATAATTTTTAGGATGTTTATGAATGTTTAAGCTTATTAGATAATTAATTGTGTAAATATTTGAATTTAAACTGATTTTTTGTAAATGCAGGACGAAAAACTGAAGCTAGAAACCAGGATGAGACCAAGGGTCAACAGCCTGCAAGCCCAAGAAGATTCCAGAGGATCAACACTGTCCGGACAGTGCTGATAGAGTCTGGACAGTACTGGCTAGTATAAAACCTTACATTCATGCAGGAACCAGTCCAACAATTCCCTCGCAGCAGAATTTTTAAAAAAAATAGCATAACCCTTCATCTTCTCTCTTTAGATTTACTTCACCCATCAGTTTTTATAGAGTTCTAATCTGACTAAACACTTTCCCAAAAAAATTTACAAGTTTTCACTTATTAAAAATCCTTGAAACTATTTATTCATCAAGAAACTCATGAATCCATAGATCCAAGGGTTAGAACAAGAGCTTCGTCAAGACCAGCAAGGCGAGGAGCCTCTTCTCCGCCTGAAGCAGCCCCGCAACAACAAGAGCAATCCCAGAGTCAGAATGTATTTGACGCTGCTATGTTTTAAAATATTGATTAGCAAGTTTGGTACGACAATTTTTTTTGTGAGCTTATTATTGTTGATAGACTTGTTATATATGAAGATTTTGAAAAAATATGGGTTATGCAAAATTTAGTGGCCCGGGTTTGGTTTAACTATGTGAATTTGGTAGGTCCTGCATAGAAGGCTTAGTCCTAGAATTTTATAGTGATGAAAAAGAAACCAGGCCAAGACAATTTCGTGTCTACGTTAGGGAGTTGTTATTTAAGTTACACCAGCTACTATTGCTAATTTTCTTAATCAGATCCCAAGGTATCCGCACCCACAGTATCCCTATACCGTTTTGCCTAAAATGACTGTCATTGGGATTGAGTTAACTGCAAATTCGAACTATATTTGGGGTGGGGCGAATAAGTACATAAATTAACTGATAAATACAGAATCCTAAATTTGACAACTGTTAACAATCTGTTGCCTCAGTCCTAGAAAAACTAAATTTACACTAAGAGAGCCTATTTTATGTATGCCTTCAGAATGGGACATACTATTGATTTGCTAACATTGATAATGGACCAAATGATGGTGACTATTAAGGTTAAGAATCCCTCACTCCCTTTTATTGTGTTAGTATCTAAGCTATCTGATGATGCACAAAATCGTTCTCGTGCGAGATCAACAGTCACAAGAGAGATTAATGAGCAATCAATGGCAATTAGTGGCAAAACAGTAAATATAGGGTCAACACAGGAAACTTATAGTGGTTCGGTCTCGGATGACCTACGTCCATTCTTCGAACGGCGACGGTGGCCTTATGCGTTTTATTGATCAACGGTGGTACTCCGGAGAGTTTACAATGAGTCTAGAGAGAGAGTGTGTAGAGAGCTTAGAGAGCTTGCTGAGTACAACTAGTGTAGTCTGTGTATCTCAAGAGTCATCGTGCCCTTTATACAGTGAGGGCTTAGATTATATAGGCTCACCAAGGCAGTGAGGCAGTGACGTGAGGGAGAAGTCTCCCGTCAATTGGTAAGTACAAACGTGGTAGGAGTGAGCCTCTTTGGTAAGTAGAGTTATGGTAGGAGTGAGCCTCTTTGATAAGTAGAGTTATGGTAGGAGATCTCCATATCCCGAGTCTTCCTCCACGTGCTCCTATTTACTCGGATGTCATTCTGGTGTGGAGTGTGCTCACGCTTAGC
>CM042184.1:31251337-31305089 GCA_023539305.1 Ilex asprella | reverse complement strand
GGGCGTCACAAGATGATTTTTGAACCCGGAGATTGGGTTTGGCTGCATATGAGAAAAGAGAGATTTCCGGCGCAAAGGCGTTCCAAATTGCTTCCAAGGGGAGATGGTCCTTTCCAAGTCTTAGAGCGCATCAATGACAACACCTACAAGCTAGATTTACCTGGTGAGTACAATGTAAGTGCTACTTTTAATGTTACTGATTTGAGTCCTTTTGATGTAGGTGATGATTTGAGGGCAAATCCTTTTCAAGAGGAGGGGAATGATGCGAATCATGGCCCAACTTCAAGAGATCTAGTTAAAGTTCCAATTGGGCCGGTTACGAGAGCACGAGCAAGGAAGTTTAAGGAGGTACTCAATGGTCTAATTCAAGAGGCATGGACTCAAGCAAGTTCGTGGAGGCCCATTGACCATGATCCACTTGAACAACAAAGATTCATCAACATGGTTCAAGTTCTAGAGGAATCCGGCTAGGCTAAGGCTAGGCTTAAATTGGCCCGTTGTTGTTAAGGCCTCCAATTTATTTAAAGGATTATTACTATTAGAATAAGTGGGCTTGAGGATGCTTGGCCCACATGGTTTACTTCTTATGAAATAGGATTTTCGGAGTTACTGTAGCACCGTACTGTTCATGCTACAGTAACGGCGCACTATTCATTCTTGCTAGGGTTTGATTGCAAGGCTTGCATGCCAAGTACTTTCCTTTTAAATTTAGGCATGTGAGTTATTCTTTTTAGGAAAGTAAGAGATATTTCTTTACCCACAAGTAAGAGATATTTCTTAAATAGGATAAGCTATTTTAGGAAGTTTCCTAATCCTTATAATAACTAGCGTTTATAAATAGGCATTCAAATCAATGAAAATTCAGATTGTTATTCAGCAAATTGTGAGAGTATATTTCTCTTTGGTTCTTTGAAGAACTAGACGAACTTATCGGGATTTCCCGTGGCGTTCACTATCGACTTATCAAACGGATTTCCATACCGTTTGTGGCGTCTTCCTTTATACCAAGGTTCTTGTTTCACAAACAGCGGGTTGAGGTCTATATACCAAGGTTCTTGTTTGTCGTAAACAACGGGTCGAGGTCTTCCATTCCAATCTGAACGTAGAACGATCTTGGGTTCCTTTTCGTTGTTGGTTCTCGTTATTCTTGGCGGGTTTCACATCATAGGGTTTGTGCATAAGCTAGGGTTTTATGTGTGGTATGTTTAAAAATTTTAGGGTTTTGTGCAGAATTGCCAAAAATTACTAGTGAGAATCTGTCAAAGCTTGAAACGACAAAGGAACAAAGTGTAATTTATCCAAGAAAAGGCCGACACACCATAAGAAGAAAAGGATCATCATCTAGTAAAGCACCACCATCTAGACGGTGAAAAGGCGTCCGGACGGTGGCTCTTGGCTGTTGATATTCATCCTCCACCTCATGCTACCTAATTACCTATATATAGGGGTTGTCTTCTTCATTTTTCATGGGGGCCGAGCCAGAGAGAGGAGTTCCAGAGAGAAATCCAAATAAAGAAAGAAAAGAAGAAAAGAAAGGGAAAAAGAGAAAGTCTTATACATAATCCGATCTGTCCTACCCACGAGCCGAAACTCTATATTTCTACATTTTTATGTTATCTCTCTGTTCGGATAGTTTAACTGCCACCACTTTTTGTCTTAATTGATAGTAAAGGTGGTTGTATTTTAGTTGTTCCTTGTGAAAGAAGCGTTCGACTTTGTATTTTAGTTATTGTTGTAATGATAATTACCTGCTGATGAGAACTAATGTGGGCCTACTCTTAAAGATCCTTCGCAAGTTCAAATGGGCCAATTAAAAGATCAAGAGTCAAGAAGATCAAGAAAGCAATGCAAGGATTGGTGCAATCCACCTAGGACTGAATAGGAGCTTCAAGCTGGACCCTATACTAATGGGCCGGGTCATGAGGCCCATTGGGCCGAACCTTTTGGGCCAAATTTGGGCCCAAATATGCCCCAGAACTATCATACATTATGGGCTGCCAAAGATTCCAGAATTATTCCTCAAATCTTGTGCTATTATTCCCTCAAATCTTGTGATGATTATGGAAGATCTTAGGGATATCTTTCCATCTTTGGCATGCCACTCTTTTGGAAAGTACTAATCAAGATTGGAGAAGGGTCAAAGATTGGAAGATTTTTACCACAAACATGGAAGGAATTTGAAGGTCAATACTCCTATACTTGAAAAGATTATCTTCTAGAATAATCTACATTAATTATGTTATTTCCTTTATAATTTACATTAATTATCTTATTTCCTTTATTTTAAAATTTTGAAATTACTGTTCATGCCAAAGTTACTGTTCATGCCTTCCTTGGAGGGCAAGTTTTGTAGCCTATAAAAGGGTATTTAACGCAATGAATAAAGGGAGACAATACATAATGAATTTTGATTGTGAGTTGAGTTGAGTTTACTCCTCTTGTTCTTGATTGAACTTTAGAACTTATCAAAGGTAGATCATAACCTTTGTGGCGTTCATCCTTGTAATCTAGGTTCTTGAGACGGGTTCTTCGACGGGTCTAGATTTTAATATAATCTAGGTCCTTGAAACGAGTTCTCAACGGGTTTAGATTCTCCATCCATAGACTTGAGTTTGGCTTTCTTTGGTTGTTTCTCCAATATTGTTGTTGGGTCTCACAGCAAGTCGAATGGGGTTCACATCACCTGCACTTCTTGTTTATCTATAGCAATGCAGTGTGAGTAGTTTACTTATACACTTCAGTGAGAGGTAAACATATGTATATTATTGGTTAAATTATGAAAATGCCAATGTTATATTATTTATTATGTACATATATATATTGTCTACTATTATGCACTTCATGCATGATTCAGTGATGTACATAATTGGGTGTTACTATGTAGCCCAGAATTATGTCATCAGTGAATCATCACCTGCCAGTTTAATATCTACGGTGTTCCATCGGTATGGCTTGACCTCTAAAGGAGCACTAAGGATGTTTTAACAGTTGCATGGTATATAAAACTATTAGATTAATGACTCAAGTAATCGTCCTAAATGGCTTGTCCTTCTGGATTACTAAGGTCGTTTAACTGGTATACAAGATAATATTGCCAGTTGAATATCTACGATGTTCCACTGGTATTGCTTGACCTCCAAAGGCACAGAGGATGTTTTAACTGGTATATATAATAAGATTACCGATTACATAATTCAAGTGATCCTCACAAATGGCTTAACGTTCTAGTTTACTCAGATTGGACAATTATCACATACATAACCAGCTAACCTAAAAAGTTGTTGTGTTATAGTGTATTAATACCACTAGCTAACCTAAGAAGTTGTGTTATGGTTTAATATGCGTATACTTACTCTAATATAATATTGCCAATAGAGTAATTTACGTATTCCTCTTGAATGGCTTGTCCTTCTGGTTTACTTGAATTAGTCAATTGATGCATATACCAACCAGCTAACCTAAGAAGTTGTTGTGTTATGGTTATTATACCAACTAGCTAATCTAAAAAGTTGATGTACTATGATTTAATATACATTAGACATACTAGTAGACTTTCCCAGCGACAGGAAAAGTTAATTGTTGTAAGGTGGCATTTATAGTATTTAACCAATATAAGGCACATGGGATTCTTAAACCGAAGGGTACTTTTTATATTATTGTCTTTTAAAAATCCATTTACAAGCAAAAGTTTAATTAGACTAGTTATCAATCTAAACTCACATCACAGACTATCTCATGCTACCCTATTATAAATAACAACTTCACTCTTTTCATTTTATTTCCTAATTATTAAAACTCTTCGTGGGATCGATCTTGGACTTAAACTGAGAAAAATGCAATTCGACCACTTATACTTGGGTAATGATCACAAAATAGGTTGAACCAAGTTTTTGGCACCGTTGTCAGGGAGTTACGAAAATTTGAAATTAAATAAAATAGCAAAGTTGTTTACTTATACTATATATTTATATAAAGTGTGTGTTTTCTTTAATAGTTTATGTATGTACATTCATCAGTAGGTTCGGTAGATTATTCATCTCCTTAGTCTTCATCATCTTCATCTATACAAGCATCATTTGAATTATGGCTCAAAATGTACCAAGGGAAGAAAATCCTAGAGAGCAGGAAGTAATTCAAAATGTTCGACCCTTAAAAGAATATATACATCCTACACGACCTAATGTCCCGTCATATTTTGGTTTTCCAACAGGCACTCCAAATCTTAATATTAAGCCAGGAACAATACAATTATTACCACATTTTCATGGTTTAGAAACTAAAAACCCTTATATTCATATGAAATAATTTGAAGAAGTCTATGGAACCTAGCAAGATAATTCTGAAATGGTCAAATTAAGACTTTACCCTTTTTCTTTAAAAGATAAAGCAAAATCGTGGCTTAACACTTTAAAAACTAATTCTATCACAAATTGGCAAGCTTTGCAAACTGTTTTTTAAAAAGTTTTTTCCTATACATCGTACTAATACACTAAGACATCAAATAATGAATTTTTTGTAAAAGAAGGTGGAACTTTTTATCAATGTTGGAGAAGATTTAAGGATCTCCCCAAAGCTTGTCCACATCATGCATTTGAAAACTAGAATTTAGTTGGTTTTGTTTACGATGCTCTCCCACCTGCAATACGGCAATTTGTTGAAATGATAGCCCAGGGGAAATTTATGAATAAAAATCCCGAAAAAGTATTTCAATTTTTTGATACTATTTCTGTGAGTTCCCAATTGTGGGACTTGACTTCTTCAAATATAGTATAAACTAAGCCATCTACATCCGAAAAAGAAAAATATGTGTTAAAAGAAGATGATGATTTGAGGGCTATAATGGATAATTTATCTCGAAAACTAAAAGCTTTAGAAATGAAAAAAAATAAAACAAGTGTCCATTGTATCTACTACAGATCAAATATGTGAAATTTGTGCGTTGTCAGGACATCCTGCAACAGAAAGTTCAACTATACTTGCATTTAAAGAAGTTTTGATTGAATAATCGAATGTTGTTCCAAATTATAATAAAACTTATTTAAATCCATATTCTAAAACTTACAATCCAGGATGGAGAAATCATCCAAATTTTAGTTGGAGAAATACACAACCTACAAATCAAACACAAGGTCCACCATAGTCGCAAAATCAGCAACAGTATCAACCACATCAACCCTCACATAAAAGAACTCTGAAAGATACTAAGAATCAATTTATTCAAAGTCAAATGAATTGTAATACTCAAACAACTCAAGTTTTTAATGATTTTCAAGCCCTCTCAGAGTATTGAAGATATCAAGAGTCATCTAGGTAAGTTAACTCAGTCCCTCAGTATGCCAGAAAAGGGAAAACTTTCATTTCAACCTAAAACCTCTGCAAAGTCAAAGTCAAGCTAATTTTGTGTCCTCTAAACCTTCTCCAAGTCAAGTACAAGCAATCACAGCACTAGGAAGTGGTAAAGTGATTGACAAAACTTTTAGACCTAAAATTTTAAAAAAAATACGAAAGTTAATTCTTTTTAATGAACCACTTGAACCTGAACCTTCAGCCGAAAAGCAACCAGAAATACAAAATAAGGAAGATCAATCGTGTCCTATTCTTTTACCTTTTCTTCAAAGAGTCAAGAAACCTACATCTTGAAAAGATCAATCTAAAATTTTTTAGCTTTTGAAACAAGTTAAGATTAACAATCTATTGTTGGATGCGATTAAACGAGTGCCAGCTTATATTAAGTTTTTAAAAGATCATTGCACTATAAAAAGAAAAACTAATGTACCAAAGAAAGCTTTTCTAACTAAACAAGTTAGTACTATAATACAACATAATACTCTTCTTAAGTACAAAGATCCAGGTAGTCCTACAATCCCATGCATCATTGAAAAATTCTAAATTGAACAAGCTCAACTGGACCTAGAGCCAGTTGTAATTTAATGCCTCATTCGGTGTATAAACAATTAGGATTAAGTGAGTTGAAACCTACTAGTGTTACACTACAATTAGCAGACCAATCAATAAAAAATTCACAAGGGATTGTGGAAGATGTTATCATTCAAGTTGATCAATTTTATTTCCCAGCAGATTTTAACGTTATAGATACATAACCAATTTTTCATGCATCTGCATACATACCTATTATTTTAGGTCGACTATTCCTAGCTACTTCAAATGTGTTGATTAATTATAGGAATGGAATCATGAAACTTTCATTTGGAAACATTGGCTTGATCCGAAATGAGTACACCAAAGTACAGGCGGTCAAGCTGTAGTAATAATCCAGTTCGAGTCGGGAGTTGAATCTACAGGGAACTATTGTGAGTGTTTCAAACTAAGCAATGGTGGAGACCAAATGACCTTTGAGATTTGAAGTTGTGTGGTATATGAGATTTCCTGAACAGAATATAGGATTCTTTCCAAGAAAGTTTTCTAGACAAAATGTAAGATAAGCTCAAATGTAAAAATTACCCTTTAGTTCGAGGATCTGGACATGTAGTTAATCATCCGGCTTATTATATTTGTGCTTGAAAACTCAATTAACCCTCATGTCAACAACAAGTTAATGGGAAGATAAAGGTGGATTGTGAGAATTTCGATGTCTTTCTAGAAGTTTACAATAATTGTATGTACCGAGACTTAACTCATCTACAAACAAGCAAGTGTTTCCACAAGGCACCCAACCATGGCATTAATATTCAATTTCCATTCTTTAATTGAAGCACAACAATGGGAAATATTGAAGGGTAGTCATGAATATCTAGTGGGAGTACTTGCCTTGAATCAATGAGTCTTTTTATGAAAAAGTTATCTATGTTATAGAAAGTACTCATGGTTATACAAAGTACCTTAACTTTGCTAGATGCAATCAATCATTCAATAAGCAAGGGAAATATAAAGCATTAAATATAAGAAAAATGCACAAATATAACTTCCGGATAATTTATACGTGCCCTTCACCTCTTACTAAAGAGTGAATGAGAAATTACTCATTCTTCATGGCTTCGATAAAGCTAGAAAAGTGAGTGATGCTCATCCCACCAAGGAGAGAAATTACACAGTAAAGCATAATAAGTAAGGAGTAGGTCTTCAACGAAGAATGAGTGAATCACGTTCTACCCTTCACAACTTTGGTAAAGCTCTAAAAAAGTGAAAGAGTTTCACTCCTCTAAGGGAAGAAGGAAGCTCAAGCAATGGAAACGAAAAGAAAATAATGAAAGTAGAAGAAAGCTAGTCATTTTTGGAGGGTTTTTCACTGCAACCAAAAGATGATCGATCTTCCTCTATGCAAGTAAATATAAACCTAAGTCTAATAATACTACTTTTTCAACTAGCTAAGAGATGTTGGTCTAGTGACAAATCAATCTCCAAAATAATTCTCCAAGTCCTCTAATGCCCTCCCACAATGGGAGTATTTATAGGCAAGGATGAGGGGATAAGATGAAGTGAAGGAATAGTGCATGGACGTCCAAGTCCAAGTGAAAAGCTAACCACTCTGCAGCCAGTCTCGAGACAATGTTCTAACATTGTCTGGCATTTGAACGTTGCCTCTATCTATGCTTGATGGACGTTCGAACACTAGATAGGGTCTGACCTTCCCATCAAGTGGTCTGTGGTATTGCGTGAAGTCCATTTTCCATACTCCATGCCTCATTTAGACGCTTTGCACTCAACATCCTAGTCTTTAGTAATGGAGGGGAACGTTCAAACATTATTGGGCGTTCGAACGTGGTGCTCAAGTACCTCAATGTCTTCCTTCTTTGCTGTAACACGCCATGACTCAATACTCCAGTAGTTTCATCTTCAATAATTCAAGAGAACCTTCGAATGTAGATTGTCGTTCGAACATTCTTGCATTGGTCCAAGCTTTATCTAATTTTGCTCCAGAATATGCTGATGTTGCATGAAAAGTTTGCCTTTGGTCCCTTGTATAATTTTTGTCCAAAATGTCTTCATTTAAACTCCACTAAAGTATAATTATTCTTAAAAAGGCATAGTGATACTAATCTCCCCCCAAACTAAACATTGCTAGTCTCTAGTAATACAACAATAAATGAATGAAAATCTATCTCTATTGCCTTTTTTGTAGGTCATCCGGTTGCATTTAGCGTATACAACAAGCCATTAAACCCCTAGGTTTACCCTAGCGGATGAGTTTTGTCTCGTGAAGCTACCCACAAACTTCAGTCAAACATATGTGTATGTGGGACTGCTAGTTAAAGTAAGTTAGCATCATGGTCATTGGGACACTCAACCCTTAATTTTTGACTTATCTCCCGCACACTCCTCATTCTTTGGTTTTTATTCTATGCAAAAATTAGCATCTGTCACATTGGTATTTGAAATTCCCAGTGCAGCAGGAATGATCATCCTCGCAACAAGAATTGTTATATAACAAACATTCCACTTTACCACCTTTCATTGATAGCTTTGGTTTTACAAACCTCTGTTAGAATCCTCTCAGCAAAAATTTGCTCCGATTATAGTGATTTGTCTCATAAATCGCATGTGATCAAAGGATGTAATGATGTGAACCCCAATCGACTTGCTTTGAGACCCAACAACAATATTGGAGAAACAACGCAAGAAAGCCAAACTTAGGTCTATGGATGGAGAATCTAAACCCATTGAGAACTCGTTTCAAGAACCTAGATTATATTAAAATATAGACCAGTTAAAGAACCTGTCTCAAGAACCTAGATTACAAGGAGGAACGCCACAAAAGTTGTGGTCTACCTTTGATAAGTTCAAAAGTTCAATCAAGAACAAGAGGAGTTAACTTAATTTAACTCACAATCAAAATTCATTATATATTGTCTCCCTTTTTCATTGATTAAACACCTATTTATAAGGTTGGTCTTTACAAGGAAACAAATTTTAATCTAATAAAGAAACAAATCCTAATCTACTAATCTTTTCAAGGAAACAAATTCTAATCTAATAAAGAAATAAATCCTAATCTACTAAAGAAACAAATCCTAATCTAATAAGGAAACAAATCTTAATCTACTAAGGAAACAAATCCTAATCTAAATAGAAATAACTAAAGACTAAAATTTGTGACTCTTTCTCTCAAAAATGCCCTTGAGTGAATAGATCATGGGTACTGTAGCATGAACAATACAATGCTATAGTAACTTATTCTAAACACTAGTTCAAATAAAATAATAAGACATATGTGGGCTAAACATCCTCAATCCCACTTATTCTAAACTAATAACAAAAATTCTTTAAACAAATTGAAAGCCTTAACAACAAAAGACTCTATCTCTAAGTCATGTCTTCATGTCTTCCATAGTTTGGATCAAGTGGATCCAAATTGGTTCTCCTTCTTTCAAGCCCATTTTGAGTGTTGGTCTCTTGCTAACTTCATCCCCGGTGGGTTGCACCAATCCTGGCTTTGCTTTCTCAATCTTCTTGACTCTTGATCTTGTAATTGGCTCATCTGGACTTGCAAAGGATCTTTAAGAGTAGTCCCACCTTGGTTCTCATCAGATAGCTAATATAAAAATCACATTCACAATTAACAAGGGAGTGAAGTTTAAAGAAACAGACTTATCAAGTTTTGGCATAATCTCATGGAGGAATATTGAAGCAAATAAAGTAAAACATACCCCAACTTTTGGTTGACGACACACACATCCATCAGACTTGAGATCCATTAGGGCTTTTTACAGGTTGTAATGTGGGCAGAGGTCAGTGGCTAATGAAATGACATTAATGATATTCAAAAGTTTTCCCTTTTTATGTAGTGTAGCACACCTCTTTCTTGTTCTTCGATTTTTCCCTAGAAATGGTATTTCTTTCTTTTTTTTCTTTATTTTTTTCACTTTCTTTACAGTATTTTGTTTATCTGGTCCTTTTTCACTTTTTATTGTTTTCCACGACTTCTCTTTCATTCACTAGTAGCCATTATCGTTTTTTTCCCTTTTTTCTTGCTTTTCTATATCAAAATGATAAATAAGAGGGTGTAAGAAAATTAGATAGCAAGGTATGTGACATATCGATTCTTGTGGCTCGGTTATTATATGGGTTTCTTGATAAAGAAATCATTCATTGAAAGCTCAAGCATGACTAACTTGGGATATAATTTTGTAAAAGAAATGTCTAAGGCTCAAAATTAAGTCAAAGATGGCCTAAAGTCCTTTCTCAAGTATGTGCACATGTATGTGTTGTATGGACAGATTCCTTGTGGGATATGCAACAGATTGCTTTAGTTTCATCAATCAAAGCAAGTTTAATGAGATTATTCAAGGATAGATAGTTGCATCAATCAAAGAAATTTTGTAAAAGTAATCTCAAGGCTCGAAACTTACCATGGTATCTTTTGTTATCTCCACTGGTTATACTGGGTTTTCCAGGGAATGTCGGTTATATATCGATTCCATTTTCAAGTCCGATCATCTTGCACCTTAAGAATAACAAATACCAATGTACATTTAATATTTTAAACATACAAAAAATATTATTTTTAAGGATTTGTGGTTTTAAGTCTAAATTGCTAAGTTATGTGTCAAACTGATCATGTGGCTTCTTTAACAAACAGTCTCAAAATCCACATTTGTTCCATCATTTGTAAACAAATAGCAATATTGTGCTAAATCTACACATGCATTTACAAAGATAAAAGTGATAAATTGAACCATTCATTTCACAAAATATGATCGTTTAATACAAACACCAAGGATTCAATTCATCCAACAAAAGAAGTAACAAAACACATAAAAACTTTTAACATCCACAGCAAACAGAAGGAGCTTTGTCCACAAAAGAAGAAACAACTACTCGACCCAAGAACAGAAATCTCACTCTCACTCTCCTCCAGTTCTACCAGTTCTACCAGCTCCACCCCTCAAGTAGCCAAGAATCTCCATCTACTGTAAGAGAATTTTGTCCTGGATGGCCTCGAAGCCTAGCATAATCTTTCGTAGCGATCCGTGGGTGCTGGTGCTGGGTCTTGCCTATTCTTGAATCTGCATATGCTCTCTCTCCAACTCCCTCTCCTCCTCCACATCGAGCTCATCCTGCACCTCCTCAACTCCTCGGGGGGCTCCTCTTGTCTTGTCGTCGTGCTTCCACTGTGTCCTTAACTCCTTTGGAAGGACGCCTTGTTAAGTGGTCCTATTAGTCTTTGTATCATCATCTCAGGCCTTACCCTAATCCTATGGTCCTTGCATATCTCTGTGACCAAGGTTCCAAAGGGTAGTGCATTACTCTTTACATCGCATCCCTTCTTCATTTCATTCAGGATCAGTGAGGGGAGGTCTATGTTGTGGCCTTTCCCAAGGGCGTAGAATAGGCGGGCGATCTCGGGGAAGATATTGTTCTTGCGCCCAATTGAGGTGAAGTTCGAAACCGCAATCAAATTTAGCATATAATATTTATCAGTCAGTTCCCCTAGTCAGAAAAATCTCCGCCCACCCTAAGAAAAGTTAGATACCCCCGCCAGCTCCACTCAACCACATTCATAGTCACGTTCCTCTTTGGGTGGGCTTGGGTACCTGAGGCACTTCTTGCATAATTTCTCTTATGTAGTCTTCATCTACATCAATGTGAGCCCCCCTTATATAGCTTTTTAGTGTCCCATTGACTATTTCAGCGTTGGGGTAAAACTCCCGCACTAAGTCAACTACGGCCCCTTGGCTGTTTCTCAAGTATAACATTCACCCCCTTTTTCTCAAAATTCTCCAAAATACCCAACTCAGTAAAATCCTCTAATACCACATCTCGCTCACAAACCACAACATAGTTTTGGTAAAAATTCTCATACTTGTCTCCTTTGAGAGCCATGGGGAAACGAGTCTTCTTATATCTATGGACAATGGGTGGCCTCCCTTGTCTCTCTTCGATCACCTCCGCCACGAAATTGGGCTCTTGATTGACTAGGTAGTGCCTAGTAGGGAGCTTGACCCTTGGAGGCAAGGTTTTCGGGTTTGGGGATGTTAGGTCTTTGAAAGGTTTGATTTTTTGTGAAAATGAGGATTTTTTATGTGGGAATGGCTTTGGGATGGTTGATTTTAGGTAGAAATGGAGAACAGATGGTGTATTATGGGCTGGGTAATGAGAAATCGCCCTAAGGTTTGGAGGTTTTTGAAGGATTTTAAAAGGAAGACGAACCAGGCTTTTATAGCCTAAGAAGTGACGTTCGAATGTTAATATCATTTGAACGTATGCAGAAGGATTTTAAAAGGATCATTCGAACGTGAATGACGTTTGAACGTGGTGAGCTCCCAGTGTTTTTTGAGTTCTGTCAGAGACCAAAGTACTGTAAGCTTTTCTCGTTCGAACATTCTATTAGCGTTCGAAAGTTAAGTTCACGTTCAAACGTGATGAGGTCCCAGTACTTTTTGGTTCCATCAGAGATTTTATCAAAGGCAAAGTTCTGCAAGCAGGGGACGTTCGAACTTTACTTGGCGTTCAAATGTCAAATCAAAAATCCAAAGTTTTTCTGTACATCAATATGTACAATAAAAGAAGGCTATCTACACAAGTCTGAACCAAAAAAATCATGGCCTCTCAGGATAAGTTTCTACCCACGCTTTTAGGTTGGTATTTTGGGACGTTGCTTACTCGGCCCATGTTTTTATTTTAGTCAAAAGAGTTTGTACAAAAAGATTTTTACACTTTTTACAAAAATTTGGACCCCTTGCATTTTATCCCAACACAAAAATTTTCATAATTTTGTTAGAAAGCAGTCTAATCCAAGTCATCCTCTATCTCTGTGTCATATGAACAATCAGTGACTCTTCTAATTTTCTATCGCACAAACCGGTTAAGCATAGTACCGGAATAGGATGGCCTCTCAGCCCATTCACTATCCAGTCTAATCGATCGAGTGTGTGATCGAAAATTGGTTCAGAACACTGATTATATATTTTCTAAAGACTCTGCTACACTGTTTACAAGCACCAAGCTTTTTGGCACGACGACGTTTAGCAAAAATGCTTCTACCACAAAGGAGTTTCGCTTGCTGTTCTCGGATTTCGATTTTCCTTACCAATCTTGCTTCTCATGATCACAGTATGCACATCAGATGGAAAAGTGCATAGAACTCCTAGACTAAACCAAAAAAAGTTTAACATCCATGTTTTCTAAGCTTTAAGACTCACTATCTGGTTCTTTAACGTCTATTAGTCACAAAGACACTTGAGGCTGACTCATAGACATAATCATGAATTTATATGAACTATGAGGCAAGGTATACAATATGATCAGAAACAACAACAACTGCAACAAAAACAAAAAAAAATTACGGGCACAAAATATGAACTATAGTTCTCACCCCACAACCTAAACTGAACATTGTCCCCATTGTTTCGAATTTACCAATGTATGGATCTTGGAGATGAGGTTGAAAGGTAGAGATTTGTTCATCTACCGAAACCTACAATCAAAACACCACATTTAATCATCTTTGGCTAGATCTAGGTTTTCGTTAGGATAGAAACCATTACATATGAGTGCGAACAGAAGTAAAACACCCATGTTCAAAAAGAGTAAACAAAATCCTTTGGGGTAGATGGTCATGGGATTGTTGGGGTTGGGTGATGAGCACAAAATATTGCATATTTAATGGCCTCATTTCATGTTTTTTAACTCAACTTTTGCATATAAGTACTTAGAGTTAGCCGAAATTATGAATAATGTTGAATTTTTGATGTTGCAGATAATTATAGCTTAAATGATGGATTTTATAATCTTATAACTATGTCCAGATGTGTGGTGAAGGCATGGACACATCACATGAAGATTTGGAGGCTTAAAAGTGAAAAAATCAAGAAGGTATTGGTGTTGGGTAACAAAGGCACCATCACCCACACCATCTGGTAGAAGATCTTTGATTTTCCTAAATTTTGATCATGATCTACTTCGAATTTTAAAAAGTGAAAAACATGAAAGTTGTAGATCTGTATGTCTTCTATATTGTGTCAAAATTTCAGCTATTAAAAACTGAAAAATATGAAAGTTATAGATCTGTATGTCTTCTATATTGTGTCAAAATTTCTGCTAAATCGGACAATTGGATCAAAAGTTATGACAATTCTATGAAAATTGGTCCGGAGCAGACAAAGTGTACCGGTACACTGAACTCTAGTAGGCTTAGAGTACCGGTATGCATACCGGTACGTCGTGGTTGAAGTGCCCAGAATGACTGTTTTTCATGCTCCACTTGCTTAGGGGTCCCACCTACACTTCTCCCACTTGCCCCCTAACATTGTTTGCACATCTTCATGCCTCATATACCCTTGATAAAGAAGGCTTGGCATTTAATGCGGAGAGAGAGAAAGGGGTGAAGCCTGGGTGTGCAGGCTAAGCCTATGCTAGCCTACTATACCCATCTCTTCAGCCCCCTATTGATGGGAGGCATTTCATACAACTAGAGGGACCCCCATACACGAAATTGAAGGCTCTCACACTTCATATACTCAGTATTTTTCAGCATTACAAAGGGTGGCTACCTAAGCTAGGAGTAGTTCAATGTAGAAGATGATGAATGGTGATTAGAAAGCTTATGTTTTTGCATTTTCTTCTCCTTTCCACTTGTAGTAAGCTTTAATTCTCTTGTAATCCTTATTTCTTGCACTTTAATCTTAACTATTTCAATTGCATTCCAAGTTTAATTACATGTTCTTCATTTCACCATTGTTGTTTTAAGCTATCTTCATTTCCTAGCTTTAAATTGGGTATGCAATATTTTCCTTCTTAGATTAAGTTTTCTTGCATTAATTTAAGTTTCATGCTTCATTTTCATTATGTCTCTTTACATTATGCAATGTCTTTCCATTAAGTATGAGTAGCTAGATTTTTAGTTGGCTAATTATAGGGAGACCTCCCCTTGAGTTTTTAATTTCAACTCATTTTCTTTCTTCTCTAGGTGTACGATGATTCAGTTTGACTGGGTTGAGAGTGGACGTAGTTGTGAGTCTTTGATATTCCACAGACCTAGTCATGGTTTATGCTTTCCCTAACTTCCCACGAATCAATCGTTCATCTATTGGGAATTCTTATTGGAGAGAACCTTTTAGATTAGCCAACACTTGTTTTCATTTCATTTTGTATCAAAAACAAAAAACCACAAAACACAAACCAAAAGATTTTACATTTTCCTTTTTCACAAAATCACCTTCACACACTTGAACTTTTCTTCCCTGAGGTGACGACCTTGGAATACTTTTCCAAGTAAAACATGACATACGAAAGACTCCTTATGCTTCCAGAGCACTTTTGTTCACCACACACACATTTCATTCTCCATTCCATACATTTACATTTCCACCATCTTATTGCCCTTTCTTTTGACACCATCCCAATGAAGAGTGACACTCCCTATTATCCATACAGTACACATGCTAAAGGGTGATATTTAGGGGTTAGGAAACTATAAGGTTTTTCACCAAGCATTGGATCATTTTTATAGAGAACAAAGAACAAAAAAGAGGAAGAAGAAGAAGAAAAAGAAAGAAAATGAGAGGGGGGACAACAACGACGAATGGGAAAAAGGAGGAAAAAGGGGTGAGGGTCTTAGAAAGGCGTCTCCTCAGGTCGGGTTGGGTTGGATTTTTTTCTGACCCGATCCTTTTTTGTGTCGGCAGGTGAGAATCTTGGAGGAATATTTTAGTTCCATTAAAAGAATGGTTTCCACATTTTTAATAAAGTCCTCCAAAAATGGTTTCAACCTCTGACCATTAACGGTAAAGGTATTACCATTTGATGGGTTTTCCACTTCTACTACTCCATGTACAAATACCAGTCTGACAATGTAAAGCCTAGTCTAATTTGATCTCAACTTTCCAGGAAAAAGATGGACCATTGAATTATATAATAAGACTTTGAGAAGGTTCAAAAGACTTTCTCAAAATATTCTCGTCATGAAAAATTTTCATCCTGGACTTAGCAATCTTAGCATTGTCATATTCTTCATTCCTCAGCTCTTCTAATTCATTAATCTGAAGTTTTTTTGAGAGGCCGGTCTTGTCTAGGTCCAAGCTCATTGCTTTAATGACCTAGTGTGCTTTGTGCTCCAATTCCACAGGTAGGTGACAAGGCTTGCCATAGACTAATCGATAGGGAGACATGCCCAAAATTATTTTGAAAGTAGTGCAATAAGCCCAGAGTGCATTAGTTAGTCTTTAAGACCAATCTTTGCGGTCTGGGTTTACCATTTTTTCTAAAATTAGTTTGATCTCTCGATTAGCTAATTCTGCCTGTCCACTAGTCTGTGGGTGATAATGGGTTGTAATTTTATAAAAAATCAAGTATTTTTTTATCAAATTCCAGAAAGGACGATTGCAAAAATGAGCACCCCCATCACTTATGATTGATTTCAGAATTCCAAATCGGATCAAAATATTTTCTTTTAAAAACTTGATCATTTTGCGGTGATCATTATTTCGGCATAGAATTGCTTCAACCCATTTTGACACATAATCTGTGGCCACTAAAATGTATAGATAGCCAAAAGAAGGGGGAAATGGACCCATAAAATTAATGCCCCAATAGTCAAAATTTTTAATTATCAGGATTGGGTTCAAGAGCATCAGGTTTCTTTTAGAAATGCTTTCCAACTTTTGCCATCTATCACATGTTAGACAAAAGACATGAACATCTTAAAAAAGTGTGGGCCAATAAAATCCACACTGTAAGATTTTTGCAGCGGTTTTCTTTGATGAGAAATGACCACCACATGCTTCAGAATGACAAAATGATATTACATGTCTGCTTTCATGCTCTGAGATGCAATGTCTTATGATTTGATCTTTATAGTACTTAAACACTTATGTATCTTCCCAAAAGAAATTACGAACCTCCCTTAGAAATTTCTTCTTATCCATCAATGTATAGGAAGGAGAAAATGTACCAATAGCAAGGAAGTTGGCAATATCAGGGTAACATGGTGTTTCCATGATTGTGAACAGTTGTTCATCAGGGAAATTTTCATTTATTGGCAGTCCATCTTCATAAAATTCATATGTTAACCTAGATAGATGATCTACCTTCACTTTCTCTATACCTTTCTTGTCCTTAATGATCAAATCAAACTCTTGAAACAAGAGTATCCGTCTTAAGAGTCTTGGCTTGGCTTCTTTTTTGTGAGCAAATATTTTAATGTTGCATGGTCAACGAATACAATAACAGAAGAACCAACAAGATAAGAGCGAAATTTTTTCAAAACAAAAACTACAGCGATCAATTCTTTTTCAGTTGTTGAATAATTCATTTGAGCATCATTCAAAGTCTTGCTTGCTTAGTAAATCACATAGGGTTTCTTATCTTTTCTTTGTCCCAACACGGCACCTATAGCATAATCACTTGCATCACACATTAGTTCAAACGACAGAGTCCAGTCAGGGGGTTGCATTATTGGAGCAAAAATTAACATGCATTTAAGCTTGTCAAAAGCTTTCTGGTATGCTTCATTCCACACAAAGATTACGACATGACTCAGGCGATGACACATGGGTTTAGCTATGGTACTGAAATATTTTATGAATCTCTTGTAAAACTCTGCATGTCCTAGGAATGATTGGACATCCTTTACAGTCTTAGGAGTAGGCAAATTTCCAATCAAACCTATTTTTGCCTTGTCAACTTTCATGCCTTCAAACGACACAATGTGATTTAGGATAAAGTCTTGTGTTACCATGAAATGGCATTTCTCCCAATTGATCACTAGATTGGCCTTTTTGCATCTTATTAATAGCTTCTCTAGATTTGTCAGACATAAATCAAACGAGTCACCATATACAGAGAAGTCTTCCATAAACACCTCCAAAAAATTTTCAACCATGTCATTGAACAAGCTTAACATGCATCTTTGGAATGGTGCAAAAGCGTTACAAAGTCCAAAAGGCATCCTTTTGAATGCAAAGGTGCCAAAGGGACATGTGAACGTTGTTTTCTCCTGGTCATATATTTCTATCTCAATTTGATTGTACCCAGAATACCCATCTAGTAAAAAGTAGAATGCATGGCCTGCAATTCACTCCAGGACTTGATCAAGAAAGGGAAGAGGGAAATGGTCTTTCCTAGTCACTAAATTGAGCTTTTGGTAGTCTATGCACATTTGCCAGCCTGTGGCGACTCGAGTTGGTACCAGTTCATAGGCATCATTCTTGACCACTGTGACTCTAGACTTTTTGGGCACAACTTGGATTAGACTAACCCATTTGCTATCCGAGATAGGGAAGATTATCCCTGTATCTAATAGTTTAAGCACCTTGGTTCTCATAACTTCCTTTATGTGAGGGTTCAGTCGCCGCTGCATTTGACGAGATGGTTTTGAATCCTCTTCAAGGTATATAGCATGATTGCAGATTAACAGACTTATACCTTTCAAGTTAGCGATGGTCCACCCATTGGTACTTTTATGGAGTTTGAAAACTTCTATCAGCTTAGACTCTTGCAATCCCGTAAGCTTTGATGAAATTATCATTGGGTATGAATCATCCTCTCCCAAGAATGCAGATTTGATGTCAGATGGGAGGGACTTTTAGCTCAGGCTTTGGTGGCTTGACACTAAATGAGAGTGGCTTCGTACCACTCAATGAAAGTTCCTTTAATTTGGGTGCCCATGTCTCAACAGTACGAGTAGGATAACCTTTGTGGATTTGGTCATCATTTGTTGACTCATATGTGCTCGGTTCCAATTATATGATTCATCAAGGTATCACAAAAGGTACCATTCACATGGTCATGAACCAATTACTCAATGAAATTTATTTCTCTTATTTCTTGGTCCTCTCTTAGGTGTTTGGAAATATTAAAAATATTAAGCTCAAGAGTCATATTCCCAAAAGTCAATTTCATGACTCCATTCCTGCAATTCATTAATGCATTAGAGGTTGCTAGGAAGGGTCGAACAAGAATAACGAGAATTGGTTCTCTGAATCCATTGTTGGCTGAGTATCTAGAACAATGAAGTCCACAGGGAAGACAAAGTGGTCCACTTGGACAAGTACATCTTCAACAAGTCCCCTAAGAATTTTTATAGAATTGTCTGCCAATTGGAGCGTGACACAAGTGGGCTTAATTTCACCCAGACCCAATTGCTGGTAGACAGAGAAAGGTAGCAGATTGGCACTAGCTCCGAGATCTAACCATGCTTGTTCTATTATGACGTTTCCAATGACACATGACACTGTTGGACATCCAGGGTCCTTGTATTTTGGAGGGGTGTTGTGATGAAGTAAGGCACTTGCTTGTTCCATCAAGAAAACTCTCTTTCGGGCATTTTGGCTTCTCTTGATTGTGCACAAGTCTTTCAGAAACTTGGCATAAGATGGAACCTGTTTGATTGCATCCAGAAGTAGGATGTTGATCTTTACTTGCTTAAAAAGCTCATAAATTTCTGGCAGGTTGCTAACCTTCTAGACTGTTTTGAGTCTATGAGGGAAAGGAGCAAGAATAGGGCATGAAGGTTCCTTTGATTGTTCTGGCTCTTTTTTTATCATGGTTTTAGGCTCAACTAGTTCAGTGCATGGGGCTAAATCAGGTCTTGGCCTTGGAATGAACATGTTTCTAATTGTTTTGTCAATCACCTTGCCCCTTCTTAGTGTAGTGATGACTTGGGCTTGTGCTTGTGCTTGGTCTTATGGGGTTTCCATGATTGAAGGATTTCCCACATAAAATTGGTCTTGTGGTGGTTTTGGTTGAGCATGAAACTTGCCCTTCTCATGTGTGCTCTTGCATTGGGTCAATTTTTGGATGTGGCTTTTGATATCCTCGAAAGACTAGGTGGTTTGTGCTTTGAAATTGGTGAAAGCCTATGTGGAATGGGTGTTATAGTTCATTTAAGTTTGTATAAACTAGTTCAGTGTATCCTCAAGGCTCCTCTTATGTGGTGGTTGGTATGGTTGGTATGCAGGAGATCCTTGAGGTGGTGGTTGTGATCCTTGTGGTTGGTTCATGGGAGTTGGTTGTGTGTTCCTCCAACTGAAGTTGAGGTGATTCCACCACCCTAGATTGTATGTTTTAGAATAGGGGTCGGAGTAGAACTTGTTAAATTTGGAAATTGCATTTGTTTGTTCCAACAAGACCTATTTGAACGCTGGAATGGAAGGACACTCCTCATTAGGGAGTCCTGTCAGTGCACAGATCCCACACACTTGTTCTGTGTGAGGTCCAACATTGACTTAATGGAACTTTTTTATCTCTAAAGATTCAAGCTTTCAAGGTAGGGTGGACATTTTTGCTCTTAGGTTATCATCTTCTTTCAAGACATACTTATCCCCTTGGGAAGTAGATGGTCTGGCTTCAACGGTGGTAGAAGAGGTTGAGTCCCACATCTGAGAACTATCAGATATGGTGTCAAAAAAATTGAATGCGTCCTCTGGACTCTTACTCATGAATTCTTCTTGGGTCATCATTTCAAAAAACTAACGTAATCTAGTGGACAGGGAGTCATAGAAAAATCCCACCAAAGTCTAGTTCTCAAAAGCATGGAGTGGGCAGGATTGGAGAAAATCTTTGAATCTCTGCTAACTTTGGTAAAAGGTTTCTCTTTCTTTAACCGAAAAATTCATGATTTGTCTTTTGAGTGTATTCGTGCGGTGTAGAGGAAATTTTTTTTAAAAAAATTCATTTTGTAAAGCCTGTCAGTTAGGTATTGAAAGAGCTTTTTAAAGAATTTAGACATTGCTTAGCTTTGTCCCTCAGAGAGAAAGGGAAAACTTTCATCTTGGCCAGTTGAAAATTGTCTTGAAAATTTGTACATACTTCCTCAAAATCTTTTATATGCATATATGAATTTTCTGCATCCAACCCTTGAAATACAGGTAGTAGCTGAACTGTCCCCGACTTTAGAGTAAAAAGGGGAGCATTTTCAGGATATACAAAACAGTAAGAGACACTATTTCTTGTGGGATTTAAATAATCCCACAAAGTTCGAAGGTAAGGCAGTTCCCCCTCTCCCCATAGGAATTTCTCCTTGTCTCTGATTATTTGTCTTATTATTCTCACAAGAGTCTGTTACTGATCTAGGTGAAGATGGTTCAGGCTGATTCACAGACTCACAAGATTCTGCCAACAAATTTTGATAGTGAGGAGTGCCCTTAGACATAAAAAAAATAAAGAAAATAAAATAAATTAAATTAAATTAATACACAGTAAACCAAAGAATATATACAAAAAGAAAAATATTTTTACATTTTACCTTAAAACACTTTTTATAGTTCCCCTGCAAAGGCGCTAAAAACTTCGCTTAATCCAAAATGTGTACACCCAAGTGCAGGCAATCATGCTGTAGTAATAATTCGGTTTAAGTCCGGAGTCAAATCCACAGAGAACTATTATTGGTGATTCAAAGTAAGCAGTGGTGGAGACCAAATGATTGTAACCCTTGAGATTTGAAGTTGTGTGGGTGTATGGGATTTCCTGAATAGAATATAGGATTCTTTTCAAGAAATTTTTCTAAACAAAATATAAGATAAGCTCAAATGTAAAAATTCCTCTGTAGTTCGAGGATCTAGACATGTAGTTAATCACCCGGTTTATTATATTTATGCTTGATAACTTAATTTACCTCTGTGTCAATAGCAAGTTATTCAAAAGATAAAGGTGGATTGTGAGAATTAAGAGTATGATTCCGATGTCTTTCTAGAATTTTACAAGAATTGTCTGTGCCAAGACTTAACCTGTCTACAAACAAGAAAGTGTTTCTACAAGGCATCCAAGCATGACATTAATATTCTATTTTCATTCTCTAATTGAAGCACAGTGATGGGAAAGATTGAAGGGTAGTCATGAAGATCTAGCGGGGGTACTTGCCTTGAACCAATGAGTCTTTCTATGCAAGATCTATGTTATAGAAAGTACTCATGGTTATACAAAGTACCCTAGCTTTGCTAGATGCAATCAATCATTCAATAAGTGATGCGAACCCTTAAACGAATTCAAAAACCCACACGTAAATTGATTGAAGAATCCCCAAGAAAGTTCACAAACCAGAATTATAAGAACCCAAAACCCTAGACTCAATGTTTTCAAGAAACAAGAACCCAAGGTTAAAAGTTCAAAAGAAAGACGCCACACTCAAGATTGAGTGATAAGTCGATGAACGCCACAAGAAAGATTAATTCTTGATAAGTTCTTGAAATAGTTCTTGGAAGAACAATAAGGTAGAAACCTCACAATACTCATAAAAATATTTTGTCCTTTTTCAAGGTCTTGGGTGTGTATATATAAAGCCCTAAAACAAATCTACTAAGGTAACAAATCCTAATCTAAATAGGAATAACTAAAGTTGGGCTTTAAACAAGTAATCAGCCCAAAATCCCTAAACAATCTAAATCAGCCCATACAGCCACTTAATTAGGTTTGTTGGACTTCAATTACATTAAAATAAACTTGAGGCCTTTTCCCCTTAAAGCCCACGCATGCCAAGGTAGAAAAGCCTTCAAACGCATTCTTCATGCTTGGGCTTGCATAATCAGCCCATATGTCTTGAATCAGCCCATTCAATGCTTCCGTCATCCTTTTCGCTTTTGCCCAAGTAATAGGACCTCCATTTATGCTCAACGGATCAGATTGTATTGCATCATTCCCCCTCTCCTCAAAAGGATTCGTCCTCGAACCTTCGTCATCTGCAATAAAAGGAGAAAGATCAATAACATTAAAAGTAGCACTAACACCAGGAAGATCTAGTTTGTAAGCGTTATCATTTATCTGTGCCACCACTTGAAAAGGCCCATCTCCTCTAGGCTGCAACTTAGAACGCCTTTGTGCGGGAAAGCGCTCCTTTCGCATATGCACCCAAACCCAATCTCCAGGCTCAAAGACCACCTTTTTACGCCCCTTATTAGCTTGAGTAGCATATTGCTTCATTCGCCTCTCAAAGTGCAATCTAACTTTCTCATGCATTTGCTTCACCAATTCAACCTTTCGTTCTCCATCTAAATAGTCATGGCAATCAAACACTAACTCCACTTTCTTTTCCCATTCTAAATAAACCTCTGGATCATTCTTGCCTTGAAAGGCTGGGATTTTCATCTTAATGCTACCCAAATTCCCATCTCTCCGAAAAACATCTCTAACACCTCCACGACCACCTCTACCACCTCTGCCACCTCTACCATGGTCAAACCCAATAAACGTGGCCTGGTCATCGAAGTAATCACCAAGATCTCACTCGTCATCATCAATAATGTTTTGATGATGCCTATTCTACCTCCTCTCCACTGGTGCCTCACGCCTATCATGTCCATCACCTCTTCTTCCCTCATTCATTCTCAATTCATTAATCGCATTTGCTTGCTCCTCCAACTGATTTTCCATGTCATCAAATCTCGTATTCATACGTTCAAACTGTTGTTGCATAGCCCGAAGTATGAATAGCACATCATAACCACCCTCATCAACTACTCCTTTATCCTTGGAGGTCATGTTTTATAACCTGCAAAACAATGTTAGAAATAGCCTCACAAACACTCCCTCACGTGTTTCACTCATTTCAATGTCACTCTACCCTCGTGTTTACACTCTTATTGGCTTTTTTTAAGATATGCTCACACACTCAGCCTTTTACCACTCAAATGTTTCATCTTTGTCGTTCTTTCGTAAACTACTCAAAACTCAACAAAAAATCAATTGTTCCCACAACGCACAACGACTTAACAAAATAAGACACAAATATCAAAGGAATTACTAGAATTAACAATGAAAAATAGAGAATAATAACGATAACAAAGAAACACAATGAAGCAAAGAAAACGAATTTGGCAAAAACTAAGAGAAACAATGATTCGAAAGCAACAAATGGATGAAGAAAGGGGTTAAATCAAATAGGATGCTCTATTTTGGGATAACAATGCATGAATGATCAGAATAAGTAACTTTCTATTATTTTTGTTCACATCTCAACACAAATTAGCACTCAAGCAAACTAACTAGCCTCACTTTGATTCTTTCTTTTCTTTTCTTTTCTTTTTTTCTTTTTTTTTTTTTTTCTCTTTTTTTTCTGATATCAGATCACAAAAGGCAAACTACACGTAATTGGACAGAAAACTTCAAAATTGATTCACTAGCAAATTATGCATTCAATTCAGCCCATATTATGCAACCCTAATTGATATTAAAATTATAGAAAGGACAACTGAAATTCCAACAAGAAGTCGTGCCCCAAATCAAATAGAAAAAAAAACCGTGATAAACAGTAATGATGAACAGTGCACGAATATATTTTTTTTAAAAAAATAGATGTGCTTAAATAGAAAAAGAAACACCAACCTGATTTGAGAAAACAAACCCGAAAGCTCTGATACCAAATGATGCGAACCCTTAAACGAATTCAAGAACCCACACGCAAATTGATTGAAGAATCCCCAAGAAATATTAATTCTTGATAAGTTCTTGAAATAGTTCTTGGAAGAACAATAAGGTAGAAACCTCACAATACTCATAAAAATATTCTATCCTTTTTCAAGGTCTTGGGTGTGTATATATAAAGCCCTAAAACAAATCTACTAAGGTAACAAATCCTAATATAAATAGGAATAACTAAAGTTGGGCTTTAAACAAGTAATCAGCCCAAAATCCCTAAACAATCTAAATCAGCCCATACAACCACTTAATCAGGTTTGTTGGACTTGAATTACATTAAAATAAACTTGAGGCCTTTTCCCCTTAAAACCCACGCATGCCAAGGTAGAAAAGCCTTTAAACGCACTCTTCATGTTTGGGCTTGCATAATCAGCCCATATGTCTTGAATCAGCCCATTCAATGCTTCCTTGATCCTTTCGCTTTTGCCCCGAGTAATACGACCTCCATTTATGCTCAACGGATCAGATTATATTGCATCATTCAGAAGAAACAATATGGGAGAGAATACATAATGAATTTTGATTGTGTGTTGAGTTGAGTTTACTCCTCTTGTTCTTGAATGAACTTCTGAACTTATCAAAGGTAGATCACAACCTTTGTGGCGTTCCTCCTTGTAATCTAGGTTCTTGAGATGGATTCTTCAATGGGTCTAGACTTTAATATAATCGAGGTTCTTGAAACGAGTTCTCAACAGGTCTAGATTCTTCATCCATGGACCTGCG
Source organism: Ilex asprella (assembly GCA_023539305.1). NCBI lineage: Eukaryota > Viridiplantae > Streptophyta > Magnoliopsida > Aquifoliales > Aquifoliaceae > Ilex > Ilex asprella. Next base: position 31,280,060 of record CM042184.1, on the reverse strand, counting down.
TTTGGCTTTCTTGGGTTGTATTTCTAATATTGTTGTTGAGTCTCAAAGCAAGTCGATTTGGGGTCACATCATTTGATATCAGAGCAAGGTTTTCAACCAGGTCTTATTCTATCCTTTTTATTTCTTGCATTATTGATTCTAGGGTTATAAAAAAAATAAAAAAAAAATTGTCCAAAAAAAAAAGAATAGAAAAAAAAAGAGGAGCTAATTTGATTTTTTTTTCTCAATATAAACAAAAATATATCTCAATGGATCACTTTGTATTGCATCAATAAGCAAGAGAAATATAAAGCATTAAGCATGAGAAAAATGCACAAATATAACTTCTAAATAATTTATACATGCCTTTCACCTCTTACTAAAGAGTGAATGAGAAACTACTCACTCTTTATGGCTTTGGTAAAGCTAGAAATGCGAGTGATGTTCATCCCTCAAAGTAGAGGAATTACACAGTAAAGCACAACAAGTAAGGAGCCGGTCTTCAACGAAGAATGAGTGAATCACGTTTCACCCTTCATGGATTTGGTAAAGATCTAGAAAAGTGAAAGAGTTTCACTCCTCTAAGGGAAGAAGGAAGCTCAAGCAAAGGAAGTGAAAAGGAAATAATGAAAGTAGAAGAAAGCTAATCACTTTTGGAGGGTTTTTCAGCGCAACCAAAAGATGATCTATCTTCCTCAATTCAAGTAAATATAAACCTAAGTCTATGAATACTTTTACAAAAAGCTAAGAGATGTTGGTCTAGTGCTAAACCAATCTCCAAAACAATTCTCCTAGTCCTTTCATGCTATCCCACAATGGGAGTATTTATAGGCAAGGATGAGGGGACAAGAGAGGGTGAAGAAATAATGCATGACCGCCCAAGTCCAATTGAAAAGCTAACCACTCTGCAGCCAGTCTGGAGACAATGTTCAAATGTTGTCTAACGTTCGAAAGTTGCTTTTGTCATTGCCTGATGGGCTCGAAAGCTAGGTGGGGTCTGACCTTCCTACTCAAGTGGCCAGTGGTCTTCTGTGTAGTCCATTTTCAAACTCCATGTAGAATTTTGATGTTTTTCACTCAGCATCCTGGTCTTCAATAATGGAGGAGAACGTTTTATCGTTATTGGGCATTCGAACGTGGTACTCAAGCACCTCAGTGTCTTCCTTCTTTATGGCAACACGCCATGGCTCAGTACTCTAGTAGTCTAATCTTCAATAATTCAAGAGAAGCAATAAAAGTGAGAGAAAGTTCATCCCCCCAAATGAAGAAGATAGAAATTTCAAAAGATAAATACTATGCTTCTTTCTGTACTAAAGAATGAATGAAATACTACTCACCCTTCATGGCTTTAAAACCCGTGGAGATAAGCTCCTTGAACCCACGAACAAATTGATTCAAACCCAAGAAAGCCGAAATTCAAGTGAAAAAGGAAAAACTTCCCAAGACCCAATGAGAACTTGTCTCAAGAAAACCTTGGTTCGAAAACCCAAGACCCAACGAGAACTTGCCCCGAGAAACCTTGGTTGCAAAGAGGCGCCACAAAGGTTGCAATCCTTTGATAAGCCGAGTGTTCACAAAAGAACAAGAGGAGAAAACTCTCAACTCACAAAGCTATTGATCTCAAAATAATTGTTGTTTTATTCATTGCACTAAATGGCCTTTTTATAGGCTACAAAACTTGGCCTCCAAGGAAGGCATGAACAATAATTCCAAAAATCTAAAATATAGAAAATAACATAATTATTGTAGATTAAACTTGGCCTCCAAGGAAGGCATGAACAGTAACTACGAAAATTAAATAAAGGTAATAACATCACTAATGTAGATTATTCTAGAAGATAATCCTTCCTAGAATGGTAGTATTTGGTCTTCAAATTACTTCCATGATTGTGATAAGAATCTCCCAATTTTTTATCCTTCTCCAAGCATATCCCCAAGAGCTTCCCATAATCTTCACAAGATTTGGAAAGATATCCCCCAAGATCTTCCCATAATCATCATAAGATTTGGAGAGATAATAACACAAGATTTGAGGAATAAGTTTGGACTATTTGGCAGCCCATAATGCATGATAATTCTAGGCTATTTGGGCCCAAATCTCGCCACAAGGTTCGGCCCAATGGGCCTTGTGATCAAGCTCCTCTTCGTTCCTAGCTTGTAGCAAGTATACATCACATGCTTCTACTTCTTCTAAGCCCATCTTTGATAAGGTGGAGTTACTTGAGTCCATAGAGTATTCAACCATGCTAGCTTGAATAAACCCTTGCATTGCCACTTTGATCTTCTTGGCCCGAGCTCTAGTAATTGGACCCCCCGGTACAAACAAAGGATCTCTAGCTTGGGACTCATCATTCCCCCTCTCCTCGAAAGGATTCGTCCTCGAATCGTCACCTATATCAAAATGGGAAAGATCAGAAACATTAAAAGTAAGAGAGACATTATACTCCCCTGGAAGATCCACTTTATATGCATTGTCATTTATCTTCTCTCGGATTTGGAAAGGGTCATCTCCCCTAGGTAATAATTTAGATCTTCTTTGGGCTGGAAATCGTTCCTTTCTCATATGTACCCACACCCAATCATCGGGCTCAAAACTCACAGGTCTCCTTCCTTTGTTTGCTTGAGAAGCATATTGCTTGTTCTTTGCTTCAATTTGAAGGCAAACTTTTTTGTGTAGGCCTCTCACCAATTCAGCCTTTCTTTTTCCATCCAAGCTACGCCTTTCTTCCACAGGTAAAGGCAACAAGTCCAAAGGAGTTAGTGGATTAAACCCATAAACAATTTCAAAGGGAGAATAAGATGTAGTAGAATGCACACTCCTATTATATGCAAACTCTATAAATGGTAAACATTCCTCCCATGTTTTCAAATTCTTTTGAATGACAGTGCACAAAAGTTGAGTCAAAGTTCTATTAACAACCTCGGTTTGTCTATCGGTTTGTGGGTGACATGTAGTTGAAAATAACAACTTAGTTCCCAATTTTGACCACAAAACCTTCCAAAAATGGCTAAGGAACTTGACATCTCTATCTGACACAATACTCCCAGGCATACCATGGTGTCGCACTATTTCTCTAAAGAACAAGTCAGCTATGTTTGTGGCATCGTCAGTCTTATGACATGCAATGAAGTGTGCCATTTTGCTAAAACGATCCACTACAACAAATATGGAGTCTTGACCCCTTTTAGTCCTAGGTAAGCCCAAAACAAAGTCCATAGACACATCAACCCAAGGCTCACTAGGAACCGGCAAGGGAGTATACAACCCATGAGGCATAACCTGAGATTTGGCCTTTTTACACGTGATGCATCTACTACAGATTCTAAAAACATCTCTTTTCATTTTAGGCCAAAAGAAGTGTTCGTGTAGTACCTCTAGGGTTTTTGCAACTCCAAAATGTCCCATCAAACCACCCCCATGTGCCTCTTGCACAAGCAACTCACGCATGGAACAATTAGGCACACACAATTTATTTTCCCTAAATAAGTAACCATCATGCATGTAAAACTTACCAAATGGGGTTTTCTCACATGCTTTGTACAAATCCGAAAAATCAGCATCATTGATGTACATTTCTTTCACTTGCACAAAACCAAGTAATTTGGTACTCAAAGAAGTAAGAAGGGCATACCTTCGAGATAATGCATTAGCCATTATATTCTCCTTACCTTGCTTGTATTGAATGACATAGGGAAAAGTTTCTATGAACTCCATCCATCTTGCATGCCTTTTGTTCAACTTACCTTGTCCCTTGAGATGCTTCAGAGACTCATGGTCAATGTGTATCACGAATTCCTTAGGCCACAAGTAGTGTTGCCATGTCTCCAAAGCACGGACAAGAGCGTATAATTCCTTATCATATGTAGGGTAGTTCAAGGCCGATCCACTTAGCTTTTCACTAAAGAAGGCAATAGGTTGTTTTTCTTGCATTAAAACAGCTCCAATTCCCAATCCTGAGGCATCACACTCAATTTCAAAAGTTCTATTAAAGTTAGGAAGTGCTAAAACAGGTGCAGAACACAATCTATCTTTAACAATTTTGAAAGCATTGTCTTGATCAATGCCCCAATGAAAACCAACATTCTTTTTTATTACCTCAGTAAGTGGTGCAGTAATGGTGCTAAAGTCAAGCACAAAGCGCCTGTAGAAACTAGCTAAGCTATGAAAGCTTCTTATCTCGGCGACGCTCTTGGGTGTTGGCCATTCCTTGATGGCTTTCACTTTCTCCTCATCAACCTCAATTCCTTTTGCACTAACAACATAGCCAAGAAATACAACTTTTTCTATGCAAAAGGGACACTTTTTGAAATTGGCATATAGCTTTTCTTGCCTCAACACCACAAGCACACATCTCGAGTGATCAATGTGCTCTTCTAAAGATTTGCTATACACTAAGATATCATCAAAATAAGCAACAACAAACTTGCCTATAAATGCATGTAAAACATGATTCATCAATCTCATAAAAGTGCTTGGTGCATTAGTGAGACCAAACGGCATGACTAACCACTCATAAAGCCCATGTTTGGTTTTAAAAGCAGTTTTCCACTCATCTCCCTCTTTCATTCTTATTTGGTGATATTCACTTTTGAGGTCAATTTTACTAAAAATACATGAGCCATGTAACTCATCAAGCATATCATCTAGCCTAGGGATCGGATGGCGATACTTTACCGTTATGTTATTGAAGGCTTGACAATCCCCACACATCCTCCAAGTTCCATCCTTCTTCGGCACAAGTAGTACTGATACGGCACACGAACTCATGCTCTCTTTGACATGCTCTTTCCCCAACAATTCTTCAACTTGCCTTTGAAGTTCCTTTGTTTCCTCGGGATTGCTTCGGTAGGCTGGCCTATTAGGTATTGAGGCTCCGGGTACCAAGTCAATTTGGTGCTCTATGCCTCGAATGGGTGGTAAACCATAGGGCATCTCCTCGGGAAAGACATCCTCAAATTCCTGCAACAACGAATTAGCAAGGCTAGGAAGAGAAGAGTTAGTTTCTACAAGGAATATTTCCTTGTATACGAGCAAGATCAACGGTTGATCTGCTAAAAATGCCTTCCTTGCCTCACTCCCTCTTGCAAAGAAGCTCTCTTTTATCTTGCCCTTCCTTTCTTTTTCTTTTCTCTCGTGCGGCATCTCTCTCATTTTTTCTACCACCTCTCTTTCCTCCTTCTCACTCTCTCTCTTTTATTTTTCAATCTCGTTTTTTTCTCTCTCTCTCTTTTTTTCTCGCTCTCTTTTTTTTCTTTTTCAATTTCATTTTTTTTCTCTCTCTCCTTTTTTTTCTCACCCTCTCTCAACTTCAGTTGGTCTTCATACACTTGTTTGGGTGTCAAAGCTGCAAGAGTTATTTTTCTTCCATCTTTCTCAAAGATGTAATGGTTGCAGAAACCATCATGCATCACCCTCCGATCATATTGCCAAGGCCTCCCCAACAAGATGTGGCCTGCACATGACCTCATCGCTATATCTCCCAATGGTGAAGGCCACTAAGACTTGCTTAGTAACCCTAACCTCTCCACAATCGTTCAGCCATTGTAAACGATATGGCTTAGGATGCTTTTGTTCTTTCAATCCCAACTTCTCAACCATAGTAGTACTTGCCACATTTATACAACTACCACCATCAATGATCATGTTACATACCTTGTTTTTAACGAAGCATCGTGTATGGAAGATGTTTTCTCTTTGCTCCTCATCTTCAACTTTGGATTGCATGCTAAGTGCCCTTCGAGCAACAAGAGATTCACCAAAAATAGCATCCTCCACTCCATCATCGCTGTCCTCCACAAGTTCAGGCTTGGCCTCATCATCAGTCTCTACTTCTCCATTCTCCCTCATGATCATTACTCTTTTGTTGGGGCATTGTGAGAATATGTGGCCCGTTCCCAAGCACTTGAAGCACTTGATGTCCCTATTATGCGAAGGTTGGGACTCGACTTTGGGCTTGCTAGGGACTTCCTCCCGTCTACCTCCTTTTGGTGGTTCAAATCTTACTTTGGACATCGCCCCCTCCCTCCTTCCTCCACCTTCCCACTTTGGCTTCCATGATGTGGAAGTGTATCTTGTAGTCCCCTTCTTCTTGAGTTGCCTTTCCACCTTCATGGCCATGTGTACCATGTCTTCTAGCTCAACATAGTGTTGCAACTCCACTATATTGGCTATGTCACGATTTAGGCCGTTTAAGAACCTTGCCATGGTGGCCTCACGATCCTCCTCCACATTGGCCCTAATCATGGCTACCTCCATCTCCTTGTGATAGTCCTCAACACTCCTCGAGCCTTGTGCAAGGCTTTGGAGCTTTTGGAACAACTCGCGGTAGTAATGGCTCGAAATGAACCATTTCCTCATGAGGGCCTTTAACCCATCCCAAGTATCAATAGGTCTCTCGTGATTTCTCCGCCTAGTGGTAACTAATTGGTCCCACCAAATAACGGCATAGTCCGTGAACTCAATCACTGCCAACTTTACCTTTTTCTCCTCCGAATAGTTATGGCAATCGAAGATGAGTTCAATCTTTTTCTCCCACTCAAGGAATGCCTCCGGGTTGTTTCTGCCTTGAAAGGAAGGAATTTTCATCTTGATGCTCCCAAGATCTCCATCCATACCCTCATGGCCCATATGGGGTCTCCTAGGGCCTCCTCTCACACGTCTATCCCTCCTAGGCTTGAATTGGAACATTGCACGCCTATACCGATCGTCATCACCATCATAAAGTCCCATGACATCCTCCTCTTCCAAGTTTTCATTAGGATTAGCTCTAGGTCCTCCTCGTCCCACTTGCATGTTTTGTAAGGTCACCTCTTGTCTAGCAATTCTGTCCTCAATATTTCCAAACTGCAAGGACATTTGTTGTAATTTTTGAAATACTACACGCAAGGTAAACTCCTCGTCAAATTCGGCACCTCCCATTTCTTCCCCAGAGCCTTCCTTTGAAGTCATTGTTAGGGTATATCTGCAAAAAAAAAAAAAGTTAGTAAAAAAAATCTCCTCACACACTTTCTCACGTGTATGCACTCAAGATGTTCACTCGTGTATCACTCAATTTCCTCACACACTCTCTCACGTTTGTATGCACTCTGTTCACACGTGTATCACTCTTTAATGAAGCTTTTGTTTATCCCCACTCAAGTTCCTAAGGAACACCACAATGCAAATCAAAGTTTGGCCTCTGTATAGCCCCTCACAACCAAGATCCCAGAGATGTCAAAGTCCTCGATATGAGACACAAAGTCCAACAAAGAGAGCGTTCACTGAATTTAACACACCACACCAAAAGACTCTAAGATATTGTATGGTATAAAATAGCAAGAGTAATATTCAGAAACCAATCAATATATTTTATTGATTTAGTACTATCATGGTCGCCCAACAAAGAATCTAGAGAAGTGCGTGAGCATAACCCTTTTTTTTTTGCTGTTTTTTTTTTTTTTTTGCTTGCTGCACCCTAGTCACAAGAACAAGAAGAAGAGAATATGAAGAAACAGAAAAGATAAACAAGGAGAGATCAACTTGTGATCTTCTTAGTTCAACCAACAAGAGGGGAATGACTAAATTAGAAAAGAAAGATTAAACCTGATTCGGAGCCTAAGCTTTGATACCAACTGATGTGAACCCGTGGAGATAAGCACCTTTAACCCACGAACAAATTAATTCAAACCCAAGAAAGCCAAAATTCAAGTGAAAAAGGAAAAACTTCCCAAGACCCAATGAGAACTTGTCTCAAGAAAACCTTGGTTCGAAACCCAAGAACTAATGAGAACCTGCCCCAAGAAACCTTGGTTGCAAAGAGGCGCCACAAAGGTTGCAAGCCTTTGATATGCCGAGTGTTCACAAAAGAACAAGAGGAGAAAACTCTCAATTCACAAAGCTATTGCTCTCAAAATAATTGGTGTTTTATTCATTGCACTAAATGGCCTTTTTATAGGCTACAAAACTTGGCCTCCAAGGAAGGCATGAACAATAATTCCAAAAATCTAAAATATAAAAAATAACTTAATGATTGTAGATTAAAATTGGCCTCCAAGGAAGGCATGAACAAAAACTATGAAAATTAAATCAAGGTAATAACCTCACTAATGTAGATTATTCTGGAAGATAATCCTTCCTAGAATGGTAGTATTTGGTCTTCAAATTACTTCCATGATTGTGATAAGAATCTCTCAATCTTTGATCCTTCTCCAAGCATATTCCCAAGATCTTCCCATAATCTTTACAAGATTTGAAAAGGTATCCCCCAAGATCTTCCCATAATCATCACAAGATTTGGAGAGATAATAGCACAAGATTTGAGGAATAATTTTGGACTCTTTGATAGCCCATAATGCATGATAATTCTAGGCCATATTTGGGCCCAAATCTGGCCCATTAGGTTTGGCTCAATGGGCCTTGTGATCCGGCCCATTAGGATAGGGTCCAACTTCAAGCTCCTCTTCGTTCCTAGCTTGTAGCAAGTATACTTCACATGATTCCACTTCTTTTAAGCCCATCTTTGATAAGGTGGAGTTACTTGAGTCCGTAGAGTATTCAACCATGCTAGCTTGAATAAACCCTTGCATTGCCACTTTGATCTTCTTGGCCCGAGCTCTAGTAATTGGACCCCCTGGTACATACAAAGGATCTCTAGCTTGGAAGTCATCAGAAGTTCATCCTTTCAAATAAAGAAGATAGCTTAATAAGAAATATAGAAGCTAGGAAATATAAACATTACAAAGCTAGAGAGAATTGGAAAAAAATGCTTCTAAGAAGTGATGCCTCCTTTTAAAGACTAAGGAGTTTTATAAAGGGATATGGGCAGCAATGGGTGGCAAAAAAGGCTAAAAATCTGCATGAACCGAAGCTTGATGTGAAAATAGTTTCCAGTTTTCGGCAGGGGTGCCTGGACGGTATTAGTGGCATTCAGACGCTAGTATCTTTCTGTCTTCGAAAACTATACTAGATCTATAATCTAGAAGAGGCATTTGGACAGTGGTGGCAGGCGTTTGGACGGTGGTCAACTGTCAACCTTTCCACTTTTTGTCAGTTTGTCTATGAATCATTGATTGAGATAGGCATTCAGACAGTGGTGCCAAGCATTCGGATGAATGTCTCTTTCTATAAATTCTTCTTTTTCCCTTTCCAGCCCACTTTTCTAGTTGCCTTTGTCCCCAAACTTTTGCCAAATTGCACTTTTACTCTACAATTCAAGTTAGTACCTAAATATACCCTATACTAATAAAATTGTTTAATTTATAAACAACTAAACACAAATTGAAAGTAATTAACTGTCTTAATGTATATTGAAATGTCACATTAAGGGTTAATCACACACCCAACTTAAACATTACTAGTCCCTAGTAATATTAAAATAAAACACACAACATAAAGCCACTTTCAAAGGATTTGCGATTGCATTTAGGATATGCACCATGTCGTTAAACCCCTAGGTTATCCCTAATTAAAGAGTCTCGTGAAGGTTTTTGTGAAACCCAAAAAAATTAAAAAGGACAAAATGGTAATTAGCCATTATGGTAGGGTTGAAAACTCAAATTTTTCAAGAACTCGGATGATGAAATGAACCTCACTGTAGAATTCGTATCGTGAAATCTAGTTATCCAGTTAATTTTCATTGAATTCTGAGACAATTAAATTTTTTACACTTTATGATGCAATCAGGTGTGGCACGACGAAAATAAACGCGATCAGATTTTATTCGCAAGACCTAAAGAATAATTTGAAGTTAGTTCAATAAAAATATACTAAAGTTAATACAAGGCAATATTTAGTTGAATCAAAATATAAATTGGACCAATTAAAGTGGGACATGTGGCGCATTGTGAGCCACATATAAGGAGAGTATTTAGAGAAAATTTTGATTTTTTTCCCATTCTTTGGCCTATACTTCCAAGAGAGAGAGAGAGAGAGAGACAAGGGGGAATTTCTTCAAACCTTCTTCATCTTATTCATTAAATCCGCCAACATCCAGTCGTAGGATCGCTTCGGGCTAAGAGTTAAAGTTGTTCTACGCAACGAGAGCTACGCAATCATACCAAAGATTGTGCTTTTCTCCAAAATCTCAAAGACGAGAATTTAGGGCTAAAGCTTGAAAGGCTTGATTTGGGTTCTTGGGATTTCTACTGTGCGGGCTTACACTACAAGAGATAAGGTTCCCTCCTATCTAGGTTTATTTTAAACCTAGGGTAGTGATATGAAATAAGTAGAGCTATAGAGATGAATTCTCATGTATTAGCTCACTCCTAGTGTATCTAGGATGTAGAAAATGGGTATGAAAATATGTTTAAATCATTTCTTGTCTAATTAGGGTTTGTTAAAATGGATTGTTAGGACATTCTACGTGTTTACATGTTTTTGCCTACGAAGTGTTCGATAAAATGCTTATAAATTTAAGTATGTTATTTGGATTGAAATTATATGTGACGTGCTTGGGAATGGTTGTAAAGAATGGACATGTTTATTATATTCTTTATGACATAATGAGCATGATGATATCAAATGAATTGTACATTACATTTGTATGCACTGGTAGCATCTCATTCATGGGCCTTTAATATGATTGTGGGTGTGTGTGTGACACCCCAAAATCCTGGGGTCTGTTGATCACCTAACAACAGCGAAAATACCCTTGAATGCCGCATGCCCCGACACCACGTGATAGTATCCCATTAACCAAGATTATAGCCCACAACCATACCATGTGTTCAATTATCCATTGGATCTAAACAAGGTCCAAGACACCAGGATTTATACCCCATTATGGTCCATTTACATCATTGGAGGGAAGGAACACATACCCCAAAGACTTGGCAAAGCAGTTTTTAAATTTTGAAAATTTTAAAAAACCTACCGATAGGCCATACCGGTAGGGTTGCCTACCGGTAATGCATACTGGTATGGTTTACCTACTGGACTGCACTCTACCGGTAGGATCTTACCCTACCGGTAGGGTTGGCCTACTAGATTGCACTTGGGACAAGACCATACAGGTAGGGTCTGCCCAATTTTGCCCACTTCACCTATTTTTCATTTCCAATCTTATCCAAACTATTCCAAAACCAACCCAAACTTATACAACATATTTTTGTACATTCAACATAGCTTACACAAGTTCTATTACATTTCTTTTCATAGCTATACATGCCCAAAACTAAGTGTTTGCAAAGACTTTACAAAATCTCAAAATAATGCCACAAGTCAGCCCCTTTAGTCTTGGTGCTCTACATGAGAACCATCTGTCGGTGCCACTCCCATACCTGAAATGTTTCCCGTATAGGGTCAGCCACGCTCAGTAGAATAACCCCTACAGAGGCTACTCCCCCTAGATGCACATGCAATGTATACCAATCACAACAATTCCAAATCAAGAGTATACAACTTGATGATGGAATTTACCATGTCATGCCATGTAATGAGATGAGACTCACTTATGCAATTCAACCCAAGCCTCTCCAGGCTCCTCAACACATTCAAGTGTCAATGTGTGTGAAATCGTCATTTATGTTACACATCGAATGACGTATACCATTTAGGGTCTTTCTTGGGGGTGGATATTCATGGACTTACACTCCAGGTCACCAACCCACACAGAATTCACAAACTTTCACCGAGGATTCCGCGTACACCCACACAGTTTATGGACCGAACCAAGGGAGTGCGTACCCCAACCACCGGGCCTTTCACCCGAGGGGGCTTCTAGCCCCTTCTTACTACCCCAACCCAATTTCATGCAACCTTGTAGTTTAGCTAGGCCTTCGGCCCAACTTTTCCAAGCCTTCCGTCAATCACCAAGTGTGGTGCTGACGACAACCATGCACACACCCATGTGATGCGATGTCACCGTGCATATACAATGAAATGCGCCATTTTATCTTGATGTCATGTCCCATGTATAATAAATGTCAAATGGGCAATATCAACCGCATATCATTATAGTCCATGGAAATGTATATCATGTGCATATAAATTCCATGAATCGTCATTATGTTCCATATATCATTAAGCATATATTTCCCACAAGTTATCACATAACTCACTCAAGCATATTATTTCAATTACATCAAAATAACAACTTCAATCCATGCAAGGCATTTTATCAAACACCTTCTATGCATCAATCATGTCATCACATAAAATTATCCGCACACATCAAATGTCATTATTCTAGGCATTTAATCAAACACCTTAGGGGCACCCAAGTCATGAAATCACACAACATAGCCCACATAACCTCAAACCTCAAGAAAGTACTCAAGAACTTCCATTTATCTACATCAAGCTAGAAATTCATTTATGCCATTTCTAGTCTCTTTTACTTATTCCCATAACTATGAACATGTTATATATGTATATATATCCACATACCCTAACAATCCCTTATAGTCATTCTAGGTTAGAAGTGGACCCAAGTAGGAGAAACCCTACTTCTTGGAGCTTGAATCGAAGAGTAGAACTTCAAGAGCACCTCCCGCGCTTCCCAAAACTTGATTTCCACAAAATCTTCCATTTTGATCTTCAGTGAAATCCCTCTTTCTTTGTACATACGTGTAGCCCTCATCGAGGAGAGCGACTTTAGATTTTGGCTCAACAGAATTCGAGCGACAGAACTCCGAAAATCGGCGGAGGAAAGCTTGAAAATCAGGTTTTCTCTCTTTTCTCTCTTCTCTCTCTATGGCCGGCCAAAAGGGGCTGAAAAATAGGAAATTTATGCTGAAATATCCCATTTAAGACCCTATTTATATTTTTAAATGCTCGACCCATGTCGCGCCACGTGTCCTTCGCTTATTTAAGTCCGTTTTTGCCCCGAAACGATTTATTACATTTCGTGTTTAGTCTAAATTAATTTTATTGGTATTTTAGTCCAATCATACTTAAATTTTAAAATATTTATTTTTGGGAACCACTGAGAGGCGCCACCTAGTCATCTCGAACAACGTACAAAAGGTTCGATTATCTCAGAATTCGACAAAATTTGACAGGGTGACTAGATTTCGCAACACGAGTCCAATGACGAACTCTGTTTCCTCATCTGAGGTCTAGAACATGAGAATTTTAAAAATGCATTATAGTGGCAATTTACCATTTTGCCCTTTTTCAGAAAAAGTTTAAAATTTCCTGGGTTTTACAATGTGTGCATGTTTTTAATCAAACACAATCCTTGGTGGGTTGATAGTGTGCTCAGTAAAGTTGGACCTATGCTTGATCGAGTCACACGGGTTTGCATTGAAAATAAGTGTTAGGTGAGTAAGAAAGGCTAGATTCTTCCTCGAGTGCAAGACCCAGTAATTTCAGATACGCACTCCCATTGTTATTTTGTCCATAAAGTGTGTTAGTGTACATGGAACCATTGGTGGAAGTCCATAGATGTCGTGTGAGTTAGGTGATTATTAGTGGAAGTCCATAAATACCTATCCCAAGAAGACAAAGATTTTATAAAATAGTCATTGGATGTTCAATATCAATGGCGGGAGCGTGGAATGCCCGAATGTATGCACATGACATAGCATGTGTTATGGGAGCCAGTGGGACTCAGGTTGCATTGCATGCGTGAGTTTCCATCTCATGGCTTGGCATGTAGTTGTAGCATTCATTTATGAAAAGTATGTGTTTGAATAGATGCTTGATATGATGATTTGCATGTGGCATTTCATATATATTTGGGTTAGGGAATGAACTCATTAGGAGATAACATATTTAGCATAGCTCACCATTTATGGGAATACATTTCAAGTGTTGGACAGGCTCCCGCTGGTGGGCCTCACTTGGGCTCGTATTGACGATAGAGCCAATTTGTGACTCTAGATTTTGGAGTTGAAGACCCTTGTATAAATATTATCTTTTGTCCTTGTACATTTTATAATACAAAATTTGTATTTTGATGAAGGCTTGTAAGGGTACTTTATATTTGGACATTTAATCTCATTATGAATGGATGTAATATGAGTTTGACCGGTTAAATGTTGAAATCTAAGAAATTTGGGCCTCAGTTATTGGTACCTTATAGGTACCTAGCTTCTAGTGAGCTCAGGTTCCAGCACTTAAGCTCATAAGTACCGATATCCCGCTACTAGTGGGCCCAGATACCGATACCTAGTTACCAGGGTCTCCGGTACTGGTATTACTTATCCATGTACCTGTACCTCTTTCCTAAATTTGATTTTTGAATTTCAACTGTTCTGATTCTTCATATCATGAATTATTTTCTTCGGATGATATGAATGGTTAAACTTTAAGTCCTAGACTTTGGGATGTGGACCTTGGAATGGTCGTATGAATAATGTAGGCACAGGTTATGTATTGGGTAGAGCTCTCGTGCAATGGAGACTCTGCCCAATTTTTATTTTGTTATGATCTCGAATGAATGGGATGTAAAGATCTGGTATGGGGTTATACGGTATTCACGAGTATTCCGTGGGTTGATGAGTGATCAACGAGTTGAAAAGGACCCCTAAGTTTTGGGGTGCTGCAGTTTTCAATGAAGATACCTACAAACTTCAATTATTAGGATAAGTCATTATATGTTGATCAATAATGTAATTATAATAGTAATCAATCATCACCTCTAGGTAATTCTCTTTAGGCTTAACTTCACTTGAGGTCCCCAAAGTATAGGGTTTGTCCCATTTTAGTCTCCAATATTTTAATTGTATCATTTTAGTCCCTGAAGTATTGAATATGTTTCTAAATGGTCCCTTAAGCAGGCAACGTCCAGATTATTAACGATTTTTTATCACAAACTTATCACGTGATACTTAAATATGAACAAAAAAAATAATTTGAAAAATTCTTAACCAAATTTTTACTCAATTTTTTGTTAAATAGCTACCCAAATTACACAGTATTTATTATAAGCTATCCAAATTTTGATCAAAAGTTACACATATTACACATTTTTTGTCAAAAGCTATTCAAATTTTTTTAAGAGCTATAAAAAAAATATGACCTAATATCATTTTTCATGAATGTGCACATGTATAATTCTCAATTAAAAAATTTCATGGGGTATGTCAACTCATCGCTTAACATGTGTTAATCAAAGCAAAAATAATGAGATTATTCAAAGAATTACAAGTAAAGTGAGGTTCTTACTTGAGTAAATATACATAATCCCTCCAAGGAAGATGGACTCAAAATCTCATCAACATAATATCTTCATCTCCACTATATATGTAAGCCTTTAAAGAACAATGTTATTCCAAAAATTCTCAAAACTAGCATGAACTTAGTGAACATGGTTTATGAGTTCTGACTAAAAGCATTGATATGACACTCAAGTTTAGCATAGAGTCCTTTAGCAAACTCTATTGAATCAAACTCATAGGTAGATTGATCATCAAAATAATACCAATATACCATGTCAATTCACACCTAACAACCTATCTCAAAATATTGGTTAAACTAATTATATGCACACCTACTTCAAGATAATAGAAGATATCATAGTTAAGCAAAAATCCTAAATCAAGTATCAAACAGTAAAGCACTAAACCAAACCAAGTTCAGACCATTAAAATAAAATTGTGTCATGTAGAAAGTAAAGAGTTCAAAAGCTTGTGATTAAAAGTAAATACTTCAAAAAGTGCCAACACATGCGAATAGTCACTATGTTGATGATGGTCCATATCTTCGCCCAAGACGAATCAGAATCTCCTTTTGAGTGGCTTCAAACTAATCTATTCTAGCCTAAAGACTCAACAATATCTCCTTGTCAGTCCTTGAATTCATCAGTGTTGTCTCATGTATGGTCTGCTTGTCCTATTCCTTAAAATCCTGAGCCTCCTCCTCATTGGCTCCCTCTTCTTGATTTGCTTGTTGACCTCATTTTTGACTTCCTTACACTCCATGAATTTTTTGTAGAGAGGTAGCATCAAGGTATGATAGTTCCTCAACATGTGTTCATGTTGGATCCATCACAATTTCCCTTGCTTTTACATAGATTAGTCACCAAATTTTTGATGGGAAGTTAGAGTTTGTTCCATTATCAAGTTTGGCAAGTCAATGGAATAGCCAACTCCAAAGGAAAAGAGCAACCTAGCCCTCTCAATGTAAACCTGATTTTTTAGGATTGAAGCATAAGATTGGCAATAGTGATCAAATTCAAAATTTTGTATTTATTAGTGAAATCCCCTTATTTGATACATTTGCCATTCCTTCCCCACACAAAGTTTGGGTCATTAGTCAACTCTCTCCCAATTAAAGTCAAATCAATGGGGGGATTAAAGGGATACTCAACATTAGGTTCCCTCCTCATAGGCTTTATTTGATCAACAATGATACCCACATTCACCTGGAACTTAACCCCCCTCGCAAATGTATCAAATTTCCTAGGCACAGTAATCTCAGTATTGCTATAGAATTCCCTCACAATACACTCAAAACCAATGCCCACAGTTTTCATGTGGCTAGTTCAATCCTAATGAGCACAAAATATTGCATATTTAATGGCCTCATTTCATGCTTTTTAACTCAGCGTTTGCATTTAAGTACTTAGTGTTAGCCAAAGTTATGAAGAATGTTGAATTTTTGTGGTTGCAGGTAATTATAGCTTAAATGATGGATTTTATAACTTTGAAACTAAGTGTGAATGTTTGGTGAAGATATGGACACTTTAGATGAGGATTAGGAGGCTTGGATGGTGAAGGATTCAAGGAAAAATGCATTCGGAAGGTTTTGCCCATTAGAGTGAAGGATTTGGACACAGTACCACTAGTTTCCCCATTTTTGACCATGATATACTTCAAATCTGAAAAAGTGCTAAACAATAAAGTTGTAGATCTGTATGTCTTCTATATTGTGTCAAAATTTCAGCTCAATTGGACAATTGGATAAAAAGTTATGACAATTCTACAAAAACTTGTCGGAGCAGAAAATGTGTACCGGTACATAGTACCTATACCAAAACTCCATAAGGTTTAGTGAACCGATACACTGCCCAGAACAGCCCAGAAACACCTGCAACTTATCTCCACTTGCTTGGGGATCCCACCATTGATTCTCCCACTTGCCCATGACTTTCCTTACACATCTACATGCCTCCTACACCATGCTTGAAGACTTTGGAGGCTATGGTGTTAATGGGGATGGGAAAGAAGGCCGCTGACATGTTGGTTGCGGGCTAGCTTGTCCTAGCCTTCCCAACCCATCCATTCAACCTCTCATTGATGGGAGGTCTGCACACTTATGCTAAGGGACCACCATGGACGAAATTACAAGGCACACACACCATATATTCAGCAATAAACAAGAATTTGAGAGGTGGCTACCTAAGCTTAGAAAGTTCCTTGGAAGAAGATGATGAATAGTAGTTATGTTTTTGCATTTTCCTTTCCATTTCAATTGTAGTAAGCTTTAAATTTCTTGTAATCCTTAATTCTTGCCCCTTAATGTCATTTACTTCAAGTACATTTCAAGTTTAGTTCTACATTTTACATTTCACCATTGTTATGTTAAGTTCTATTCATTTTCTAGCTTAAAATGGGTATTGCATATTTTTCTTCATAGCTTAAGATTTTTTGCATTAAGTTAAGTTTCATGTTTTATTTCTTCCTTATGTCTCTTTACATTATGCATGTCTTGTCTTTTCTTATGAGTAGCTAGACTTTAAGTTGGCTAATTCAAAGGAGACCTCCCCTTGAGGATTTCATTTTAACTCTTCTTTTTTCCTTCACTCGGTGTACGGTGGTCGATTTGACTGGGTTGAGTGTGGACATGGTTGTGAGTCTTTGATATTCCGTAGACTTGTCACAGTTTATGCTTAAATCCTCACTTCCATCTTGTCCCAAGCTTTTCACGAATCAATCGTTCATCTATGCACCATTGGAGGAAGGTTTTGAGTTGACTTGGAATTCCCATTGGAGTGAGCCTTTTGGATTAGCTAACACTTGTTTTCTTGCATTTTCATTAAGATCAAAATTCACTAAAACTAACTACAAGATTTTACACTTTTCATTTTTGACAAAATCACCTTCACACAACTCCCTTCCTTCCCTGAGGAGACAACCTTGGAATACTCTTCCAATTGATACACGACAAACGAAAGACTCCTTGCGCTTGGGGAGCACTTTTGTTCACACAACACATTGCATTTCTTTCATTTCATCCATCACACCATTTTTCTGTTGCCCCATTTTTCACATCATTCTGAGGGAGTGTGACACTTCCTTTCACACATAAGCCATATGTGCATTTGACAGTGATGTGCGGAGATTAGGGAATACAACAACAGTTTTCATCAAGCAAATCCCTCATTTACAAATTTTGCCTAATACCCAAATATTCAAAATCTTCAAAGATCATAGCTCATTCATTCACCACAAATTTAGAATCAAAATAATGCTCATACCAAAGTTGTTGCTCAATATTTTCAAAAATATTAGAAATAAAATCAGAATGAACCAGTGGGTTTTGCTCTTGTCTGCTTGGATTTTGTTGCTTTGTACTCTCTCAAGATGGTGGAGGTACTCCCTTTTGTGTTCTACTAGAGCTTGCTCCAGTTTTGCAAGCAATAGATTTCTTCCTTGGTCCCATTGATTTGAGAGTTTAAGGTTGAGATGAGGGTTTTTGATTGGTAAGAACAAGCTAAGGTTCCTAGATTTGATGTTTACTTAGCCTAAAATCCAAGGAAAAGGGATGGGTAGTGGAGATATATGGTATGAGAGGCATTTTTGGGGCTAGGGTTGCAAAAAAAGTAGTGGAGAGGCTGAAAATGAAGATGAATGGCAAACAAGGAGTATTTAAGGACACATCAAGGCATTTGAATGGTGAAGGGGCATCTGGATGTTACAAGTTCTCTGGATTTTCAGCATTTGGCCTCTCCTACTAGCATCAAAATGAAGGTCAGTGGTGTTCGAATGACTTTTTTTTTAAAATAAAAAATTGTTACCCTGAATTTTGAAAAATATATACTAATTAAAAATATCACACATACTAAAAGTCAAACAAAAATGAAAGGCATTAAAAACACACAAGCACACACTTTGAACTTTAAAGTTCCCACCCCCAATCCTAAATGTTACATTGTCCTCAATGTGATAACGTTTATGTGGAATTTCAAAATGAATGGAGGGCAAAGGGAAGGGATATGTTCATCATATGTGAAGAGTAAAATGTCCTACAAAACAAACAATAGAAATGGTATTGGCTCAAACTATATACAAGATGTACTAACTGGTGCATTTTAAAGAATTGTTGGGGTTCCATTAAGTCAATGGAATCCACATTTGCAACAAATCCTTCATAAAATGGTTTAAGATGTTGGCCATTAACTTTAAAAGAATTACCATTCAAAGGACTCTCAATTTCCATAGCTCTATATCCAAATACCTATTTAACAATATATGGCCATGTTTACCTAGACCTCAACTTACTAAGAAATAGGTGGAGCCTCGAATTCTACAGTAGCACTTTTTGGGGGAGGGAGCAAAGGATTTTTGTACAATGGTCTAATCATGAAAAAAATTCATGAGAGCCTTTGTGATTTCAACATTTTCATTTGCCTCATTCCTTCGTTCTTTCAACAAACTATTCTAAAGTTTCTAAGATGTACCTACCTTGTCCAGATCAAAGTTCATAGTCTTAATTGCCCAATAAGCTCTGTGTTCAAATTCTATAGGCAAGTCACAAGGCTTCCTATAAACTAGACGATAGGAAGACATCCCCAAAATTGGGTTATAAAAGTGCATCAGGCAGTCTTAAGGACCATTCTTTGTGGTCAGGATTTATTATTTTTTTTCCAAAATATGTTTAATTTCTCGATTGGCTAGTTCGGTCTTTCCACTTGTCTATGGGTGATAGGGGCAACTACTGTATGTGAAATCAAATATTTTTTCATCAAGTTTTGAAATGGCCAATTACAAAAATATGCACCCCCATCACTTAAAATTGCTTATAGGATTCCAAATGGCGAAAAATGCGTTCTTTCAAAAACTTAACCACAGTGTGGTGATCATTATTTCGACAAGGAATCACCTCAACCCATTTTGGAAACGTAGTCAATAGCAACCAAAATATATAGATATCGAAAGGAGGAGTAAAATTGTAACCCCCCAAAAACAAGGGGTCCTTTGTCAATCCGTTGATCAACCATCAACCTGTAGAATACCCGTGGATACCGTGTTACTCGATCTCATGTTGTTATGCCCCATTTACCGAGATCCATAATTTAACAAAATTTGGGCAAAGTCTCCTTTGTACGGGGAGCTCTACCCAAAAATACAACCTATACAATCATACAACATTGACTACACCGAGTCCATTTATGAGTAACCATTTACCATAATGAGTCCATTCATGAGTAAACATTGGCCACACCGGGTCCCTTTATCCATACCCATATAACCACATGCAAAAAAAAATTACATTAAAAATAGTCCATATGAGTTTGATTACAATTCTTTTATATTTACATGTCAAAATGAGATTTTCACAAAAGTTATACAAAATGAGTCATAAAAGCCACAAGTCAGACTTCTTCACCCTTGAGACTCGAATTGGGAACCGTCCGTTGGTGTGAACCCTGCATCTGAAATGTTTTCCCACGAAGGGTGAGTCACGCTCAATATGGTATCTCCTAAAGAGGCTGCTCCCCAACCTAGATTCATATGAAATGTTTACATGCAATAATCAACCATTCAAAATCTTCCCATCAAGAATATGCATTCAAAAACAAGAACCCCATGCTATGCCATAAAATGAGATGAAACTCACTCATATACATCTATCCGAGCCTTCAACGACTCCCTTAACACATGCAATTGTCATGTATGAAAATCAGGGTTTCTAATCCCCGGTCATTGACGTTACACATCAAATGACAATTTATAAGCAAAATCATGTGTCTTTGTTTGGTAGCGAACTTTTGGTGCGGCGCACACTGATACACATTTTTGGACCTGCACCATCTAAAATGTATAAACCAGTAGTCGGGTCTTGCACCCAAGGGAGAGTCTAGCCCTTCTTGCTATACCTGACACAATTTTTTCATGTAACCGTGTGACTCAATCTGAACTTCGTTCCAACTTTTTCAGAGCCCACCCATCATCCACCAAGTATCATGTTTGATAGAACCAAGCACACACACATCCACACTCATGCCCAATGCCCATAAATGTGATGCCAACATTACGCCCAATAAGAAATGAATGCCAAATGAGCAATTTCCACCATTCTATTGCCAATTATATTGAAAACATATAATTTCCACACTTATCATAATGCTAACATATCATAAGGCATATATTAACATCACGCCCATAACAAGTCCCTAGCATGTTATCACATTATCTATGTAAGCATACTTGATTTCACATTTGCATTTATTTCAAACACCTTCAAGGCATCCAATCATGTCATTACATAATTTGCCCAATTAATCACACAACTTAAGAATCGCATTAGGTAATTTTCACTTACCTAATTCATGATAGAAATTATTCTACCCATTCTCAATACCCATTTCCTCAATTTTTACAACTATAGGCAAGTGATACAACTTCTATCAACCTACCCATTTTCAATACTCATTTCACCAAATTCTCAACCATAGGCAAGTGTTAAAATTCTTTAACAAGCTAACCATTCCATATAATCATTATAGGTTGAAAATAAACCTAATTAGGGAGAAAACTCTACCTCTTGAAGCGTAAAAGAACGTTGGGAAGCTCCAAGAATACACACCCAAGATCAAATCTTTATTCCTCCAAAATCCCATCTCAAAAACATCTGTGAAATTCACTCTTTTTTGTACGTAGGCATAGCCTCGACGAGTAGAACAACTTTGATTTTTGGCTCGTGTTGATTCAAGCACCATAGGGTCATAGATCGTAGAGAGAAAGTTGGGTTGTCTCTTTTTTTTTTCTCTTTCTCTACAACATTGAAAACCCAGCAGATTTGTGGGAAACAAATTTGATTGCTTTCCCTTTTTATACTCCTCAAATACTAGGTTCCCTTTTCACACAGGTCTCCACTTTTGAATTCAGTTTTGACCCGAAACGATTAAATTTCACTCCGGTTCAAGTTCAAAATATTTTTATTTCAAATTACTTTAAATTATTTTCCAAATTTCAAAATTTTATTCAAAAAATCATTTTTTTGGGTCACTCAAGACTCAATCGCCTCGTAAAACATAAAAAATACAAGTATCTAGGAATTCAATGAAAATTGATGAGGTGGCTAGATTTCATGAGACGAATCCAACGGTGAGGTTTGTTTAGTCATCTGAGCTCTAGAAAATTTCAGGTTTGCAATCTGAATCATAGTGACAAATTATTGTTTTGCCCCTTTTTCATAAAAGTTCAAATATCTAGGGTTTTATAAAAATGGTCCCATAAAATTGATACCCCAACAATAAAAAATTTCAATGATCAAAATATGTTTTAGGGGCATCATATTTTTTTAGAATACTTCCCAACCTTTGGCATGTTTCACAAACTAGGCATAATGCATGTACATCTTTAAAAAGAGTAGGCCAATAAAATTCACACTGCAAGATTTTTGCCGCGTTTTTTTTAATAGAAAAAATTACCCACCACAAACTTCAGAATGACAAAAAGGGGTAACCTGATTGATTTCATGATTGAGTACACAACATTTTATGATTTGATCCTTATAATATTTAAACAAGTAAGGATCCTCCCAAAATAAGCTACACATCTCTCTTAAAAAAAATTGTTTGTCAGCCAAGGTGTAGTGAGAAGGAAAGATACTTGTGGCCAAATAATTGGCAATATCCGCATATCATGGTACATTAGGAAAATTTTCTTTAATTGGCAAAGGTTCCTCTTTCGTGTCATAGTTCAACCTGGAAAGATGATCGGCCACCACATTCTCTACTCCTTTCTTATCCTTGATAAAAATATCAAATTCCTGTAGTAAGAGTATCCATCGAATAAGGCGTGACTTGGAGTCCTTCTTTGTGAGCAAGTACTTCAAGGCTGCATGGTCAATAAAAATCATAACTGAGGATCCAACTAGATATGATCTAAATTTATCTAAATCAAATACTATTGCAAGCAATTCCCTTTTTGTGGTGGAATAGTTCATTTGTACATCATTCAAGATCTTGTCCGCATAGTATGTCACATAAGGTTGTTTGTTTTTTCGTTGTCTTGGCACAGCATCTACAGTATAATCACTAGCATCACAAATGAGTTCAAAAGGTAAAGACCAATCATGGGGTTGCATGATTGGTACAAAAATCAGCATGCCTTTAAGCTTCTCAAAAGCCCTTTTGCAAGCATCATTCCACTCAAATGTTGTATCCTGACACAGAAGATTACATATTGGCCTAGGTTTATAAATGAAGTCTATTATGAATCTTTTGTAAAAACCACTGTGATCTAGGAATGACCTAGCATCCTTTACTAACCTAGGTGGGGGAAGATTGCCTATCAAGTCAATTTTTATTTGTCAACCTTAATTCCCTCAGTTGAGACAACATGACCCGGGACAATCCATTATGTCACCATGAAGTGACATTTCTCTCAATTCAAGATAATATTTGTGTCCTCGCACCGTGTGAGGACTTTTTCAAGATTATGAAGACACAATTCAAATGAGTCACCGTACAAGAAAAGTCATCCATGAAAACCTCCAAAAGTGCTCCACATGTCACTAAATATACTTAACATGCATCGTTTAAATGTGGTTGGAGCATTACACAGTCCAAATTGCATTCTTTTATAAGCAAAAGTACCCAAAGGACACGTGAATGTGGTTTTTATTGGTCATCTAGTGCAATTTCAATATGGTTGTACCCATAGTACCCATAAAAAAAAGAGCATGACTAGCTATCCTCTCAAGAACTTGATCAAGTAAAGGCAAAGGAAAGTGGTATTTTCAGGTGAGAGAAGTTCAATTCTCGGTAGTCAATACATATATGCCAGCCCATGATGGGGTAGATAATAGGTAGGGCTTACCCATTTACTGTCAAAGATGGGGTAGATAATACCCGCATCTAGCAACTTAAGTACTTCAGCTCTTACAACCTCTTTGAGTTATGGATTTAACCTTCATTGTGATTGACATGAGGGTTTTGAGTCCTCCTCCAATATATACAATGAGTATAGAGAAGAGGACTTATTCCATTGATATCAACTACAATCCATCCAATTGCACTTTGATGCCTTTTATGACTTTTATCAACTCTAATTCATGTGACTCAAACAACATAGAAGATATCACCACTAAATAAGTTTCTTCTCCCCCAAGAAGACATATTCTAAGTCAGTCAGAAGAGGTTTTAACTTAGGTTTTAGTGTTGTGACACTTGATGAGACAAACTTTGTGCCACGGGGTGATAGCTCTTCAAATTTTGGGACCCATGTCCCCACATAAAACATATTTACAACAAACTCAGAGGTATTTGCAGACTCATTATCAATCACAGACTCAAAAAGCTCATCATATGCATGTGACTCCAACTCTCTTTCAACAAATATATCGTAAAAAGATTTTGTGTTAAAGTCTCAATGCAATTGACTTCATGCATATCCTCTTCTTTCCCTGGATGTTTAACTATGTTAAAAATGTTTAATTCCAATGTCATATTTCCAAAAGAAAGTTTCAAAACTCCATTCCTATAATTAATTAAAGCATTAGAAGTGGCAAGAAATGGTCGAGCTAAAATGGCCTGAATCTAAGTACCAGTGTGCATGATAGGTTGAGTGTCTAGAACAATAAAATCAACAGAAAAATAAAGTTTATCAACCTAGACAAGAACATCCTCAACTAATCCCCTTGGAATTTTAATAGACTGTTTAGCTATTTGCAAAATGATGCTAGTAGGCTTAAGTTTGCATAGACCTAGCTACTCGTAGACAATGTATAGTTGTAAATTGACACCCTCCCCAAGATCAAGCAAGGCTTGCTCAATATTGAAGTCTTCTATTATGCATGAAACAGTAGGACTTCTCAGATCTTTGTACTTGGGAGGGGCCTTGCGTTGGATGATAGCCTTGTTCCATCAGGAATGCCCTCTTTTGCACATTGATCTTCTTTTTTAAACTGCACAAGTCTTTCAAAAATTTGGCATATGATGACACTTGTTTGATTTCATCCAACAGGGGGTTGTTGATCTTCACTTGTTTAAAAAGTTCAAAATTTTCTACATGGTTATTTAAAGTTTGTGTCTTTTTCACTCTTTATGGAAACGGTAAAGAAATAGAGGCATGGTGATTCCTTTTCCTCCTGTGGCATTTTTTTTAATAGGCTCTGGTGTAGTCTCAATAATTGGTTTATGCACTTTGGAAGTGATTGTCTTGTCTATCACCTTACCACTTCTCAATGTGGTAATTACTAGAACCAGGCTAGGAGACGACTCAGATGGGTAAGAGGCATTAGCTTGGATTTGACCAGTGGAGGATCAAGTTGAGATGAGAACATGCCTTTCTCTTCTATGCTCAGTGATTGGGCCAATTTGACTGACTCTTAATGTCATTGATTAATTATGAGATTTAGACTTTGAAGTCATTGAATGACTTAGTTGATTGAGTGTTGAAACTCATTTGACTATACATGAACTGGTTTAGAGTGCCCTTAAAACTCCTCTTGTGTGATGGCTGGTGTGGTGGATATGCATGAGGGCCTTGAGGTGGTGGTGGTGGTCCTTGTTGGTGATTAACGGGAGGTTGTTGTGAGTTTCTCCAACTAAGATGCAGGGGATTTCACCACCCTGGATTATAAGTCCAAGAATAGGGGTTGGAGTAAGGCTTGCCGAAATTGGAAATTGTATTGAATTGCTCTAACAAAACGTCCTTGAATGCTGGGATGGTAGGACATTCCCGAGTAGGATATCTTGATAAAGCACAAATTACACGTACTTGCTTCGTGGGAGACACAACAACCACTTCATTTACCTTCCGCATCTCTAGGGTTTCAACTAGACAAGGTGGCCATCTTAGCCCTAAGTTCTTCATCCTCTTTCAAAAAGTAATCCCCCCTTCTTAAGAAGTGCAAGGTCTAGTATCTACATTGATAGGTGAGGCCGAGTCCCACATTTGGGAACTCTTATAAATGGTATCAACGAATTCAAAAGCCTCATCCGAACAACTTAGGTCTAACTCTCAAATGAATGAAATACTACATATACATCATGTCTTCAAAGGAGCTAGAAAGGTGAGAGAAGTTCATCCCTCCAAATAAAGAAGATAGCTTAACAATAAATGTAGAAGCTAGGAAATATAAACATTACAAAAAAGCTAGGGAGAATTGGAAAATAAATGCTTCTAATAAGTGATGTCTTCCTTCTAAATACTAAGGGATATTAATAAAGGGAGATAGGTGGCAATGGGCAGCAAAAAAGGCTGAAAATCTGCATGCAATTCGAAGCTTGATGTGAAAACAGTTTCCAGCTTTTGGCAGGGCCGTTAGGACGATATTAGTGGCATTCAGACAGTACTATCTTTCTATCTTGGACAACTCTGTTGGGTCTATAATCTTCAAGAGGCTTCCGGAATATGGTGGTAGGCTTTTGGACGGTGGTCAACTATCATCCTTTTCACTTTTTGGCAGTTTTTATGGGAATCATTTGATTGAGATGGGTGTCCGGACAGTGGTGACACATGTTCGGACGCCTGCCACCTTCTAGAAATTCTTTTTTTTTTCCTTTCTAATCCACTTTTTCAGTTCCTTTGTCCCCAAACATTTGCCAAATTGCATTTTTGCCTTGCAATTCAAGTTAGTACCTAAATCTACCCTATACTAATAAAATCATCTAATTTATAAACAACTAAAAATGAATTGCAAGTAATTAACCCTCTCAGTGTATATTGGAATGTCACATTTAAGGGTTAATCATTGATCACTATGTTGTGATCATTATTTCGGGATGAAATTGCCTCAACCCATTTGGACACATAATCCACTGTAAACAAGATGCATAGATAGCCAAAGAAATGGAGAAATTGTCTCATAAAATCAATACCTCAACAATCAAAAAATCTTAATTACAATAATGGGGTTCAAGGGCATCATATTTCTTTTAGAAATATTCCCTAACATTTGGCATCTATCGCAAGTTAGACAAAAGGAAAGTACATCTTTAAAAAGGGTGTGTCAATAAAATCCACACTGCAAAATTTTAGCAGCTATTTTCTTTGAAGAAAAATGTCCACTACAAGATTCAGATTGGTAGAAAGTTATGACCGAATTGATCACATCGTTAAGAATGCAACGTCTAATGATATGATCTTTATAGTATTTAAATAGGTAGGAATCATCCCAAAAGAAATTACGTATCTCTTTCAAAAAATTTGTGTTTATCAATCGAGGTGAAAAGAGATGGAATGGTACCTATGACCAAAAAGTTGGTAATGTCTACATACTAGGGTACCTCAGAGATACAAGAAGCTGCTCATCAGGGAAAGTCTTATTGTTTGGCAAGGGTTCCTCTTTTATGTCATAAGTTAGCCAGGAAAGATGGGCTACCACCACATTCTCCACTCATTTCTTGTCTTTGATAGTGAGATAAAATACCTAGAGCAAGAGAATCCATCAGAGAATTTTCAGTTTGACATCTTTTTGAGTCAACAAATACTTTAATGTTACATGGTCAGTAAAAACAACAATAGAGGACCCAATTAAGTATGACCTGAACCTATCCAAAGCAAATACTAACACAAGAAATTCATTTTTCATCATGGAATAGTTCATTTGTGCGACATTCAAAATCTTTCTGGCGTAATATATGATATATGGTCACTTATCTTTCTGCTATCCTAAAACATAACTTACAACATAATCGCAAGCATCACACGTGAGATCAAAGGGTAGAGAACAGTTAGGGGGCTACATAATGGGTGCAGAAATTAGCATTCTGTTAAGCTTCTTAAAATCCCTTTGGCAAGCATCATTCCACTCTAATGATACATCCTGACATAGGAGATTACACATCAATCTAGATATGGAACTGAAGTTCTTAATGAATCTCCTATAAAACCTAGTGTGACCTAGTAACGACCTTACATATTTTCCAGTCCTAGGTGGTAAAAGGTTGCCAATCAAATCAATTCTAGTTTTATCAACTTTAATCCCTTTTGAAGAGACAACATGCCCAAGCACTATCCTATGTGTCACCATGAAATGGCACTCCTGTTAGTTCAAAACTAGATTTGTTTCCTCACACCACATAAGGACTTTCTCTAGGCTTTCAGGCATGATTTAAAAGAATCCCCATAAACAAAAAATCATCCATGAACACCTCTAAACATCTCTCAACCATGTCACTTATCAGACTCAACATATTTCTCTAAAATGTTGCAAGAGCATTACATAAACCAAATGGAATTCTTCTATATACAAATGTACCAAATGGCATGTGAATATCGTTTTCTCCTAGTCATCAAGTGTTATCTCTATCTAGTTGTACCCTGAGTAGCCATTTAGGAAATAATAAAATGCATGACCCGCAATCCTTTCTAAGACTTGATCAAGAAATGGGAGAGGGAAATGGTATTTCCCAGTTATAAAATTGAGTTTACGGTGTCTATGCACATACGCCATCCCGTGACAACTTGAGATAGGCATTAACTATATAGTATCATTTTTTTACTACTGTAACCCCGGACTGCTTTGGAAGAACTTGGGTTGGACTGACCCATTTAATATAAAAAATGGGGAAGATGATCATTGATGATTCCTGCATCCAACAAGTCCTTATGTGATTCAAGCACTATCCTATTTGTCACCATGAAATGGCACTCCAGTTAGTTCAAAACTAGATTTGTTTCCTCACACCACATAAGGACTTTC
>CM042184.1:31225654-31251327 GCA_023539305.1 Ilex asprella | reverse complement strand
GACAACTTGAGATAGGCATTAACTATATAGTATCATTTTTTTACTACCGTAACCCCAGACTGCTTTGGAAGAACTTGGGTTGGACTGACCCATTTACTATAAAAAATGGGGAAGATGATCATTGATGATTCCTGCATCCAACAACTTAAGCACCTCAGCCCATACAACCTCTTTCATATGTGGGTTCAACTTTTGCTGCATTTGATAAACAGGTTTTACATCCTCCTCATAGTATATGGCATGATTACAGATTAAAGGACAAATACCTTTCAAATCAAAAATGGTCCACCCAATGGCACTCCTGTGACGTCTAAGGACTTATAAGGTGTAACAGCTTAGACTCCAGTGACCTTTGAAGCTTAGATGAAATGATCATAGAATAAGACTCATCCACCCCAAGAAATGTATATTTCAAATTAGATGGGAGTGGTTTCAATTCAAGTTTTGGTAGTTTGACATTAGATGAGAGTGGTTTATTACCTTCAAGAGCTAACTCCTTAAACTTGGGCACCCATGGCCCTATAGCATAAACTGGAAAAACTTTAAGCTTCTTAGCTAGACTCAATCAATCATCCTCAAACATAGACCCCAATTCAGATGAAATGGACTCCACCAAACAAGACTCGAATGAATCACCAAGAAATGACTTATTCAAATGCTCAATGAAATTGACTCGTGTCACTTCCTTCTCCTCACCTAGTTGCTTTGCGATACTGAAAATATTAAGCTCAGGAGTCATATTTCCAAAAGATAATTTCCTGATCCCATTCCTACAATTGATTAAAGGTTTAGAACTAGTAAGAAAAGGTTGACCAAGAATGACAAGAATTTGACTTCGTGAGTGTGTGACAGGTTGGGAGTCCAAGACAATAAAGTCTACCTGGAAAAAGAATTTGTCCACTTGGACAAGGATATCCTCAATTATCCCCCTTGGAACTTTGACAAACTGGTTTTCCAACTGAAGTGTAATGCAAATAGGCTTAAGCTCACCTAGATCTAGCAAAGCCTCGTCAATTTTGAAGTTCCCGTGACACATGAAACTGTGGGACACCCTAGGTCTTTGTATTTTGGAGGATTTTTGTGTTGGATTATGACACTCTTGTTCAGTTAAGAAGGACCTCTTTTGAACATTATGGCTCATTTTGACTATGCACAAGTCCTTTAGAAACTTTCCATAAGAAGGGACCTACTTGATGGCATCAAGAAGTGGGATATTAATTTTTACTTGCTTAAAAAGATTGTAAATGTCAGCATGGTCGTTCAAATTATGGTCGTTCAAAAGATTGGAAAATCCACATCACGTATTTTTCTTTCCATTTTTCTTAGGGACCAAGTAAATAAAAATTTGTGAGTCACCACTCAAGCAGTGGGAGGGCAGTGGCTGCTAGAATGAAAAAAAATTCAACCTGTAGCAGAGAAGCAAAAACTGCTCAAGTGACCTCAACACTGTTGGAGCTATCTCAAAACTGCTCAAGCCGCCGAAAAACAACCTAGAGAGCAGTCTCTACTTCCCAAATGGTTAGTCTTTACTGATTTTATTCTTAAGTGTTTAGAGACTTGTCACTCCCCAAATTCACAACAGATGTGAACTAACTAATATCCATCAAAAGCATGAGAGCATAACTAAAACACCATCAAATAATCAAACGTTAGCCATTCAAGGTTACATCCAAAATATATATATATATATATACCATCTAATTAAATGACATTCGTGACATTCATCCATCATCAAACAATTACAACTAAAATAGGTAAACAAATCCCTAAGCCTTGAAAGTTAGATCCAGTTCTTGATTTTCTTCAAGATCCAGCTCCACATGCTCAGCTAAGGTTATACCACTTAGGGCCACAAAGTTTTATGAAGCGTGTATACGGATGCATCAACATTTAACGAAATCTTTCCATGAATAGTATATTAACCCTCAACCTCGAACTCCGTGAATGAATAATGGTTTAAAACCTTGAAAGGAATCAACCCTGCTATGAGTGATAGCAACACTTCGAACCCCTCAAGATAAGAAGCACATCTAAATATTTTGCAATATAAGTTCAAAGACAATCAAGTTCATCACACCAAACTATACAAGAATATTGTTCATACTTTTCAATAAAATTCATGTGCACCACATATCATGATTCCACAATTATCAAGATAGAATAAATTTTTTTAAAAATAAACATTCAAGATCGCCAAGAAACATTATCAATATAACCATATTCAAGATCTAGGATTTTTGAATCAAAAACATACAATTTGGATGTAAATCACATATTCTTCCAAGAAAATGATTCATATGATTGAGAGTAAATCAAAGCAGATGTTTATCTATCACATATTTAGGAATTAAAATAAAAAATTATATAAATAGTAACCCTATCCTCAATGAATAGGCATGGAAAAGAAACTTTACCTTAATTATGTAGATAGTATATGATTAGTAATTAAAAAGTAGCATTTTTCTATGCCTTTTTTAGACTAATTGTACTTTGATGGAGTTTAAGTGATGTCATTTCAGATCCTAGTGAACAAGGGTTCAAGAATAACAAATATCACATTTGAGGGTAACGCCAACACATTAGGGAATAAAATTGGAAAAGCTTGGACCAAGCCAAGAACGTTTGAACGACAATCAATGTTCGAACATTGACTGAAATCATGTGAAGTTCAGAGTGCTGAGACATGGTGTGTTATAGTCAAGAAGGAAGACCCCGAAGTACTTGAATACCACGTTTGAATGTCAATCAACATACAAACGTCCCCTGGAATCATTTGAAGATTAGACTGATGCATGGAGTGAGGAAATAGGATTCCACAAAAGACCACAAGCCACTAGAGTAGAAGGTCAGACCCCATCTGGCAATCGAACGCACTTAAAACAAAGACAAAAGAAATGTTCGAACGTCATCCAATGTTTGAACGCCCATGATGCAAAAACAGCAACAACATTCAAATGCCAGACAACGTTCGAACGTTGTCCACAAACTGACAGCAGAGTTGTTGGCTTTCACTTGGACATAGGCGGCAAACACTATTCCTTCAACCCCCCCTCTTGCTCCCTCTCCTTGCCTATAAATACTCCCTTCAAGGGAGATTGGGAGGTGCTAAGTAGAGAGTTTGATAGAGGCTTAGACTCCCACTCATAAGAGCTAGTTGTAGAATTGTTATATGCTTACTTGTAGTTGTTCTTGAAGTTAGTTTGGTTTTAGATCAACACTTCTTACTTTGTTATGAAATTAGTCTTAAATTTATGCTTTCTATTTACTTGTATCAAGGGAGATAGTTCATTGTTTGGTTGAGGAAGCCACCCTCCAAACATGACTAGCCTTCTTATACTTTTATTTGTTATGTTTTTCACTTCCATTGCTTGAGCATCCTTCTTTCTTAGAGCAATGAAACTCTTCCTCTTTTCGAGAGCTTTCCCACAGCTGTGAAAGGTGGAACGTGATTCACTTATTCTTCGTTAAAGATTGGCTCCTTGTTTGTTGTTCTTTTATTTTGTAAGTTCTCTACTTGGAGGGGGTGAGCATCACTCACTTTTCTAGCTTTACCAAAGCCATGAAGAGTGAGTAGTTTCTCATTGACTCTTTAGTAAGAGGTGAAGGCATGTATAAATTACCTGGAAGCTATATTTGTGCTTTGTTCTTATTCTTAATGTTTATATCCTCTTGCTTATTGGATGATTGATTGCATCTAGCAAAGCTAAGGTACTTTGTATAATCATGGTTCTTTCTATGACACGGATGACTCTTGCTTCGTTTCAAGGCAAGTATCCCGGCTAGATCTTCATGACTACCCTTCAATCCTCCCCATTATTGTGCTCCATTTAAAGAATGGAATATTAATGTCATGGTTGGATGTCTTGTAGAAACACTTGCTTGTTTGTAGACTGGTTGAGTCTCAACACAGGCAATTCTTGTCAACTCCTAGAAAGACATCGGAACCATGTTTTTAATTCTCACAGTCCATCTTTATCTTCCAATTAACTTGTCGTTGACACGGGAGTTAATTAAGTTATCAAGCATAAATATAATAAACCGAATGATTAACTACATGTCCAGATCCTCAAACTAAAGAGTGACATCTATAAAACTCGTCTTGGAAAGAATCCTTCATTCTGTCCAGCAAAACTCCCTAAAACTCAAAACTCTAAATCACAAAGGTTACAATCAATTGGTCTCCACTACTGCTTATTTTGAAACACCAACAAGAGTTCCTTGTGGATTCAACTCCGGACTCAAAACAAATTATTACAATTATTACTATAGATTGATCGCCTGCACTTGGGTGTACACATTTCAAATCAAGTCAGTATATGATTGATTGAAATACCTAACCTCAACTAGCCCCTAATTACTCTCCCTCAAATGATGCAATGTATGGCCGGGGAAGAAAGATTTCTTCCCCTAGGGATAGTGTCAAAAGAAAGGGCAATGAGGCAAGGAAAATGGAATGATGTAAAATGGGAGGTGTATGCACAAAAATGCTCCCCAATCGCAAGGAGACTTTCGTGTGTCGTGTGTTACTTGGAAGAGTATTCTAAGGACGTATCCACAGGGAAGGAAGTGAGTCAAGGTTGGAGTGATTTGGTGAAAAACGAAAATGTAAAATATTTTGTCTTGAGATTTGGTTGGTAAAGTGTGAGCTAATGAGAATGCAATGAGAAAACAAGTGTTGGCATTTCCAAGAGGTCACTCCACTAGGTATGTAATCTCAACTCAAACTACTCCACCGGTCAAGCATAAATGAACGATTGATTAGCGGGAAGCCGAGGATGAGTCCGGTGAGTATCTAAGCATAAACCGTGACTATGCCTACGGTTTATCAAAGACTCACCAAATCATCCACCTTCAACCCGGTAAAATCGAACCATTGGTCTTGAAGAGCGGAATGAGAACAAGAGTTGAAACCATATACCAAGGAGAGCTTCCCCTTAGTTATGCCAACTAATAAATTGGCTACTCATATTTGAAATCAAAATAACAATAAAGAGACAATGCATTGTTACACTATGAAGATTTAGAACAACTAAATACAAGAATTGTTGATTAGAAGTGAAATGAGTAAAAATGCATTTCATATTAAAGAACATGAACAACCCATAAGCATTAATGGTAGAAGTGAAAAGAGAGCATCAAAACAAAGAACTAACATAGAGAAACTAGCATTAATCACATTCCAAGAAGTTCTAAGGATCCTTACAAGGTATTCAAAGCTGAAACAATGTAAAATACATGAAAAACGCCACTTTCTCTCTCTAGAACCCACTATTCATTCTCTTCTATCTTCAGAGCTTCTCTCTCTATATTCCAATACAATAATCATGTGTGTCCCTTTCCAACCCCTCTTTCTGGAGAAGTAAGCTACCTCCTTCCAAAAACGTGCAAGGGAGTATGGCTGACCCTCTGGAGGTGACAGTCAACAAAAGAGGTCAGGGGGCAGCTAGGGTCAGGTCAATGTCAGGGCTGTTTTTCCCCTCTCTCACTCCTCATTAAATGTTGTAGCTCCAGGGTTCAGAGGAGGGAGAGGGCACGTTGATCAGTATTCTGGGTGTGTCAGAAAAGTCGTGGAGTGGCAATTGTGGGGCCCTCAAGACAGCTGAGCAGATCTGCAGAATTTGGGCACGTCAGGAACGAGGTACAGGTACCGAGTACCGGTACCCCGATTCTAGTAGGTTTTGGGTACCGGTACCGGGTACCGGTACCGTTCTGCTTCCTTATCTGAATTTCTTGATTTCTTTGCTCCCGAGCTACCCTCAAACTATCTTTTCAATTCCTTTCAACCCCAAAGGTGTGGTAGGGTCTTTAAAAGCAATGATTGTCTCCATTCAACTACAAATACAACAATTTGACGTTAAGACTTCAATTATCATACTTTATATCATTTAAAACTTAAAAGCAAGCCAAAATGAGTTGATTAGCATCTGAGAATATACAAAGTTGTGTGCTAATCAGTATATCCTAACATATTTTGTACGATTACTAACTAGATCTGAAATGTGTACACCCAAGTGCAGGCAATCAAGCTGTAGCAATAATCCGGTTTGAGTCATAAGTTGAATCCACAGGGAACTCTTATTGGTGTTTCAATTAAGAAGTAGTGGAGAGCAAATGATTGTACCATTTGAGATTTAAAATTTTGAGTTTTAGGGGTTTTGTGGGACAGAATATAAGATTCTTTCCAAGATAGTTTTCTAGACAAAATATAAGATACGGTCAAATATAAAAAAGATCACTCTTTAGTTCAAGGATCTGGACATGTAGTTAATCATCCAGTTTATTATATTTATGCTTGATAACTCAATTAACTCTTGTGTCTACAACAAGTTAATCGGAAGATAAAGATGGACTGTGAGAATTAAAAACATGGTTCCGACGCCTTTCTAGAAGTTTGCAAGAATTGTCTGTACCGAGTAGTGTTATCAGAACTAGACCAGTCATCGAACCGGTAAAAGAACCGGGTCAATGGTTCACTGATTCAACCGTTGGGTCAACTGGTCGAACCGGTCATCTAATGAAAAAATAAAATATATATATATTAATTATAAAATATAATAATTTAGCTAAAAAAATATAAAATATGCCTAAAATACATACAATTCGTCATAAAATTAATGAAGTTAAATAAAAAAAACACCTGTGCCAAATATCAAAGTTCAATTTTAAAGCTCCAATCCAAATTCATAACATAAAAATCACTACCCCCTCGAGACTCCTCTGTTGAACTCTCTCTCTCTTTAACATTCACATTAATTCTTTCTTTGCTTTACTCTTTTTTTTTTGATATAATATATATATATATATATATACAAACCTCATTATTGATGTTGAACTTTGATAAGGACCAAATAGCATCTCCTCATCTATTTCTCTCTTTCTCTCCCCTTCTCTATCTCTGCATGTTTCTTCAATACCTCTCTCTCTCTGTTTCTCACTCTACTGTATCACAACATTGGTGTTGTATCACAAATTGGTGTTGGACCTGTAGGTCCATGGACAGATAATGCTGAGATAGTGGGAGAAGGGGAGAAAACACAGAGACCTTGTGAGAGAAATTTAGAATATATACAATTCATAGAGAGAGAGTTTAGGCCTGTGTTAGGGTTGCAAAATGTCGCATTCTGGGAAATACCAATCGGAACTGGGGTTTGATAACTCGCCGAAGAATGCAGTGGCTGATCGTCGTCGAAGATGGCAGTCGCCTGGTGGCTGATCGCAGTCGCTGGAGCCTTGGTGGTCAGGTGGTGCCTTCTGCAGTTCTGCGATTTAGGGCAATAAGCTTGAGATTTTAATTTAATTTTTAATTAGGCATTAAACCGTCCGGTTTTACAAAACCCGCCGGTTCACGGTTTTTTACAAGAATCAGCCGGTTTTTCAATTTTTAGCCGGTTCTTTTCCTTAAGCGGTCCAACTATGGAACCGGACCGGTTAAGGTCCTGGTTCAAGGTTGAACCTATTCGACTGGTCGGTCCGATTCTGATAATACTAGTGTCGTGACTTAACCCATCTACAAACTAGCAAGTGTTTCTACAAGACATCCAACCATGATGTTATTATTTCATTCTTTAAGTGAAGAACAATAATGGGGAGGATTGAAGGGTAGTCATGATGATCTAGTCGGGGTACTTGCCTTGAACGGGTGAGTCTTTCTATGCAAGAGTCATCCGTGTCATAGAAAGGACCCACGGTTATACAAAGTACCTTAGCTTTGCTAGATGCGATCAATCATCCAATAAACAAGGGAAATATAAAATATTAAGCATAAAAATAATGCACAAATATAATTTTCGGATAATTTATATATGTCCTTCACCTCTTACTAAATAGTGAATGAGAAACAACTCACTCTTCATGGCTTTGTCAAAGCTAAAAAAGTGAGTGATGCTCTCATTCCTCTAAGAGAGAAGGAAGCTCAAGCAATGGAAGTGAAAGACATAAGCAATAAAAGTAGAAGAGAGCTAGTCACATTTGGAGGGTGGCTTCCTCAACCAAGAAATGGAGGGTTGCTTCCTCAACCAAAAGATGAACCATCTCCCTTGATAAAAGTAAATAGAAAACAATGCTACATCTAAATGAGTGGGAGTCTAAGCCTCCATCAAGCTCTCTACACAAGTAAATAAAAGCTTTAAGATTACAACTTGAGAGATGTTGGTCTAGTGTCAAACCAATCTTCTCTTCTCTTCACTCTCCCAAAATGGGAGTATTTATAGGCAAGGAGAGGGATAACAAGGGGTGAAGGAATAGTGTACGCCACCTAAGTCAAAGAGAAAAACCAACTACTCTACAGTCAGTCTGCAAACAACATTCGAATGTGATCTGACGTTCGAACGTTGTCATTGTTTTTGCTTTATGAGTATTCGAACATTTCTTCTGTCTTTGCCTTATGGTCGTTCGAACGCCAGATGGGCCCTGACTTTTACACTCAAGTGCCTGTAGTTTTCTGCGAAGTTTATTTCCATACTCCATGCAGCAGTCTGGTCTTCTAATAATTCTAGGGGACATTCGAACGTTAAATGGCATCCGAACGTGGTACTCAAGTACCTCAGAGTCTTCCTTCTTGAATGCAACACGCCATGTCTCAGTAATCTAGTCTTCAATCAATTCAAGTGGACATTCAAACGTGAGTTGGCGTTCGAACATTCTTGGCTTGGTCCAAACTTCTCCAATTTTGTTCCCTAATGTACTGGTGTTACACTCAAATGTGATATTTGTGGTTCTTGAGCCCTTGTTCAGTTTAGGACCTGAAATGACATCACTTAAACTCCATCAAAGTATAATTAGTCTCAAAAAAGCGTAGTAAAATGCTAATTTTAAGTACTAATCAATTACCACGCGTTAGTCCCTTCAAGATCTAGCCCGTTTTCCTCCTTTTCTACTCCCTAAACTCTTTTTGGCCTCTTAGGGTTGAAAATTGTGTCTAGGGTATTTATAGGGTAAACAACTATTCAGGCGGCGCAAAACTAATTTGTCTTAAAATTTCTTGTGCGTTCAAACGAAAAAAGCTCCATTCAAATGACTCTTGTTTTCAAAATCTCCTTTTACCCTGATCAAGATTTTGAGATCAGACTTGCATTTGAACGAGTAGATTTTTGTTTGAAAGCACTTCACTTTCTATCGAACTTGCAAGACAGTTTTGGCCTAGTTAGAGGTCGATTCATGAAATTTTCAAGCAATCCACTATTGTATCTCTTGAAATATACTTTGCAATGTCATAAGAATAAGCTCAATCAGACATCTAGGTAAAAATTGATGGCCAAAATACCGAGTTAGTGTCAAATTTCTTCCTATTCAAATTCTTCCCAAAGCATGCTTAAGCCTCATAAGACATCCATGTTAGTAGTATGCCCTAAGACCAATCATATAGATGATGTTTTGGGGTTATACGACCAACATTCAATACTTAATTAAATAAAATGGCAAGTTTATTTATCATGGTTCTCCTTTATTTTATTTTAATATACATGATATCATACATAGAGTATAAGTTAAGAACATGGTTTATCAAGGCCTTGAGAAAAGAAGACCTATGCTTCTTAGTAATTAAATCTCAAAGGTTTCTAGTCATATGATTACTATGTGAGCATTATGTAATCTGGATAGACTAGCATACACTATACTTACTCATACTTAATATGAGGTGGCTCATCTCAAGTTACTAGTGTAGGGATACTGAAGCAGGTGTGTGGTTGTTTCTTAGAGAGTAAATATATTGAACGTGCCCATTGACTAACATAGGATTTTTTATGTGAAGTTTTACATACCTGATAATGTTAAGTCCTAAGTTATAGTTATACAACTGATCCTTAGACCTGAGGTACTGTGTGGTTGTCTTGTGTATAGACTCCTATGTTTTAACTATACAACATATTCATATGCTAACCATGTAACTTGGATATGTATCGTTGGACATATAGTTAGACATGCGTGGAGACTTATGAGTGTACGATATGGAATCTATCACCCTTAGTAAAAATGAGAGAATGTCTTGTGTGATCTTCTAGTTGGATATGTATCGTTGGACATATAGTTAGACAAGCGTGGAGACTTATGAGTGTACGATATGGAATCTATCACCCTTAGTAAAAAGGGGAGAATGTCTTGTGTGATCTTCTAGGATATGACTCAATGATTACTTGACCAAGGCAGAATGACAATTATAAAAGAGTTTATGTTAGATCATATTTTGTAATTGACTAATTTCGTGAAGTGTATTGTAAATCTCAACATTTTCTATAGACATGATGCTATCAAGTTGAAGATTCGAAAGCATCATTGAAGGAAGGAGTATCATTCAACCTCCATATGCACCTCTACGGTTAGGACAAAGGTAATGACCTAGATACCTAAGATAAACCCTTAGTTACTTTTAACTTCGGATGATTATGATGAAAATGGAATTGGAAGCAATCCGATTATGGCTCCTAGATGTTTTGAAAAAAAAAACTTCTAAACCATTTTTGTGTTTTGAAAACATAGATTGAGCTATTATTGGACCCCTCTTAAGCAACATCCTTTATTACTCAAGAGGACATTTTTGCTTGGTTTTGTGCTTTTAAAACTGGTAAAGATCAATCTATGCTCACCAGCCTTGGCTAGAATGGTCTCTTTATAACTAAGGGAATTAGATGGAAAAAGGCCATGGAGGAGTGCACAGAGTTTGCTCGAACGGTCTTTCAACGTCGCTCAAGCGGTGCTCATGGTCACTCGAGCGGTGTTGCTTCTAGACATGTTTGAAACGTGATTTTCATTCCAGTGCCAACTACCCTCTCACCGGTCAAGTTGTAGTTTGTGAATTTGAGAATTCTTAATTACAAATACTACCCTTATTCTGGACCGATAAATTTGGAGAGTCTTTCCCACAATTAGGTTAAGCCTCTTGTAAGATTTCTAAGAGAGAAACCTTGAGAGCTTCTACCACTAACCTAGATCTCTAAACCTAAAGGCTATCACTAGAGATTCTACCCAACCTCACAACTTGATGTTGAAGATCTTGATGGTATAGAACCAAACCCATTACTGTGTACATACTGAAAATCGTTGATGTGCCCATGATTGCTCGAGGCCTAGACGAACCGTGTGATGGGGAGGTCCAAGTGAAGCTATGCTAGACGCCAAAGGAGGGCCTTTTATAGAGAGACAACAAGGAAAAGAGCATCTAACCATGGTATTGATTGAGATATAAGACTCAAGTACTTGTATGTCAGCTTAGTGAGTAGTGGATTAGGTTTTGGTGAACCCCGAGTGGTTCTCCCTAATTTTTCCCGAGGGTTTTTCTCGTCAATAAAATCACTGTGTTATTTTTTGTTTATTATATACACTTGTGATTGTTAGCACACAGGCACACTATGTGTTTGTTGGAATGATTGATTGATTATCTATTCATCCATAGTCGTGCATTGGGTTTAAGCTTTAGGAACACTGAGAAATTGATTGCTTGAGCGAATTAATAGAAAATTAATTAGCAACCAATCGTCATGGTTAAGATAAGATGTGGTGATTAAAGTGGTTTTCATTATTAATTGTTATATTTGATTAAGAATAGGTAATTGTGGTCGATTAGGTTTTGATTGGTAATCAATTGAGCTTTAAATTGACAAACATATTCACTCCCCTCTAAGTAATGTGTCTATAGTTCCACGTTTATAATCGTGAGGGAAGATCCACATCGGTTTGTACCTCCCAAAACAACAGTCTCTAATTTATAATTAGAATTCATAATCCTAAGATCGAACAAATAAGATTGAGTTAGGGGTTTGACAATAATTGCATACCTTAGTAATTCAATTTAGGCATTGTATGATAAAAGGATTGAATTGAATGACAATTGTAGACTGAATGAGTTATTTACCTACTTCGTGTTACCTGAAAGTTGACCATGATATGATGCTAGGTATCGCTCATGATTAGGAGAATCATGAAAAATGAAATTAATATAAATTTATTGATTGTTCTTCATAAAGGGAGAATTATAAAAAAAATTAATTCAAAATAAATTAGAAAGATTTCTAATTTGATATGCTCAGTGATAAATGAGTCATTATGTAGTTATGGGATAATTGCAACTAATCCAAACTAGGATTAGAGTCTTGTAAGGCTTTGTAAAATCCCTTCTAGAGGAGGTGGATAAAATAATATTCTCTTGCTAATACAAGAAAATTAACCCCATCTCTTTCTATTTCTCTTTTTACTAGTTGATCAATGGTTAAGGTAGATCTTTTAAGTTTGTCAATTCGTATGGATACTAATAGAGGCCAAATAATTGTGAAGCTCGGGTAAAGATCACATTCAAATTTCAAGATTCAAGATTATTTGAGAAACTTGAAGATTGTTAAAAGCACGCTTCAAGAGTTAGCATTTGATCTTCTCTATAAATCTAGGGTTTTGAGTTGTATTAAACATTGTCCAAAAAAAAATTTAAAAAAGTTATATTAAACATGAATAGATCTTTCAATAAGGAATTAAATTATTTTTAATTCCTCTACGTTTCTTTACGGGATTTATTTGGTGATATCAGAGTCATTATTCATGATTTAATACAAATTCAATGTGATTATTGTTATGACATGTTAATGGCATTAACAGAAAAATATTAGGGATTGTATAGCTTGCATAAATCATATTATTTTGTGAGAATTTATCCAAAATAAATTCTGATTTTTTTCACATGTTTAATAAGAGATATTAATGGATCCATATGTTTGAAATTATTTTAAAATTATATTTTAAAATTCAAGAATACTAGTTGCAAAAACTAGAAATAGTTTTTCCTTAAAAACAAATTTTTTATTCGTTTCGAGTTCAAGATTGAATCAACGGTGGAATGTTTCAAATCTTTGGTCCAAGGATGGCTAGCATAAAGGTTTTTCATCCAATCGCAGCTTATGGGCAGTCAAGACGACCTTCCATTGTAAACGACAAAGGTGGTCTTGAAGTAGACCTTAAAATACTAGTCCATTATGTTCTTAAAAAGTTCTTCAAATCTTATTTCGATTTGATCCAAATTTTGTTCAACATTGGTTTTAATTTTTTTTAAAAAATATTAAATTTAATTTTAATGTTTTTCAAAATTAGATTGGACAAATATTAGATTTGTGAAGTTTCAAGACTCTCTTGGCTTGTTCAAGTTGGATATAACTAGGTCTCTTATTTAATTTTTATCTACTTCCCTAAAAATTATCAGATTGTCTTCTAATTAATTGAGCATATAATATTCTAATTAAACTAAGAGATTAGTTTCTAGTTATATCAAGATTATCTTTTAATTAAATTTAGAATATTGTCTTATAACTAAATAAAGAGATTGTCTTCTAATTAATATAAAAGATTGTCTCCTAATCAATTATTTTCTTTAATTAATTTAGAATATTGTCTTCTGACTAAATTAGGAGATTGTCATCTAATTAAACTAGAAAATTATTCATATTTAAATTAAGATATTAGTTTTTAGTCAAATTGGGACATTGTATTCTAATTGAATTAAGATATTACATTCTAATTGACACGGGAGAAAATTAGTTGTTGTGGTGGGAAAGCTCCAACAACGTTCTTACCCTTAAAAATATTATCGTTGGGAAGACAACGAAGCTCTAACAGTACGGAAAGCTTGAAGCAAGCCTGATCGTAGTAATAAGATTCCCTTTACCTAGAAAACAGGTAAAAGGGATTCTAAAGATCATGGTATCTACAATTCAAAAGTTAAAAAGCCTCCAAAGATAAGGTCAATATAACATCTACATGAGATAAGCAATTAAAAGGTTGACATCCTTCAATTCAAAGGGATCACTGCCTTCTATCAAGTCTATCTAAGATTCAAAAGACTCCCCCATTAGGAAGTGTCATTCCCACCAATTGAAGAGATAGACTCTAACCAGAACTAGAGTCGTTCAAAGATTAGGGAGGTAAGACTCCTCAAGGTAAAAGCGACTCAACCTCCCAGAACAGACGAAGGTACCTAGAGTTCACTCCTTACCCACTATTCATCAAAAAACACAATAAAAGGAAGCCTGAAGAAAGACTAAAGGTATGCAAGAACTTTCCTAGTAAATACCTTGAGATCCCTTCCAATAACACTAACTTAAGCATTGGAGGGTCGACCCCCAA
Source organism: Ilex asprella (assembly GCA_023539305.1). Classification (NCBI taxonomy): domain Eukaryota; kingdom Viridiplantae; phylum Streptophyta; class Magnoliopsida; order Aquifoliales; family Aquifoliaceae; genus Ilex; species Ilex asprella. The sequence goes on along the minus strand of CM042184.1, from coordinate 31,237,227 downwards.
ACCTCCCCTCTGGTCTTCAACTTCCTTTTCAAGTATTCAAGCTTGCAAAACCCCCTTTTGAAGTCCCTAAGAGCTGAATCTATACTCTAACAGTTAAAATCACTTGGAAGCATACAAGGATCAAGGAGATCAACTCATCAACTTGCATAGAGGTTGGAAAGATTTCTGTATGTGGAAACAACTGCATATTTTTTACGCTTTCTACGATTCACCAAGAGAAGATGGTTGATGGTGATTATTACTAGATCAATAAATGTAACCAAAGATGATCCCTGAGAGAGCAAAATTTGCAAGGAATGAACAAATGAGATAATCATGATAGAGAACCTGCACGGGCCAATAAACGACAAGAGGCCGACAGAGTACTCAATTTAGAGAGAAACTGCAACAGACTGTGAACCAAACCATTAAAAGTTTTGCTCAACAAACTCAACAAATCCTTCAAGCCCTTGCTGACCAACATCAACAGCCACAACAAATTTCTCATTCAGAAGAGACTCCACAACCCAGAAAGGGATATATAAGACGAGCACAATCAAAATGATACTTTCCATTAGCTAGAAGAGAATAAGCATTTCTAGACCAAAAATTCAAGGAGGTGACCGAATTGGTGATGTTCTTAACACTGTCAAAACCAGAGCTTTGAAAAGGTTGAAACTCTAATCCAACACTTAAAATCTCCTTTCGCACACTATCCACTGCCATCAAAATTCAAGTTGCCTTTAATAGTTAGTTTTGATGGAAAGAAGAATCCATTGGATCACATAGAAACCTATAAATCTTTTACACTACTCCACAATATCCCATATCAAGTCATGTGTAGAGCATTTCATTACCACCCTTCAATATAATAAATTTTATTTTTAATAGAATAAACAATAAAAACTTACAAATAAATTATATTACAACACTTTTAATATTGACGATGCAATATGAAAAGTTTAATTTTTAAAGATACAAAGTGAAAAACTTAAACCTTTCGAGGTGCAAAATGCAATTCCCTCAAATTCAAATTCAGTACTTGAGGACCAAACTAAAGCCATGATAACATTGGACACTAAAATAACACAACCCATACATTAGATACTATTTTGCTATACTAAACTTCCAAATCAAGACTAATGGCTCATTACATCTAAATATAAAGGCTAAAACTTCTAATCCAGACCATTTAGTACTACACGATCCAAATCAAACTACGAATAACATGACCAACGAATTATAAAGATTAGTATTACACCAAAATCTAATTTATCAACAATCCAAAACCCACAAGCCCACAAAAATTCAGCATCCGACTCTTCACAGCATTTTTCAATGACATAACATAGCCATATATTATTACGGTCCAAGTTCCCCGCTACCAGAACCTACTATTCTGTGTTCCCCATCGGTTCATGAATGGGCATTAAGTGCTACAAACAAAAGTCGAGTTGTGACATCCATGAAAGTTCAGCTAATTAGGCACAATACATCATCTGAAACAGTATCATAAAAGCATTTTAACACAATCCTAAAAAGTCACAAATAGACTTGGAAGACACTAATACCAGAAAAGCTGATGGGAATATCTGTTTCAAGTCCAACATCTCCTAAAACAGCAAATTTTTAGCGATGTGTGCCATACATCTGGCTTGAGTCATACTGAGGATAACCAGGCTGAGGTGACAAACTTTTTCCATAACCAACAGGTGCACTAGCAGCAACACTTCCATAACCACCTGATTGTGGGATGGATTGATCATAGCCTGGCTGAGTTGGAGTTGGTTGACCATAGCTGGGCTGTCCACTAGGTGGTGCACCATAAGCCGAACCTGCACCACTACCATAAGCTGTATCTGCCTGCCCTTGATAGCCATAACCTGCATTATTTGGAACTGGTAGTTCACTGTAACCTGGTTGAGAGGCTGGGTACGAACCATAGCCCCCAGTTGGTCCCATCTGAGCATAACCAGGTGCCTGCTGACCACCGGGGTGACCATATCCAGAAACAGGTGGCCCACCTTGCTGGGGATAACCAGGGGCAGATGCTGTGGCTGGTGGTGGCTGATTATACCCATCAGCAGCAGGTGCAGAACCGAACTGAGAATATGGTTGCTGCATAGGACCACTTGACGCATAAGGATATGGCTGTTGAGGTGCTGCATTCGAACCATATGATGCAGTGTGACCTTGATAAGGCACATCCCCAGGTTGATTAGCCCGAGGCTGGCCATAAGGTTGAGAATGGGGCACTTGTGGCGGCATACCATAGGATGGCGGCTTGCCATACTGCTCCTGTGGACCATAGCTTGGATGCATTCCACCTTGGGGGTAAACTGATGACTGAGAACCCCCATGTCCTCCATATGGATGGCTTTCATATTTTGGCTCACCGTATCCGTGCCCATAGCTCTGTGAAGAAGGGGCAGTCTGGGGATAAGGAGTTGGCTGCCCATAATTGTAATTCGTCTGGGAATGTGGACCCATGGCAGGGGCAGGAGAAGGGCCGGGACCATGAGAATGGACGGGGTTAGATTGCGGGCCAGATACTGGGGCATTGGCTGTGTGGCCTCCTTGACCAGCATAGTAGTCATAACCGCCAGCCTGTGGAGGCCCCTGCATTGTTGATGCAGGCCTTTGATCCCAACCCGGACCAAAGCTGCTTCTTGGAGCTAAATGTTGTGGAGGATAGTTACCATATGGTGGTCCATACTGTGGATTCAGAGATGGATATGATCCTCGTTGCTGATAATCGTAGCCGGCTGGCTGAGCAGGATGAGGACCTCGGGATCCCCATGGAGGAAGAGAAGATCCACGAGGACGAAAGCCCTCCTGATTGTAACCACCAGAAAGAGGCGATGGCCTTACAGGCTAATCAAATGAAATCGTAAGGGAAAAAAGAAAGTCAGCAACCTCTTACTTAATATCATTCAATATAAAAACAATGAAATTAAATCACAACCAAAACGAAAGTAGTGTTTCTCCCGGGTTATCCACTGCTCCTGCCCAAACACTGTGGACCATGATGCTAAATTGGAAAGATAAACCATATAAGAGTATCAATATATTCAGCATATGAAGAGGTGAAACCATAAGATACAGATCAATTGCAAAGGCAACAAGCATACACCAAAACTATGGAGCATAATGCTCGTCAAAGATAAACCACATACAAGCAGTAATAGGAATGAGTTAAAACAAGGTAACACATGAAGAGCTGAAACCGTAAGAAGCACTAGTACATCAATGAAGATATTCTCACAATACATTCACTCAACCAGTCCAAACATGCCCAGAAAAAATACAACCTAAGTCATCAAATGAGAAGGGAGAAATAAATTATTTACAGAAGAGTAACAGCTCCTTGCAAAGAATATGACTTCAAAAGAATGCAATAAATATGAAAAACTTATCAAAATAGATACTACGTCACAATTCACACAGATATAGAACCCCTAACCCAACATATAATGCTTCCTTAGTTCCCAGCCACCAAAAGAAGGCAAATTTCTACATGACAAATATCCAGGCATGCTAAGGTCGTGTCTGTCCACACCCTCAATCAATCCATCAGAGTTTTCATGAAGAACTCCCACCATTCCAATTTTCAAGTTCCCTAAGAAGGCCAATCACTGAATTAGAAAATGGAGCACCAAGCATTTGGCAAAAAAATTACAATCACTGCCTCAGTTATGACCTTTTCTGATGAGCAGTAGAACTTTTCTTGAGATTCCTATACCAGATCACCAGCCACCCATTTTTGAACACGAGTAATTCAAAATGCCTTCACGAAATGAGGAAGTTTACACATGAATTGCTAAACAGGAAAGAAATATAGCTTCTGATCCGAAGTCATTTAGCATCAAAGTAGACACTCAACGTTATGCACAAATTGCTGAAGGAAACGACTAGCCAGATCATACATCAGAACATCATGCTAAATGACTTTGGATCTGAACACAGATGTTGTCAAGGCATGTCAATTTCAAAAGAGGCTTAATGATCCTAAAAGGGGGGGAATGCGGTAGATACCAATCAACCATCAACAGAATTGGGTGATCATTTGATTGGATACTAGCTTTTGCAAGAGTCTTGTGATAACAGAATACCAATATTAGGTCACGAGGAGAAGCCAAAAGTTTCCACATCTCATCAACTCATGTAATCTATTGAGCAAATTTCATCATGATATATGTCATATTCTTATACTATATTATCCTTGTAAAACAATGATTTCCGAAGGGCATGTAGCACATGGTTCAAATGTTTCAAGACAATATTATACCAAATTTGGGAAGTAGGCATCCTATACAAGCTTCAAACATGATGGCTTGATCAGGCATGACATTTTCGTCCAACAAATGTCTCATGCATAGAACAAGGGGATGCCAGAGAGCACTAAGGTTAATGTAATATATCGTTACTAATGGTATTAGTTTTAGTTTCTAAGTCTCGAAGCAATCTTACCAACTATTCACATCCTGCAATCGCGAGGGTTAATGCTTGATACCTCTCTTCGGTGGATGCGAATGAATAGTAGTTGTTTATTGCTACACCAAGAAAGCAATGCTGACCCCATGTGAAAGGCAGAAGCCCAATCTGCATTTTTAAAGCCAACCAATTCGAAACTGGCACTTTCAACATAAATAAATCATGGCAACCGACATCTCATTTGCATATAAGATCTTCCTAACTGCATTCAAGTGACCTTGGCATGGTTCATAAATGAATATCACAAACTCTCACGAGTGTTGTTCAAGTAATTAAGCTCCACTCCATATTATAGATAAACAGGTGTCACTCGAGCATCACAATATACATTAAACATTGCAGCATAAGCAACCATCCGCAGAAGTATATCATGCTTATAAATTTACATATTGCTTTGGCAAATAGAAGAGCTGGTCCGATGAAAAAACCATTGGCCATCAGCTTAAGCAAAACATGACCAGCAGTTTGATATTGCGGAGGGTTGTTAGTCTCTATTTCACAAATACAATTGAGCCTAGCTCTAAAGACTTGGTAAAACAGCCCAGCATCAAAATTGACATTATAATTTATTGGTCTTAGTATCCCTCATTATCTAACCAAAGTAGCAATAGCTTTCACTAACATGTAATTTGCATACTTGGAAAAGACTGAAGGCCAAATTATGAGCTAATACCTATGAAACATTCAACTAATCTCCCTAGCTGGTACTTCGACTAGTGATTACTTGGCATTAAAAATTTCTAGCAACGCATGTTCTACTAAGCTAAAAATTGTTATATCAATAATGCTACGTAGACTAATGGCATACAAATCTGAAGTTGAATGTAAAATACACAAACTCCCATATGTCTATAGAAACATATTTGAACAACACAGGGCACTCGATGGCAGAAAATGAGATTATTTTCGCAAGGGTAAAAGGTTGGCCCAAGTTATAGTGCTATGCATGATACTTTTAACATGCACTGACAATTCAGATGAACAAAAGAACAAATTAATTCTGAAGGAATACCTTTTTAAAGACTACAAATCAGAACATTAGGCACAAGATCAGAAGCTATTTCTGCTAACCCTCACTCTCATATTATTGCTAGCTACTTTATCCTAAACAAAACTGCTTCTACACTGTTACAGATACTCAGAACTAAGACTTGCATTCCAAAAAATAAATTCAGGATTAGGAGTCATTTATAGGAAACAGCAGTTACACCAGGATGATTAAAATTTCATTTTAAAATCCACCATTTCCTGCATAGGAACATACTAAGAACACTTTCAATCTTTCAAATGAACAATAAGAAAAATCAGTGTTAAACAGTAAACATTTGATGCTCGCAGCAATTAATCCAAAAGAGACGGTCGAACAAACCTGATTCATGACTTCCTTTATCATCTCTCTTGCCATCTCAATCTGCTTCATGTCACCAGTAACACGAACGGTCCTTTCTTTAGATTGGTCTCCTTCAGGAAGATGTTGTGGTATCAACTAAAAATATGAGACTGTCAGTATTTGTTTAAAGTAGCCATCACCTCTTTTAGGAATCCTTTTTTTCTTGTCTATTCCTTCAAAGTTCACATACATTTCAGAGCAAGGCATACGATATCAACTACCTGAATGCGAGCCCCTGATCTTGTCTGTAGGTTTTTTATAGTCTCACCGCCTTTCCCAATGATTAAACCAACCTAGAGTAGAAGGAAAATTCAAATAAACATGTTATAGATATTCCTATTCATAGAGGGGGGGAAAAGAAGCTTTGTACCTTCTCATTTGGGACTTGTATTTGGATTTGCTCTCCAGCTCCAACAGCCTGCACAGTACTGAAGCCCCTGGCCACAAGGGAAGGGGAACCCCCAGCGTCAGCCTACAGAATAACAAAGTCAGCTTTAGCAAATGCAAACACGGGGCTACAGGTGCCCCCAGATACAATAAACTGGTCAACTAACACACAAAAAGGTGCAACAGGCAGAGGAAATAACAGCATAAGAAATCGAAGACCCAAAAACAGCACAGAACCTCAGCAATAACATCCTTTATCAGTTTCTCAGCCTTGTTTATACTTTCCAAGGTTCCTATTACTTCGACAGGCCTGGTGGTGGAAGATAGATCAGCGTCAGCATCTCTCATGATCTGAATCTTTGCACCTGAGTTCAGCTGCAGGAACCGGATAGTATCCCCAGCTTTGCCAATAAGAACCCCAACCTGCACCAAATTTTTCACAACCTTCTGTAAGGCCAAATAAATGCCTCTTTACAAGAACATTTATACAGTGAACACATGCCAGTGATGTATAATGGGACACACGTGTGTATAACCTGTCTTTAGCACTTACAACAGTGGAACTAAATAACTCACAATAGGATTTTTGTTTCCTCGGTTGGTTCCTTAGGTTGTTTTGTCTTCTCAAGATGTTAGATATTTCAGCAGAAACCAACCAAAGTTCATCCAATTGATACTAGGAACCAATATAGCCATCAATAAAAACACAGTCACCCCAAATCCTAACAACTAACACAGTTGCCACTCTGATCCACAAAATAATTCAGCACCACATACCACATGGAATAAAAAGCGACGAGTTCAAACTCAAGCCAATACTCTTGAAACTAGCGCCTACGTAGCACTGTGAAGCACCAACACGTTATTTGCCCTCACGTATCCGTGTCCGACACGTCTGGGACACGGACACGCTTGGACACGTGTTGGATACACAAAAAAATCAGTGTCCGAATTTTTTTTTATTTTTTTGATAATCGGACACATCCCAGATACGTTTTCTCCAACTTATCAATTTTCGGTTGTTCATAGCAACTGGGGTCAATGAAGACAAACAGACACCAACGACAATGAAGAAGATGACGAGAAAGCCAAACCACGAGCCATAGAACACCAAAGATGTCCATCGACTAGCAGCCATCTCCAGCAATCAATGTCCATCGATTAGCAGCCATCTCCAACGATCGGCGTCCATCGATCAACAGCCATCTCCAGCGATCGGCGTCCAACGATCAACAGCCATCTCCAGCGATCGGCGTCGATCTTTATAGAGAAAAGAGAGGAAGATTACATAGAAGAGAGAGATGTTGCAGATGGTTTTATTGAGAAATAGGTATGTCGGTGTGTTTGAGAGAGAAAGAGGGGGTGGGGGGACTTACGAGAAGACCTATTTTTTTTTGCAAGTGGTAGATATTTTTTTCTCCTGTTGTTTAAATCAAATCATTGCCATGTGGCATGTTATTATTGGTTTTCTTAGATTTTTGTCTTATCTCCTTATCAACTTGAAAAGATCAATGTGGCCCAAATTAAATGAGAACTTAAAACTTGTACATTCTATTGGATGGGCTAACTTAATAATTGATTGCTTTATGAGTCTTTGTTTGGTCCAATAAATTTAATGGGTGAATAAAAATTAGACTACATTTGGGCCAAATTTATCCATTTACTTGGGTCAAAAGTATGTATAAAAATGTGTATTGGGTCAAATTTGTTAACTACTAGTCATATAAAAATTAAATACATATATTTATTCAACGTATCCCCAACGTGTCCGTGTCCTACTTTTTTAAAAAATAACGTATTCGCGTGTCCGTATTGTATCATATCTGTGTCCGTATCGTATCGTGTCCGTGTCCGTGCTTCTTAGACGTAGCATCACATTACATGCTAAAGCATATGTAGTGAGTGGGTCATATCGTGATAGTAAGATTTAGAATGGTAAAACTATGGTTCTAAGCTTAGGCAAAAGAACTTCTAAAAAATGGACTCTAGGCCTTGGTTAAAGGATGTCCCAAAAAAGTGATTTGTTCCATTAGAGCTACTTAGATTATTACAACCAAAACAAGAAAAAAGTTCCATTTTGTTCATTGAGCACGATAAACAAGTTAATAACTCACTTCTTATTAAGAGGCCATTAATTACCAAATACTTCATAGCTACGTCATATCTAATATGCAACAAAGAGTCAACATTGACATTGGACCTCCGATCAAAAAACATTTTACTTTCAGCTTAAAATAGTATCATTTTTATTTGACCACCAATCTTTCTATCTCCCAATATATACTCCCAACCAAACACAAACATACAACTGTTCTAAAACAAGTACTTCAATCGACAAATCAAAAGATTTCTATTAGCTACATCAGATTGCTTGAAAGGAAATCATTCCATTATCAAAATCCAAAGGACAACGACATTTAAAACTCAATTCCAAAAAACAAGGAAAAGGGGAGTAAAAAAACTGTTTCTCCCTTCCATGGATAGAGGCATTTTGGATGCAGCAAATATTTAAGTTACCAATTATGATAAAAGGAAATATTCTCTTTTCCAGAATATTTCATAGAAACATCTAGGCAAGAATCCAATTAAGCACAAATAATTTAGTTAATTCACCTTGTTATTAGGGACCTCCATTTTGCGTGACATAGTTGGACTCTCAGATAATGGTGGCTGTTGGCTTTCCTGTTCTGTGGAAGAAATGTCCTCTAGTGGTAAAACCTCAGTGGAGGGTTCCTTAAACACCCCTTTAGATGGTTCTTGTTCCTCGTCCTTCTCCAACTGAGGTTTCTCCTTCTCATCAGAGGACTGAAAGTCCTCTGTCTCATGGTCATCGGCGGCTGCTTGTTCACTGTCCTCTGTTTGTGGAGCTTCTTTGACTGATTCTTGAGCATCTTCTGATTGAACAGCATTCTCAACTGCTGACTCTTCAGCATCCGCCTCCTCCTGGGGCTTATCCACCTTCTCCTCTTCATATCCATTCTCAGTAGCTTCTACAACCCAAATGAAAAATAACAGAATTATTGCCATATTTGAACCCTCTTTTTTTGGATGATGAGCTGGTATATGAAGAAAATCTACAAAATTCATAGTAAGCCTGTATAAGCGTCATGGGATTAAGCCTGGTCCTATTACCACATTAACTGAAGCACTGTTTTCAGTTCCACTTGTACCTCTTGTCACATTACTATATTGCATATACACTAAGATGCATGGACACGGATACAACAGGACACATCGACACGACATTTCTCAAAAAAATAGGACACGGACACGTTGAGGACACACTACAAAAAAAAAAATTTTATATATAACATTATATAATTTATTATAAATATAGTGATAATGATATACAATTCGTAAAAGATTAAGTATTTTATGATAAATAAATCTAATGTCTAATCATCTTTGTGAATTTTTAAACCAAAGCATCCTCATAATAGTTCGTAATCATCAATTTTTTCTGTAAACAATGTGTACCTAACATATAATTTAAATAATTGCTCTCATTTTCTCAATTCTTTTTTTTTTAAACTTTTATACATCTTTTGTTTTTATTATTATATTTGGAGTACAATTTTAACATGTCTAGTGTTGATAATTTTATGTTCTAAAATTTTTAAACTTTGTTAATCATATTTCAACGCATGTCTATTGTTTAGTAGTAGACATGTTCTAAAAAAGTGTCGGAAACGTGTCCAAAATTAAAAATTTATCATTATGAACACAAATAATTCAGTATCAGACACATGTCTGAGAGTATCGGTATACCTTCTTGACCTTCTTGAGAGTATCCGTGCTTCATAGCATATATACATAGGGCAAGGAAGATATGTAGTATATACACAACCTAAAATATATTGGCTCATCTTGCCTAAAAGATGAAGCTGCAAAGCCCTATAGGGGCTTTAAAATTGGAATTCTTACTCAATTCCAATTCAAAGGCCCTATTTATGCTGCTGAGCTCAGCAATACTGCAATCCAAAAAAATTGACTTTAACCTCAATAAAAAATCTTTCCAACAGACCACACAGCAGCATTGCGTGTGTCGGAAATTTTTTCTTTTTGTTTTATTTTTTTTTGGGGGGGGGGTATCTATATAATACGTGTTTCTAGTAGAGGGTCACGAAAATGCGTACATAACAAATATACATGCATCAAGATATGCATATAAAGATATAATAACTCCTAATCTACAACTCAAAAAAGTAAGGCTAACAACATCTTTCACTTAGAACCACCTGACCCATGTTCGCATATATTTTTGTGCATGTCAATGTTTACATTTCCAATTTATGGTCTCTACAATTACTACTCCCAGGATTTGAAGATTACTTCAATATTACACGCGCATACACACCCGCATGTATGCAAGTATTAATGAATGTGGGTAAACCCTATAAACAGATCAAATGTGTGTTTCGCTGCAAGCCCGCCGACAAACCACATTTCTAAAAGTTAAATCACACAACACGCACGGAGAAAAAAGATTCAAGAAATACCTGGTCGATCGGGTTTACTGTCCTCCAAACGAGGTCGTTTTGCCTCGGACCCACCAGTAGTTACACACTCCTCGCAGTCGTCGGCTTTTTCAACGGAGTCAGATTCCGGGCTGACATTCAAGTCGGCGGTTAACGGCTGAGGAGCATCAGGCTCCAAATCCTCCAGCTTCCGCTTGTGATCGGACGGCACAGGGCTGGCTGATGCCGCAACAACCTCTTCCTCCGCCATTAGATCAGAGTGTGTCCGTACTCTAGCTAGGGTTTTCAAAAGAAAACACAGGTGTTAACCGTAACAGAGGATTTTTGTGGAAAAAAAAGGGTCCAGTTGTTGAGATGACTATTGTGTGTCCGCAGGCTCTTTATTTATAATGTTTGGAGGTGGAGACCTGCACAGAGATATTTTTCGTGGATCTTGATTAGGGTTTGCTGCGAAGCGGGCTTCGTGGTCTGGACATGGTTGGGTAGCCCATTAGCCCACAATTTTAGGTATAATAACGACATGTTTCGAAAGGCTAAGATCGTTTGAATTCTTCTTTACTTAAATATTGTTTATTTATTAATCTATACTACTGATAAAAATATCTTAAGTGAAAAATTTTTAAATCTCTATTTTATCCTTATTAAAGCTTACAAATACCATTTTATCATTTTACAATTAAATATTTAATTATCATTATATTCTTATGTATTTAAATCTCCAAATTATATATAACATCTTTTTTAATTATCTAATCTCGATGTTTAAATTTCAGTTTCTATAAAAAAAAATTGATTGACTATATTATCCTTAAAAAAATATGTATCATTAAATTTTCAAAAAAACT
>CM042184.1:31167943-31225254 GCA_023539305.1 Ilex asprella | reverse complement strand
ATTTTTAAAATAAAAAATAATCATATATATAAATTTTTTAAAATTAATTTATATTACATCAATATAATTCTTCAACTACTATAAACTTTTTAAGTTCCACTAAGTTCTTATGTAAAAATAGATATTGTACTGTATTTTTAAATAAAACTTCATTTTTTAAGAATTTTAATATGTTTGATAATATATATTATAAATAGTATATTAAATATTATCTCAATTGACCTAACTAATTCCTAATTACAGTAAGATTCCAATATGATTAGTATATTGACAATTACTTTATTTTATTTAAGGAATTATAAATAAAATCCTAATCAAATGAATTCCAAAAAAAAATATTTTTCAAACATCACTAAAAAAATCAATCTCAATCACAAAATTTTTAAAAAATAGAACTTTAATTTTATCTTTTTTTTTTATCTTTTTTTTTATAGTTAGAACAAAGAATGTTGGGAACAGACAAAATTTCCATAATCTTATAATAGAATATGAGCAATGAAAAATTAAGTTTAGTAAATTTGAGATAATATTTAGTAAAAAAACACATATACCTAATATGTTTTACTAATTTTTGTGTACGAAAACTATTTACGTGCAACGCACGTAGTGCATTACTAGTTTATTAGAGGTAACTCCTGCACGAAGGGTTGATGCATTGTAAATCATTTTGAAAAGAATGTTACTGGTCGTTGAATGAATCTATTTGAATGACACCACCGCCGGTCACAACCCCTCCCAGAATGAATCTAATACAAAAAAGTGGTAATTTTTCGGAAAGTGACAAAAGTTGGTAGTAACTCAATTAAATCTCTTTATTTGGATGGCTAAAATTCGGTAGAAAAAGAAGTTTGTGTGTGGTGTGTGTGTTGTTTAGGGAAGACAAGGAGAGGGGCTTATAGCTCTATGGAAAAACTTATGGCATCTATAATATAAAACATGCAGGCTTCAACAAATTGATCAAACGGTCTCAAATTATTTCATCTAACGACTACCAACATTTCTTCAATTTGCCCCCAAACTCATCTTTTTTTATCCACAACTTTTTCAAAAATCTTATTCATCACCTGTCGGACAAGACATCCTTTTGTAGCCTACACATTTTTTCCCCCCACCCTCGGTTACTCCTTACATCTCTCTCTCTCTCTCTCTCTTTATGTCTCTTTGTTTACGTTGCAGCGACACCACCAACAACTCCACCCACACCACCGTCGTTGCTGTCAGCACTTAGCCCCTCTTTCTTTATCGTTCTCTCTCTTACGCCCCAACGACACCACCGCCGGTCACAACCCCTCCCAGGTATGCTAACCCCCTCATCCTACCCCCATCTCTTCTCTGCCCTCTTCTACTCAATATCACCCCCAGCACATAACACACAAATAAACTCAGCACACACAAATCACACACACTAAGCCCAGAGCACACACATAACACAGACCCAACACCCACTCACAATCAAACCCACACACCATTGCGAACACACACACCAAGTGTTTGTTGAAATTACCGACAAAAAATTGTGTACTCTACCAATGTTTTTTATTATTACCGAGTTTTTGCATCCATTTTCTAGCAATGTGGGAGTTAGAGATCATGACTTGATCTTGCTGTGAGATATTCTTTTTTCTATTTCGGGCCTTGGTTGGTGGGAGACACACTTCCATTTGCATATATTTTCGAATATCTTAACGTGTGAATGCTTAATGTGTACTGTGCTGAAAGGGTGGAGGGGAATTTGGCATTTTGCTTTTGGGAAGATGTGGATTTTGCTTTTTGTTGTTTTTTAGTAAATGTTTTATGTTATGTTCTTAATGCTTAACATGTTACGATTTTTTTTGTCTTTCTCACTTGATTGTGAGTTAAGTTAGGTATTTTTGGTTATGCTAATTGAATTATTTGCTTGATCTGTTGAATTTGTGAATGTTTGTATGTGTATGGGTTGGATTCTCATGAGCTTTTGGAGGTTCTATGTGATTATACCCATAAGTGAATTAACTTAAGGCTGTTTTACTAATCTGAACATGTCATAGCTTACAAACATATGCAGTTTATATATAGCTACATGAACAACTTTCTTGCTTACGGGAAAGTAAGTTGCAAATTTTCCTACATGAACAACTTTCTTGCAAATTTTCGTTCATATCTTCTCATTTATGTTGCAACCAAATGGGGTATTTAGCAGTTGACTGGTGCACGAAATATAAAATTGTTATCGTATTCTTTTTTTCTTTACCAATTTATATTCCTTGGTTTTTTGATTCCTGCATTTTACAAAGATCAATCTGCTAATCTGTAGATAAGCATCTTTAGATAATATTTAGATAAGCATGCTTCATTCAAGTATAATTGTGATTTGTTAATTGGATAATATTTAGATAAGCATCTTTAGATAAAGTATATTGTTAGTTGCTTATTGAAACATTAGCAACTAACAATATTAGTTTCTACACCATTGAGCAGTGGAATGAGAAAAATGTGTATTTAATTGCTACACCATTGATCTGTTACTATTGCTTTAATTTATTTTGATTTTGATTTAATGGTGGAATGAGAAAAATATATTTTGATTTAATGGTTACTTATTGAAACTCTAGAGGTCTTTGTTGTTTGCTCTTAGATTGAAATATAAAGAGCACCATTTCAAGGAGAAGGCCGACACTGGAGCTTCATGACCTGTCCACAGCAAGTTGGTACCATTCACAAGCTTTATCTCTACTCTTTAATTTTTAGGTGATTCGAGGTTCATATGATTCTTTAATGTATTTAGTAGCTTAAATGGTTGAGTACATGTTACTGTCACGCATAACACACACAACACTCACACACAGAACCCCAAGTGTTTTTGGTATTGCTTCAATGAGTTTGCTATGTGGATTTATCTATTCTTTTATTGTATTTTTCATTCCCTCTCTTCACAGTTTGGTTGAACTCTATTTTTCCTATTGTAGGGAAGGAAGTGAAGATAAGGGTTACGAAAAATCAAAATATTGGAGCATAAGGGTTGGGGTCAATGAGATTTTTGTTTGCTTAGTTCTTGTTAAAGGTTGAACTCCATTGTATTTTCTAGGACAAATGTAAAATGATTTTAGTTGGTTAATTCACTAAACAAGGTTTGCTTGGCCAGTGATGCGTGCTTGACATGCTATGGTAAATAGATTTTAATTTGGTCTATATTGTATTTTAGTTTGTTAATCCATGTTATTTTTATTTGAGAATCTGTGATCTACAATCTATAATAGGTGTTGGTTCTCAATTAAATATGTATTACTTTAAAAAATAGGTGTTGGTTCTCAGTTTTCTTTTATGTTGTTCTTTCTCTAACTTCCAACTACACATGGGTGAAGGGTTTCATGAGCCCATGCTTTCTATTAATTTTGTTTAATAAGGCTATTGCTGGGAGAAATAACTCAAATTCTAGCAATTGCAATGTCATCAAATGGACTATTCTGTTTTTTTTTATCTGTTTCACAATTCCCAGATTTCATAATTAAGTTTAATTTCATCTAATGGATGTTTATTGGTGAAATATTTTGTTGTTATTTTAGTAGAGGCTTGAGGCATTATAATGAGATTAGAATTCTCAAATGTTTTGGATTTTTATTTTATTTTATTAGTTATTCTTACCAACATTTACTTTTAGTATTTTTTAGATCCTCATAACTCTCTCGGCTAGAAAGTTCCTAATGGACATTAAGTGTGGCTTGTAAACAAATTTGCAAGAAATTTTCTAAAATTTTGGTAAATTTTGGCCAACCAACAAAAACAAAATGTACTTCCTTGAAAATAAAGGTATCAAGTTGATTTAGAAAAAGTCCTTATATAAATCACTTTACATTCTTTTATGAGATTTTATGTTAGCATTTTAGTGTACATTATTTGACTAACACCTTATTTTGTACTTCATAGGCGAATGCAAATGTTAATCACTTGAACAACCCACGTGTCGGTCCATCTTTGATGAAAGGGAAAGACAAAGCAAGCAATTCTACTAGAAAAGAAAATTGGTTTACTCAATCGGTATAAAACTACTAATTGTTATTTATGTATTGGTAATTAATTTAATCAGAAAATTTGTTTCCTGTTGGGACTGTTGCCACGACAAATATCAATACCACATGGTTGTTTGAGATTGATTCGACCACTTTTATTAGACTAAATGTGTTGGTATTTCGGTTTGAGCGATAGACACTACATTGTCAGAGATATTTTGCGTACTGCTAATAACTGTAACATCATCTGTCTTTTACCTTATTTTTGTGTACTCTAGTTCAAAGCTATTGACTCTCTGTCTCTCTCTCTTTCTATTTCTCTCTCTCCAATTGCCAACCACTAAAATAAATTCGAACACATCTAAGTTCCTCACCCCTCACTCTCGCTCTTATACTTAACTCTCTCTCATGCACACATGACTCCATACCATCACCAATGAGAATCATTGTGTTGTGGTGTTTTAGTAATTGTTGTATGTACTATTTTGGATCAATTTGACTACAATAGTACATATATTTTGAATTCATATATTTCAAATGACTCTGATATGAATGCCAATTTTGAATTGTGGGTTGGATTTAATATATGCAAATTTATATGGACAAATTTATATTTTAATTTTCTTTTCTGCTATTGTCATTGCTATTATCAAAATTATTATTTTGTTGTATCTAAGTCTCAAATTATTATTTTTTATAGATGGATCCGAACCTTCGCGAAGCGGTAAGATTAATTCCATTGTGCCTACACTTTGTAAATTTCATTACCCCTCAGTTTAATTTATTAAAGTTGCTCTTATATTTTGAACTAATTGATAACAATGACATACCTGTAAATTTTAATTTTGATTTTTGTGTACATTATTTGACGAATGCCTTATTTTGTACTTCATAGGCAAATGCAAATGTCAATTGCTTGAACAGCCCACATGTCAGTCCATCTTTGATGAAGGGGAAAAAAAAGTCAGCAGTTCTACTGGAAAAGAAAATTGATTTACTCAATCGGTATAAAACTACTAATTGTTGTTTTAAATTATTGATAATTAATTTACTCATAGAACAAATTGGCATTTACTATCTTTCTTCACTTAATTATGGAGCTCCTAATGCAAATAGAATAACCATCTTTAAATTTGAATAAGTTAATTTTGCTTAAGCAATAATTCACTATTTATATCCTATCGTGTTATTATAGAATATATTATATAATATGGTTAATTCATTATTGAATTCACCAAACAACTTGTACATTGATATGATTAATTTTTTTGTTATTCATTAACGAGTTTTGCAAATTTTTAACAATTAACATGTGAACTTTACACGTTGTATTTCCTTTGGCATGCAATGAGTTTCACAGAGATTACCATTTAGGGTTATGTAAGTGTTATCGGTGAAATTGTAGTCTCATGTTGGGTCTGTTACCATGACAAATATCAATACCACATGGTTGTTTGAGATTGATTCGACCACTTTTATTAGATTGAATGTGTTGGTACTTCAGTTCGAGTGATAGACACTACTACATTGTCAGGGATATTTTGCGTACAACTAACAAGTGTAACCTCATTTGTATACTCTAGTTCAAAGCTACTAACTCTCTCTCTTTCTCTCTCTCCAATTGCCAACCACTAAAATAAATTCGAACACATCTAAGTTCCTCACCCCTCACTCTCGCTCTTACACTTCCTCTAAAATTAAGGGCCAACACGCAAGATGTGAGCAAAGTCGCAATGATAGTGACACGTGCTCACCGCGGGAGCTGGCATAGCGCGCACGTCGAAAAAGAGAGCGTTCTAGGAATTACACTCCGCCTCTACCTAGATACTTTCTAGGATTGACACCAACTCGCATGCTCAAAACAACTAATTCGGATAGGCGGCACCAATCTCTCTTCCAACTGCCCAACTACGTTCCATTTGCTAACATGGAATTGGCAAAGTACATTCCAGTCCCGTCGCATTTTCAACTGTCTCCCATTACAATACTTTCTGAACATTCACCTAATCGGTTATGTAATGTCGAGGTAAAGTTACTTTTCCCATTGTTTGCTTCTGGATTAAATTATAAAAACTAACTATCTGCAACGCTAGAATGAATGTGTATTTAGCCGGGAAACACTAACCCTCTGCAAGCAAACTGCACCTTCAATGTCAAAAGTATGTCGCACACCTACTAAGTGCACACAAAATGAAAAAGAAAATATGTCATCATCTTTGGTAAGTTTTCTGATTCATGTCTTATGATTTATAAGTATTTCTATCGCTTTTAAGACATATGGTTTTAACGTATTGTCCGCCCTTGTTGGACAGTTGCATAGGAAGGGATCAGTTCTTTACACTTTCCCCCAACCCTTATGTCATGATTCGCAAGACCTAACTCCATTGCACTGAGCCACTATAGCACACCTTTCACAAAAAAGGGGCGTACACATCATTCGGAACGTTTTCTAACACCTATAATTGCGTCCGATTCAATTCTCATTTCAACTTACATTGATCAAATCTCACCCATCCCTGTGTAACCTTTACCCTCGCCTTGGATTTTAGAGACAGACTATGGTAATTATGAAGTTGTCGCCAATGTTGCACCACATCCTTATCAAATTGACGACAATTCCCTCAACATTCATCTCATGTTGTGACAGATCCAACAAGGTATGTATATTCTACGTAGTTTATTAGGTCTTAATATTCTTTTACTTCCTTCTCATATTTGGGTGCATATACTTTTAATTTGTAGATCCCCACCAGAACCCTTTAGCGATGATGATGGTATGGTTAGTGATGATGAATTGAAAGTGATTATCCCTGTCAGTAATGATCATCATTTTCTAGGGTAGATGAATATTTAGTGTTCTTATTGTTCGGCCTTATATTGGCGGGATGAGAGATTAACTCGCACAGGATTGTCCAGTTCAAGATTTAGAACATGTTGTCTACAAGGTAAAATTAGGTTACCATAATTTTTTGCACCCCTACCTCCTATTCGTGCATTGTACGATGGCCATGATGGTCAATCAAAATCTTTCGCCGACATATTAGGGAGTATAATGCAGTCAATACTTTCACGAGCTTGGGTGCTAAGCTTGATGACATATTACGCAATTCAAGAGGGCCAAGGCCATTCACTATCCATGAGGAATTACATCACTGTACCGAGTCATTGTTACCTTCGGATGGTCATGCACCCATCTACTGTCAATTAAACATATATGATCCAATCACTACATTTAATATTCGAGGTGCACAAAATACTAACATGCGTCGAGATGTCCTCTAAAATATACATAATTGTTTGTTGTCAGTATATCATTTTGCTTCAAAGTACAAACATGCACATGAAATACTGAGTTAGAATCTTCAGATCATGATTTATGTGCTTACCTTCATTACATCTCATCAATTGATAGGCATCGATACAACCTTCCAACCATGGATGAAATAGCTGTTATTTTACCTGATGATGATAGTGAGAGTAGTTGCATGCGGGATATTGTTCTGCACCTAAGAAGAGATAATAGGGCGCTGACCAAGATCAATGAGTGTTATCCAACATATTTACCATTACACTATGTACTTCTATTGATGTGAACTCCAATCGACTTACTTTGAGACCCAACAACAATATTGGAAATACAACCCAAGAAAGTCAAATCCAGGTCTATGGATGGAGAATTTAGACCCGTTGAGAACTCGTGTCAAGAACCTAGATTATATTAAAATCTAGACCCATTGAAGAACCCGTCTCAAGAACCCAAATTACAAGGAAGAACGCCACAAAAGTTATGATCTACCTTTGATAAGTTCAAAAATTCAATCAATAACAAGAGGAGTAAACTCAACTCAACTCACAATCAAAATTCATTATGTATTGTCTCCCTTTTTTCATTGATTAAACGCCTATTTATAAGGCTGGTCATTACAAGGATTAGAAAACTTCCTAAAATACCTATCCTAATTAAGAAATATCTCTTACTTGTTGGTAAAGAAATATCTCTTAATTTCCTAAGACTCTTACTTGAAGAAAAGAAAGACAATTAGCCTTTTAATTGGCTGATCACATGTCTAAATAGAAAAAGAAAAGTACTTGGCATTCAAGCCTTACAATTAGACCCAAAAAATAGTAAATAGTGCACGGTTACTGTAGCATGAACAGTACGTGCTAAGTAACTTATTCTAAACTCTAGTTTAAATAAAATAATAAGACATATGTGGACTAAGCATCCTCAAACCCACTTATTCTAAACTAATAATAAAAATTCTTTAAACAAATTAAAAGCCTTAACAACAAAAGACCCTATCTCTAAGTCATGTCTTCATGTCTTCTATAGTTTGGATCAAGTGGATCAAAATTGGTTCTCCTTCTTTTAAGACCATCTTGAGTGTTGGGCTCTTGCTAGCTTCACCCCAAGTGAATTTCACCAATCTTTGCATTGCTTTCTTGATCATCTTTAATTGGCCCATTTGGACATGCAAAAGATCTTCAAGAGTAGGCTCACTTCAGTTCTCATCATCTATTCCCTACTAGTGAGCTTGGTTGGGAACCTGGTCTATGGCAATGGAACTCTGAACAAAGTAATTTTTCAGTAAGAGGGATTACACAGATGCAATTTTACAGTTATCGTACGTTTCCACATCCTACTGAGTATTCAACAATTGTTAGAGGTGGAAAGTTATTTCAAGAGTTTATAGTAGATGCTTGGGCATCAACAAAGCAAAATAGGTTGTCTTACATCAGACTTAATCAAGATAATCCACGTAGAGAGCTTTACACGAATTTGTGTGACGACAGTGTTGATGAGTTGGGCTGTGATCAGATTGGACAACTCTTCGTTCTGCCACTGTCCTTTACTGGGAGTGTACGTAACATGAGCCATATTTATCATGACTCAATGGCCATTACAAGGTACCACCAACACCCTGCCATCTTTCTCACCATGACGGTCAACCCAAAATGGCCCGAAATAACAACTACCTTACTAAAACACCAAACCTTTTAGGATCGTTCAAACATAGTTGCTCGTGCATTTAAGTTAAAGCGCCATGCCCTAATGCATGAGGTAAAAAGTGAACACATTTTTGGTCGAAAAATTGCTCATGTATTTACCATTGAGTTCCAAAAATAAGGGTTACCACACATGCATGCTTTATTCTTTCTTCATGGTCCAGACAAGATTCGGACAATTGCACAAGTGGATCGGTTAGTTAGTGCAGAATTCCCAGATCCATCCACTGATGTAACTCTTTATGAAACAATCAAGAGTTGTATGGTTCATGGTCTGTGTGGTTCTCGAAACCCACATTCAACTTGCATGGTGAATGGTGCATGTCGGTTCCATTATCCAAAAGCCTTTGCAGATTCGACTCCTATGGATGAACATGGATACCCTATTTACCGTCGTCATCGTAATGGTCAGTCTTACACCACCAGAGGGCATACATTTGATAATCGGGACGTCGTACCTTACAATCCACACCTGTTAAGAAAGTTCAACTGTCATATAAACATGGAGGTTTGTGCAGGAATGAGGTGTGTCAAATACATCCACAAGTACATTTACAAAAGGTCATAACTGCACACTACGGTTTTAGAGGGACCAGATAGAAACAATAAGATAAAGCAATACCTTGATGCAAGGTATATTGGACCGACAGAGGCTGCATGACGACTCTTCGGTTATCCTTTCCCTGAAGAAATTTCTTCAGTTGTACGACTAGATCTACATTTACCTGAGATGCATTAAGTTATTTACGATCCTGCTAAAACACTTGAAATAATTAGACTTGGGTGTAAGAGTCAAAACACAACTCTGACTGTATTTTTTGACTGTTGTTCTTCTAGTGATGTTGCACGTGCCTACACATACCAGGAATTTTTCCAACATTTTTTTTGGAACAGAGGTTGGAAGATTTGGACTTTGATGCAAAACGGGCTTGTAATTGGCAGATTATACTTTGCTACACCCAATTCGGAGGAGCGGTTTTACCGTCGGTTGCTATTAATAGTTGTTAGAGGACCACGGTCTTTTGATGGTCTACGCACGATCAATGGTGTATTTCATGATAGTTTCAAATCAGCGTGTGTAGCTACAGGGCTTCTAGAAGATGATACAGAGTGGATACAATGCCACTAGGAGGCTTCGACCATGAATACGGGATATCAGTTACGTAGACTATTCTACATCATTTTTATAGCATACTATCCAATACATCCATGCACTTTGTGGAATCTATTCTCCGTCCATATATGTGATGATCTTCGTCACAATCAATTCTCCGTCCAATGCAGTCTCAAATTGAAGATTACGATTTATATTTAATTGATCAGTTGCTACATGAATTTAGCAAAAATTTAGATGATTTCTCACCTATGCCACACCCTGTTGAAAATTGGAGTTATGTTTTAGGTAATAGATTGTTGATCGTTCATATGCAACTATGAAACAAAGCAAATCAACTGAATGCCCTTTTGAATATTGATGTTTTAAATAATGCTCAACGTGCCGCTTACAATGCTATCACTATCTTCGTTTCTGAAAATCAGGGCAAAATATTTTTCCTTAGTAGAGATGGAGGAATAGGGGAAACCTTTTTGTACAACACCATTACCACTAAAATGCGCATCAAGGGTTATATCGTCATTACAGTTGCTTCATTAGGAATTGCTTCGTTGTTGTTGCTAGGCTGTCGAACAACTCATTCTACATTCTGGATTCCATTTGATATCATAGAAAGCTCGGTATGTGGTTTCAACAAACAGTCACCACATGGGGAATTATTTGGGGAGGCTCGCTTGGCCCATAAAATAAATCCTATTTTTTTTTGTTTTGTAAATGTAAAGACGAAGAAAGAAATTCTATGGCCTATTTCTTTGTGAAATCTTCTAAGATGTTAATGGGTAAAAGGATTGGAGTTGGTTGAGACGGGGTGGGGCCTGTAGCTCAGAGGATTAGAGCACGTGGCTACGAACCATGGTGTCATTCAAATGGGGATTCCTTGTTCAAAGATGTTCATTTGGACGTGTATCACATATACAAAAAACCACATGAAGAAGATTTGGCTCAGCATGTTCTATTCGATATGGGTAGGAGAAGAACCCGACTCGGTATTAAAAAAAAAATAGAGGAAGCAGAACCAAGTCAAGATGATACGGATCAACCCTTTCTTCTTGCGCCAAAGATCTTACCATTTTAGAATTCCTATTAAAACTAATAAAAGAGACCTTCAAATAACTAAATATATACTGGGATGGAGAGAAGGGATGTCATAATTGGGGTTTTGAATAAGACGACCTTTTGATTTTTCATTTTTTTTTCATATTGAAATAGGATGAGGTTCCCATGCAGCATCGACCATTCGGCGGTATCACGATCGTGCTTAGTGGGGATTTCCGTTAAATATTGCCGGTGATACCTAAGGGTGGGTGAGAACAAATTCTCGGGGCATCTTTAAGACGTTCTACAATGTGGGCAAGTGTATGCGTATTGACTTTGAACTGTAACATGCGTTTGAATAGCAATCATCCTGCAAATTCATATCACGCATCCTTCTTGGAAGATGTGATTTGTATTATAGATTTATTTATATAAAATAGTCTAATTATTCATTTGCATGTACTGATTGAATTCACATCATACTTAGATTGAGATCAGTACGCAGGATACTGTGGAACTTCCTCCAACGATACATAGGTGTCGAATTCTGCATGACTAATTTCCAGAGTTTATCCACACCTAGATGTGCTCAGTGCGGTGACCCCATCCTACTTAACTGAGAGCACAATTCTTTCCGCTTGGAATGAGATGTTTGCTTTATTAATGATGTTGCTCTAAAAATATACCCTGGCGAGACGTATACCTACTTGGCAACTAACAAGGTGTTGGATGGGGACAAACTCTGTTGTTCTACCACTAATCAATATCCAAGTGAGTTTCTTAATTCCCTAAACCCTTCAGGTTTACCGCCTTTCAAGTTGGAGCTAAAGGTCGGGTGCCATATCATTTTTTTGAGGAATATAGCCCCAAAAGATGGCCTCTGTAACTAGATCAGACTAATGGTTGTCAAGTTTGTATCATGAGTTATTGAGGCTAGAATTCTAACTAGTGACAAATATAGGAATTTGTGTTTCATCCCACGGATCTCATTATCACAATCGTCTAAAGATTTACCATTTCAAATGACTAGATGCCAATTCCCAGTACGCTTAACATATGCGATGACAATCAACAAGTCGCGGGGCCAGTTAGTCAAGTTTGTTGGTGTAGATCTGTGCTCGTCTGTATTCAGCCACGGTCACCTATATGTGGCCATGTCTAGATGCACGTTATCTAATTACATCAATGTCATTCTACCTCCTAATGGATCAGTTACCATGACAAATATCGTATATCCGGAGGTGTTGTTAGACTCGGTATAAATATTACTACTTTTTTTAATGTATTGCAACTTACGACAAGTATAGGTTCATGACTTTTGTTATAGTTTTAATAGCTTCTTTCACACATATATGATGATAAATTTTCAATGATTATACGTTTGTTTTTTGAATTCATGAGCATCTGTGTTCAATGATTAAACTATTATCCATGTGTGACGCCTCTCTTACTAAGATTCTCTATATTTCTCTACTTCTCATGCAAAAACACAACATACACGTAATACATGCACAAACACACACGCAACTACAACCAATCAAACACTTGCACTTCAAACTTACACACCACTATATTACCATAAAAAAAGATTTATGAACTGGTTGTTGAAATGCTACATAAGGAATACTATGGGCTCTTTCTCTCTTACATCGTGCCCAATTCGATTGGAGCTCAATTGAACATGTCTGCTTGGTACAAGTTGAAAGCGGTCAGAGGAAGGTAAAATGATGGGCCTTAATTTTGAATGAGTATGGATATTGAGCTTAAGATCTTATTCGAGCTTTTTTTATTATTGAAAATCTTATTTTCCATTTTTCCTTCCTTTTATGGATTGCTTTATGGAAAGGCGCCTACAAGTTTGTGGAAGGTTATAAAATTTGTGGAAGGTTTGCTGAATTGATGTTGTGAGCTTCGTTGAAGACGCATTTATTGATTAGGTGGTGATGATCGTAATGTCGTTGTTTGCTTTGATTATTGGCTGACGTTTGTACTGGTCCAAGTAAAGAATCAAAGTGTGTGGTGGTCCCGAGAGCAGAGTCGGTGGAACGTTTGTAGGAGTTAAAAGATCGAGAGTTAGTTTAGTTAAATTTGGTTTGATAGTGTTGGGTTATTTATTTATTTGAATTTTCGTGTTTGTTAGATTCTTGAATGGATGATTTGAATGTGCTTCTTAATTATGGATCATAATACTATGCTTAATGATTTTGAGTTGCTTTTAATTGATTGTAGTTTATTAATACACGCGAACCAGGTGTCGAGAAACTGCTGATGATGGCCAACAAAATCATAATCATGTTTACATGGGATAGTTATTATTTTTAATTGTTTTCATCTTAGTTCTTTTACTTGGTCTCTTTTTCCCAAGTATTAATTTTATTAGTATTTAATGGTCCATGCAATCAACAAAGTCCTTCCTTAGTAGGAAATTTGTTGTGTGAGTCATTGATTTGAAATACTCAAGTTTTCATGTATGACATGCTGATAATCACTAAATCATATTATATATTTTTTTTTTTTTTTTGGGTTTGAATTTTGGTAAATTTAATTTGTTTATATTTGTTTTGTTGAATGAAAAATGATGAGATTTGCTTGAAAATTTCTTTTTTATATTATAGCAAAATTGAAACTTTAATTCAAATTTGGAATTATTGGATTTGTGATTTTGTTTCGGCATTGAACTTGACAAGGTTAGGCCAGGTGTATACATTTTCTCTCTTTTGGATTTTATCTTTTGAGCAACCTATGTTGTCGTGGGAATGCTTTTGGTTTATTTTATAAAGTTTCAAGTTCTATCAAGATAATAAGCTTGGCATTCTAATTCTCTATTTTGCATTGAATTTGTCCAATGAGTTTTCACTGAATAATTTCACCAAGCCGAGGAAATTGACAAAAATATTTACACCGATTGTAGGGGCATGGGTTGGTGGAGGCTGGCTATAAGGGGATTATTGACGTTATGATATTCAACCACGCATGATCATTTTCTTCATTGGACACAGACTAGCACCACCGAGGGATTCTCTAAAGTAATTAATTTTTAAATTCTTTTAGTTGTTAACTAAATTTGGTTTGACAGTTGAGTTAGTCTTCATGTTTAAATTTTTTGCGAATGGGAATTTTTGGAGGGTTTTGAATGGAGGGTTTACGAATTACATCAAAACTAAAGTATTAATGATTGAAAATAATAATTATGTTTCATTTTTTACCATATTAATGCTAAAACTGATAGTAGTTTTTCAACAAGCTCGAAAATACATATTGAAAATCACCGATTGTTCCAGAAGAACTCATTACCTGCAAAGATGCTGCTAACAATTCAACATGACACCACTGCACACGTAAAACAATTTTTCCTCTCATTTCATTTCTTTTCCCTTAAAGCCCTCAGTTTGTTGATGATTCACTAAAAAGAAGTTGATTTTTGTTTGACAGTTGGGAAAGAGATTGTGGGTTTATTGGGTCATATTTGGTTCCAAAGTCATATTTAGTTTTCCACTAACCAAGATCACAGGTATACATGGAAAGATATAAAGATGAAGTTGAAAGTATTTATCTATTTGTGCATGTGTGTATTTTTGGTGTTCCGTATTTTGTACAATTAACTAATTATACATGGTTATGATGGTTTTGTTTCGGTGGTTTGGATAAACATGGTTATGATGATTGTGGTGATATGTATAATTGTAAGTTTTATAGACAGGTTTAAATTTTTTTGGGTCTTTATTTTTAAAGGAAACTCTGCCCAAATTTCTTGAAATTAGTAGGGACTAACTTGATGTTTTGGTGGTTGGATGGGTTGATGATTGGGCATGTATTGATTATTGTGGTGGTATGGTGAATTATAATGATTGAAAGTTCTGTAGATAGACTTAGATTTTTATGGGTTCATATTTTTTAAAAAAATTATGCCGAAATTTCTGGATAATATTATGGACTACCTTGATTTCAGTGTGACAGGTTGTTTTAAGTTGCAAAGAGTCTTTAGGTAATGTATGATTCTTCGAGTTTTAATTTAATTTTTCGTTACACCGGCCTTCAGGCACGCGCAATTACTAGTATAACACCGCAGAGAACAAAAATATAAGTTTTGCTGATTAACATTGTAAGTTTTCCTTTTCAAACAAAAACTGAAAATAACTTCTATTTTTTATTATAAAATTTGATTCCAATCCAATTTTTTGGGAGGCTACGTATACAAATCTAGCTAAATCACTTGTAAAGATTTTGTTTTTGCATAGTAAAGAACCCGTCCAAATATAGACTCTTCAGATTCATGTCTTCAAAAAAAATGAAATGAAAATAAAAAATTTGTTGGGTAAGTATTTTTATTCATATCATAACTAATCATGGCATTTCCATTATTCATTCAAACAAAACTTATGCTAGAACTCAAAAAGTAGTAAAATTAGTACAGTTAAAACATATCATACTTTATAATCGTACAAATACAAACACTGATTTATATTCTATTTTGCCACATTAATGAAGAAAAATAATAACTAGTAAGAAAAATAATATAAAACACAAAACGACTTCACATCCACCACATTATGCAAACATCAACATTTTTGGAAATGGTAGTTGTAGTGACAGTGACAATTGTGGGGTGATGGCGGGGCAACGACATTGGTTGTGACGCCCCAAAATCCGGGGGTCCTTTAGTAACCATCGATAACTCCTCAACCCGCGGAAATACCTGTGAATGCCGCTTAACTCGACATCACGTGATAACATCCCCTTAACCGGGATTATAACTAACAATGTAATCTGGGTTCAATTATACATTAGATCCAACTAAGGTCCAATAGACCATGATTTATACTTTATTATGGTTCGTTTACTTCATTGGAGGGAAAGAAAAAATATGCCAAAAGCATGACAAAACAGTTTTAAAATTTGAGATTTTTGAAGGGTGTACCGGTACTGCATAACGATACGGCTTGCCCACTAGAGTTGGGCGTATCGGTACGATTAAACTGTACCGGTACGGTCTGCCTTCTAGGCAGCAGCGTACCGGTACTCTCTGCCCAGTTTTGCCTATTTCACATGTTTTCCACTTCAAATCCATTACAAACCTTTCCAAAATCATCCAAAACTCATACAACATACATTTGAATCTCAAACATAGTTAATATGAGTTTTATTACAATCATTTGCATAAATTTAGATGCCAAAAACCAAGTGTTCGCAATAGTTTTACAAAATCTCAAAATAAGGCCATAAATCGGCCCCCTCATCCTTGCGGCTCGAAATGGAAGCCATCCACCAGTGTAGATCCCACACCTGAAGTGTTTTTTCGTATAGGGTGAGCTACACTTAATAGAGTATCCCCTACAGAGGCTACTCCCTCTAGATGCATATACAATGGTCACATACAACACATAACTATTCACAACAATTCCAATCAAGAATATGCAACTATGTGATGAAATTTATTACAACATGTCATGGAATGAGATGAGACTCACTCATGCAACCCAACCCGAGCCCTTCTCTGCTCCTCAACACATACAAGTGTCAATGTGTATGAATACGTCATCTATGTTACACATCAAATGATAATAACCAATCTACGGTCTTTGTTGGGGTGGATATTCATGGACTTATACAAAAGGTCACCCAACCTACACGAAATTCACAGACTTCCATCGAAGGTTTCGCGTACATCTACACACTTTAAGGGAGTGCGTATCCTAACTACCGGACCTTACACTCGAGGGATCTTCTAGCCCCTTCTTGCTACCCTGACACAATTTACCATGCGGCTCCGCTAAGCCTTCGGCCCAACTATTCCAAATCATTCGTCAATCACCAAGTGTGGTGTTGACGACCACCACACACACACACCCCCATGTGATGCAATGTCTCCGTGTATATGTAATGTGATGCACCATTACAACAACAATGTCATATCTCATTTGTGATGAATGCCATATGAACTAATTTAACACATAGCCCTCCAATTTTCATGGCAAATTATATCTTAAGCATATAATTTCTACATGTTTTCACATAATTCAAGCATGTTATCAAAACAACAATTTCAATCACTCTAGGCATTTCAAGACATCAATTATGTTAAACACATATCATGCCCCAATATATCACAAAGTAACAAGAAACATACAAGTAACTTCCCTACATCAATTTCAAGCTAAAATTCAACATGAATCATTTCAATACCAATTTTCTCATTTCCATAACCATAGATATGTCTTAGGTCAATTTCAATACTAAACCCTTTGTCTATCAACACCAAATGGTAGAATAAAACTAAAGTAGGAAGAACACTACATTTTGAAGCATAAAACGATGCGTAGCACCTTCAAGAACACAACACCACTACAAAATCTTGATTTCTCCAAAATCTCCTATTTGGATCTTCAGTGAAACATTTCATTTTTTGTGTGGTTGCATAGCCCTCGTCGCGTAGATGAAGTTTAATTCTTGGTCTGAAGGATTCCGACCGACAGAACTTCGTGAATCAAAGGAAGAAATTTTGTTTTCTCTCTTTTCTCTCCCTCTTTCTCCCATACGTTGGAACCAGCTGATCAAGGGAGATATTTTGTGCAAAATATCAGATTTTAGCCCCTATGTATAATTAATTTTCAAGGCTTAGCTCAGATTGCGCCACATGTCCCCACTTGTCATTGTCCATTTTTGCTCCGAAATGATTTATTTCATCCCGATTTAAGTTCAAATAAATTTTATTTCAACTTAAATTCAATTACAAGAAAATTTTATAATTTTTATTTTTGAAGACCTTTCTGAGGTCATCTGCCACCAGTCATCTCGTAAAACGTGAAAAATTTAACTATCTCAGAATTTGACAAAATTAGTGTAGGTGACTAGATTTCACGATACGTATCCAATGGCGATGTCTATTGCGTCATATGAGCTCTATAGAATATGTATTTTAATTCCGTATTATAATGATAAAATGACCATTTTACGTTTTTTCAAAAAAATTTCAAAATTTTCTGGGTTTTACTGGTGGGGCTAGGGTAAAGTTTGTGGCAACAGTGGTGGTGGAGGCGATGATACTAGTGGTTTGGTTGAGATGGTAACAAGGCAATTTTGTTGTGGGGTGGTTATGGCGATGACGATAGTGTTGGTAAGGGGATGTGTGGTATTAATAGTGGTGAAGGTGGTTATGGCATTGACAGTTGTGGTGGGGCGACAATCTTATTGATGGTGGTAACAACAATAGTAGCAAAGAGGGTCGTAAAGGCTGTAGGGAGGTAGTGGGGGCAGGGTGTGGTGGCAACGAGTGCGATGGTGATGGTGGTGGTGATTTAACGATGTTGTGTTTTGATAACGTTGAAGGGTGGACCCATTAAGCATGATTTGCATCAACGTTTTTGTTGATTTTTGAAAACCATGTTTTTTGTTTTTAAAAATGCACTTAGTTTCATAAAAATTTCATAAGGAAAATACAGTTATGAAACATGTTTTTTAGTCTCACACAAACTGAAGATGAAAATAAAAAATTTAAAAACAAAACAATTACCAAATGGGTTTATAGCAGTCACAATCATATTCGAAAATGCAAAAATTACGTGTACTATATAAAATATAATAACATCAATGAAGGGCACATAATAACTATGCATGATTAGACCATTTTTAATGATTCAAACTGGTACAAGCACGTGACATAAATGTTGAATTGAAAGCTCTGGCTAGGTCAAGAGGTCAATCAATCAAGCATTGGGGCGGTCTATCTAACAAAGCCGAACCAAGCTATCTTATGGTTTTTCAGTCGATAAAGACAACGTATAACTTGTTGAACAGAGTAAAGGGATCACCTAAAGGAAATCGAATTGAGAACAGCTCGATTAACCCAAAAACTATGAAAAAATGTGGAAAAGATAAGAAAGTTGCCTAAGTTATAGGTGAACAGAATAAAATGTGGGATAAAGAATAGGCTAATCAGGAAGACTCCAATATCAATTGCGGGAAATTTGCCTCATACAAAGGTATGCCACCTTGCCTAATTATAAAAACTAGTAGAAAAGGCACAATGCAACACTATAAATATTGGGTAATGATTAAGTCTTAAGGGATACATTCTCTTCCCAAAAAATTGATTCGATTTGTCTTACAACCCTTACTAACTTAGGCATTAGAGTGCCTCTGACTGGCTAACCCTCACTCTCTGGTAGTCTACTCATTTTGAAAGAGGAACAATGTAATTTTGTTCATTTTTCCCAATCTCATAGTCACAAGTTAAAGGTATGAGCTTTTTCCATGTAAAATCAAACCATGCAGCACAATTGGGTCACCACGCATCAACCAAGATGATGTTGAATCTACAATGTGTCTTTCCATTATGATAGTGATGTCAAGGAGGACATTGTCAGAAGTCTAGAAGAAAATCAAGAGGATCTTACCAAATTGTCATTAGGAGGGTATTACCCTAAAGATGAAGCCTATAAGGATGATATAAATCAAGAAGATTCCCCACGTGTCGATGGGGGAAATTTTGGTGTCCATGAAAATAGTCTGATCCCTCAAAGACCTCCTCGGCGCACACGACACCATGCTAAAGAGATCTCAAGATGAAGAATAGAAGTTGAGGCAACAGAATGAGACACTCAAGGAGGCCTTAAGAAGATCCAGGGAATGAGAAGTCCTTGAGAGGTTAGATCACCACGTGACCAAATTCAAAGGAGAACGTGATCGTAGAAAGCCGAGTCCAACCCCTGATATATATAGGGGAAGGTAAATAGAGTATACTTGAGATAGGAATGATAGAAGGAAGTCTTCTCAATTAGACGAACAAGAAGATGTCTGGAAGCGTTTCATAGTAAAAGAGCTCAATAGCAAGCTAAAATCGTCCGAGCAAAAGTCTGCTAAGCAATATCTCAGGGGAATGGAAGTCTCCCCCCTTAATAGGTGGATAGAAAAATGAAGAGTCCTGAGTAAATTCACGGTCCCAAACTTTAAGCTTTACGACAGAAAGAACGACCCAATCACCCACATTTGTTATAATAGACCATTGATGGTGGGCTATAGGAAGAATGAGGCTTTGTTGTGCACAATGTCTCTAGCAGTTTGGAGGAACCAGGCATGAAATGGTTTGACAGTCTCCCTAGGAGCTTTGTTGATAATTGGGTATAGCTTGTCGAGAAATTTACAACTAGATTCATAACCAGCAATCAGCACCCAAAAGACGTTGGAGCTTTGCTTTCCATGAAGAAAAAGCATGGTGAGACGCTGCGTAAGTACACTTACTGCTACTGGGAGATAATGAGTGAAATAGCCAGCTATAATTTGAAGATTACAGTCGCATCATTTAAGATAGGCCTACCAAAAGAAAACCTGTTGTACCAATTATTGACCAAGTGACTAGGCCCTTATATGGAAGAATTGATGGCGAAAGTTATAAAATCCGCAAAAATGGATGATGAACTCCATAGGGATGTAAGTCGAGACTAGTCGAACAAAAAGCAGAGTGGCAAAGAAAGGCCGAACAATCAATCGCGTTCGGCAGCGAGGGGAAAGGAGAAGGAAGGTTTCCATCATGCTCATCATTCATTGGATTGAACACTGTGTTCAAAGAGCCTAACTACAAGAAAATTGTCAGAAAACTACGGCTATTTGAAGCAACACTAGGTGGAGAAAGTCTAAGTCGGCCACCTTTCTCAGTTTATAGATCAAGAGAAAACGAAGGCCAATTTAGTAGAAAAAGAAGAACATGGCATGGGGTCAGGAATAGAACACCACAAGAATGATTAATGTCATACATGCACCCACTTGTGAAACCCTAACATGCAAAACATAGCATTTAATTGAATGTACTAGTATAATGGAAAAGACACATAAAATTTTAAGGAAAAATAGAATTTCCTAAAAAAAATTGGGGAGGTAAGTGTAATTATCTAATATTTAATGCGAATTATGCATGGGATAGGGTAAAAGTTAGTGTCATATATATAAATTTCAATTAAATAGGAAGCAAACTTTATTGGGGTTATACGTATGAGTGCGGAAAAAAATAATAATAAGTTAAATGTTACATTAAAGTATAAAATGATAGCAAGAGTAAGTGAGGTAAATATTTGTTTCAAGGATCATGGTCGAATGTTTTCTAACGATGTATTTTGGATATAGGTACATATTCATAGGTGTATATATAGATATATTATATGTGATGAGTTAGTAGTAAAAGTACTAAAACAATAAATATAGTGAGCAAATGTGGACCACACATTCAAAAAAAAAAAAAAAAAACAACAACAAAACAACGCAAAATAGTGTATTTTTACTTCAATAGATGAGTGGCGGCTAAAGCAATTTGCTTTGGGTGGAAGTATAATGAGAGAGGTGGTTAAGATGAAAGAAATAAAAAAAAAGTGATGTGTCAAGATATGAAAGAAAGAAAAGGACACTTATCCTTAGCTTGTGTGTTCATGTTGTGTATGGGTGTGTGCTCAGTAGATAAGTGAGATATGGGGCTAAGAGACATTAAGAAGAAAGAAGAAAGGTGTAACGGAAATCACAGTTAACCTGCAAAAGGGTTGTTGTTAAAGATAGACTACGGTATGATATCCTTAATTTTGAGTTATTGTTTAAAAATGTTTAGTTTTATTTTATGAATGATAAATTTAAACCCTTATGATTATTGAAGTATAACTAACGGTATAATAGATATTGTTATAAGGTTGATATTTAGATTGCTGAAATTAATTGTTTTAAATAAATGGGTGAATTTAGTGCTAAAATTTAAACTATAAAAAAATTGTAGTTGGTGCTGGAGTTTTTATTTAGAAGCTAAAATAACTTTCTTAAGTGTTAAAAAATAATATTTAAAAGCAGAAATTTTGTTTGTGGTGACTAGAATTGATACTATATTATTGGATTCATATATATATATATATATATATATATATATATATATATATTTATGGCTATAAATGACTAAGGACATTTAAACAGTATGTCGTAGTGATAAAAAAAAAAAAGTTTAGGTAATATCACAAATTTTTTAAAGCGGACTGAAATTAACCTTTAGATGTATATCATTATTTAAATACTATAAGAAATATTTGAGTGAGTTAAAGTGATGTCCCTAAACATAATCAGGATGTACTAATTTGACAAGATAGACTAAGTTTAAATATGATCATCGTATGGAACCAAAGTAGAGCATCAAATACATGTTCATATACATTCACTCACATTCACTAAATTATTTTAGATCAATACTCACTTGCATTTGCACATAGGCGAATTATTAAGGTCGGAGACTACTACCTCAATTGCACATAGAGATCGTCCGTAAAGTAAGGAGGGATATCTATCAACGATAAAGGTGAAGTGTACTGCTTCATAATAATTGAAAATAAAACTATATGACCTATGAATTATTTTTCATTATGTGAAATGAAGTTTTTGATGAATTGATTTGGGGTGTGTTGCTTAAACTATGGATCAAATGTGCTTTTATGAAAAACTTGAGATTTGAGTATTATCCTCTATGCTGAGTTATTGATAGCTTGACATGGCTTACATGTGGTTGGTTTGAACATTACATAATTGTCATGAGACAGCTTAACATTGCTTAAATGTTGTAGATAATATGACATTGCTTATATGTTGTTGTTTGACACACTACTTGTGTAAATATTTACTATTTA
Organism: Ilex asprella; assembly: GCA_023539305.1. Taxonomy (NCBI): domain Eukaryota; kingdom Viridiplantae; phylum Streptophyta; class Magnoliopsida; order Aquifoliales; family Aquifoliaceae; genus Ilex; species Ilex asprella. The sequence goes on along the minus strand of CM042184.1, from coordinate 31,202,470 downwards.
GATAGATGAGGTTCATTTGTGTTTCAAAGTGAGTTGAGTTCATTTTGGTTGTGATTTCCGAGTTATGAGTATATTTTGGGTAGAATTATACTTGATTCATATTTTTGTTATATTTCCTTTGATTATTATGTTCAGTACACTCAAGAAAATTATTGGTTTGAGGTTGCCAAGTTCTAGAGTGAGGTCCACTACTGTACTAGCATGATAGAGATAGGGGAAAACTAAGAAATCTAGTTATGTACATATTATACATGAGTGTTTGTATTCCCTGTTGTTGTAAAGGAATGGAATCCCTAATCTTTTGTTTTGGTACAAATGACACAATTGTGTACTCTGTTATATAGCTTATCTGTTTTTGGTGTTATTATGTGACTTTATTAATTTTAAATTCGTTATTTCATTACAAACGTAGGTATTGACACATGTTGAGTTATGTTTCCATCTCTGGGAAATCTGGGGGGTTTCTTAGGATGGGGTATGATAGTGGACTATAGGAAGTATGTTGGTGAGTTGGTAGACTGGGTACGAATTTTTTGTCATGTTCTAAGATGTCTAGTGATCGCATGCTGCATATGTGCATGTGCATATTATTTTATGTAACTGAATTTAAATTCTAGATATAGAGCAATGAAACCAAATTACTACATTGAGGAGGTAGACTTTGATGCATCTGATTAAGTTGAGGGGTCAGTTCAATCAAATCAAGAGGACTATAGTGGATCTCATGGTTTATTGGAACAATCTAATGGAAGGATGAGAGAGACTAGAAATCTTGAGTGGGAATTAGCACAGGCTAAAAGTCTTGTATATCCTTATTCGAGCATTTTAAGAAACTTGGGCCACCAAGTTTTGTGGGGTCAATAAACCCAGCTGAGGCAGAAAACTGGAAAAAAGCTATGATGTGTATCTTTGATATTATGCGCCCAACAAATGAATAAAGAGTCAGTTTTGCTATCTTTATCCTCATAGAGGATGCTTTAAATTAGTGGGAGGATACAAAGAGATTAATGACCACCCGACACAAGTAGCTCAGGATGCAACTCCAATAAATGTTAGTTGGGCTATGTTTGAGAAAGCATTTGATGAACAATAATTTTCGCAGTCATACCTGTATGAAAAAGAGCAAGAATTCATGGAGTTATCACAAAGGAAGACGTCTATAGTTTAGTATGAATCTAAATTCTCAACATTGTCTCATTTTGCATTGGATATGATAAGAACTGAAGAATCCAAATATAGAAGATTTCAGAAGGGACTAGAATATTTTATACGGTTGCCACTTACAAATTATCATGCAAATATTTTTATTGAGCTAGTAAATATGGCCAGACAGGTGAAAAAAATAGTGAAAGACAAATTTGAAAGTGATAGGAATGAGAAACAAAGTCAAGTGAAAAGTCATAAGAAGTTAAGTATGAGGCGGCACAGACTAGTAAATTTTATGGGTAGTTTTTCTAGGAACAGTCAAAGGATGCAACCTTTTAGAGGCCAAAATGTAAATCGAGCTGGGAGAACATTTTCAGGGCAAAGACAGAGTCCATCTGGACAAAGATTCAACAACCAATCTAATAGAGATCTTTAAGTGAGCGAAGTGGACAGACCACTTGTTTTCGATGTAGGGTGATAGGTCATTTTATTAAGGATTGCCCACAGCTAGATCGAGGTATTGTATGTTTTGAATGTGGTGAACGTAGACATATAGCTTCTCAATGCCAAGGAGGATCTATGTTTATTTCATCTTAAGTTGGTAGTGTGAGGACTGGTGGTAATGTTTCTTCCAATCATCTTGGGCATGGGAGAGGAGCAACAAACAAAAACAAGTCTACTGCTTCAGGAAGGGTATTTGCTATGACCCTCCAGTTTGCTCAAGCCACTCCTAACATTGTTATAGGTACACTATTTATCGCTGGTAGAGATGCATGTGTATTGATAGATCCAGGATCTACACATTCATTTGTATCATGTGCATTGAGCATGTATTTGGACTGACCTTGACATTTTTGGATACTAGTTTAGTTAGTTCTACTCCAATAGGAGAGATAGTGATAGTGGAGAAGGCATACAAGAGTTACGTGTTACATGTGGGTTACAGAGATTTATATGTTGATCTTGTACCTCTTGATATTCAAGATTTTGATATTATTTTGGGGATGGATATCAATATATCATGCTACTATAGACTGTTTTAGAAAATAAGTGATATTTAAGCTACCAAATGAAACGTGATTTAGATTTTTTGGTGATAAAAAAGTGACCCCTATATGTCTAATTTTGGCTATGAAAACTAAGAAATTATTGTGGCAGGGTTTTCAAGGATATCTTGCTTATATAGTGGACACCAAGAAAGAAGAGGTACAACTTAAGGATATTCTAGTAGTTTAGGAGTTTCTAGATGTATTTCCAGAATAGTTACCTAGACTACCATCGAAGAGATAAGTGGAGTTTACCATTGAACTACTCCCAAGTACTTCTCCAATATCCATTACTCTATATCACATGGCTCCTACTAATTTAAAAGAATTGAATATACAGTTACAAGATTTACTAGAACGGAAATTTATTCGGCCTAGTGTTTCACCATGGGGTGCTCCTGTTTTATTTGTGAAAAGAAAGGATGGGATTTCAAGATTGTGAATTGATTACCACCAGCTTAATAAGGTAACAATACACAATGTTTGTATTATATTTTATATGTAATATGCATGTGTGTTTTATATTTTACATTGTAGATAATCTGGTGTATAGAGTTCGACTTATGCACAGAAGACCAGATTATCAGATCCTTGTATAATATGAGTATACGTTCACAATCGTAGATGAAATTGGACACGCCATCAGTATGATTGTAGTATAATATTCTGACATAGTCTGTCTTGACTATAGGAGATTGTTTGATTTCTTGAATTATTGCACTAGTACGTTTTGTGTATTGAGCAGACTCATGTTGAAGTTATTATCTTTTACTAATTTAATAAAATAATAAATACCTCATGATTATTATAATTGCTTATACTCTTAATCCCTAAATATTTAACTTCCATGTGTATATAATATTTGTCACTTTAATGCATCAACGAGTGAGGTTCATATTGGGTCAATAAGCTCGATGAATTGGGAGATGATGTTATTTGTATGGTGAAAATTAAATATTGAAGGAAACCAAGTCCTAATATTTAAATGGGTTGATGATGTCCTTTTAAGGAAGCTCATAAGTTTTGTCCATGTCAAACCCTGTAGGTGGATTTAATTATCCGATATGACAAATAAGTTGAGTGGTAAAGTCTCAAGGAGTAAAAAAAGTCAATTAAATATAATTTTCAGTGATTTACTTAATTGATGGACATTTGTAATCTTAAATATGGGGAGATTATTGAGCATATAATAATAAGAAGCTCGAATATAATTTTGAGATAAGACCCAGGAGATTAATAATAAGTTTTTAGTGAACTGAATTATTATTAATGGGATGTAGGATGTTTATTCTGGGTTGAACATAGGAATCCTAAGCCCATTGGGAGCCAGTCCTTATTTTTTCTTAGGTCTCTGTCGTAGCCTATATATAGACATCTATGTTTTCTATTTCAGCATCTTATCTTTACTCACGTTTTTTAGGGAGGCTAAAATAGAGAGTAAGGATTCGGAGGTCTTGGCAGCCCACACTGCATCCTAATTCTGACATTGGGGTATATATGATAGAAGACTGCGAAGTTTGTTGAGCTGTAGTCGTTGTTTTGTTCTACGTTCGTGCTGAGACGAGATCAGTCTCGAGAGATCTCGAAGGTAAGCCCTAATTCTACCTTGTAGGGTTTTAAAATATATATTTTTTATATTCGATACATGTCAACGGCTCTTGGGATTTTCGTTCTAACAAGTGGTATCAGAGCCATCATTGATACCACGTATAGATCGAATTCTGCCATGTTGTCTAAATAAAACAAATAGATGTATACCATGAATGATGGGTAGAACGTAAAACTATACTAATCCTTGTTTTGCAGCATTCTTGTCCTACTATTATGGTCATATAATTTTTATTAATCGTTTTATGTGATTGGATCCCATGATGGTTTATTCATGGTTAATATTATAGCAAATGATTTATATGATGGTTTATCAGTATCTTTTTGTAATAATTATAGTGGTATGTGAACTCTCTCGTGGAGGCATAGGGCCATGTTTAATGTTTTCGATTGTAAGGTTACTGAGGAAGATGACTATTTTAGAAACAGTTTTTGTCACCGAAACCCTAGTATGCGATTTAGAAAATTGTTTAGGTTTCGGGGGTACCGCCCCCAAGCCCCTGCCACCTGACCAGGCAGGTGGAACCCCGCGAACTGACCTGGCAGATCGATCCCCGAAATTCAGTTGAAGCGCAACATGGATGTAGTTGGATTCATTTCAGATTGCTAGAGAGTCCTTGTAGGATTAAAACTGAAGACATGACTATAATAGCTGGAAGTCCTTATTTTATTCAGTCTCCTTGTTTATGTTAATCTCTGAGTTTTATTCATGTTCTTATTCTATGAGTAGTTAACTTATATAACAATACCCTGATATATGGACAACATGGATAATTGACCCACCTTAGAAATTTTTTGGTCATGGATTAATATTTAATTATAGTTTTAAAATAAGGAAGTTCGAAGTATGTATCTATAATTAGAAAATAAAATAAAATCCTCTATTTTTTTAAAAAAAATAGTTGTGAGGATTTAAAATTTTATTTATTATAAATACTACACATAAAGATGGGGTAAGCCAAATATCTTTATAATGGCAAACATCCTTATTTTAAGCCAATACAAATTCACTATAGTTTTGAAAACCATCACTAAATATTAAATAACTAAATGGGAGAGGAAATTTATCTTGTATAAATCTCATGGTCTCCATTATTGTTTTGTAGGTGATGTAATTAATTTTGCGTGTTGGTCTTAATGTCGTCCTCTCTATCAAATGAAATTAATTACAGAATCACCGGTACGAACTTCCTATAGGGATAATTTTGGGTAAATGCTAGTATGAGCTCACTTCTCCATCTGAACGGAGTTCATTATGAAACTATTGACACAAAGTTAAGTAATGGTATACACTTAGCAATAAATAATAGTATCCTCTCTATCTGAGTCACTACTGTTATATATAGGACTAAAGCTAAACCAGCTATTTAATTTTACTTGTCATGGTATAGTGGCTAGATAGTAAAATTAATGGGCAATAGCCTGTCTGGTCAAATGATGAATAATATACATCCTCCCCTATCGAGGCATGCTATTCGTGGTGTTTCAGGCTGCTGGTGAATTCATTTAAATATTGGTACAGGGAACCAAAATTTAAATTTGAATTCAATTTTTTATTTTGCCCGTCATAATTTTTTTAAATTATATGATATGCTGGTTTTTAAACTGGGTGGTTCTTTCAATCCTCTTTTTGTTATACTTAAAGAACACAAACTAGATGAATCAAACTATATACAATGGAAAAGAAATTTGGATATTGTGTTGACTGCTGAGGAGTACAAAATTGTGTTTAGTGAACTCTGTCCAGATCAACCTGATGACGGGGCAACCGAAGAGGATATCTTGGATTATCGAAGATGGACAAAGGCCGATGAGATGGCACGGTGTTACATTCTAGTATCTGTGTCAGATGTGTTACAACATCAACATGAGTCTATGGCCATTGCCTATGACATGATTGTGAGCCTCAAAAATATGTTTGGGGATCAAAGTCGTGCGGTTAGGCAAGTGGCGATGAGGGAATTGATGAACACAAATATGGCTGAAGGGACGTCAATAGGAGATCATTGTCTAAAGATAACAAGTCTCCTTAATGAGCTGGAGGTCCTAGGAGCTAAGATTGATGGAGAAACCCAGGTTGATATCATACTCTAGTCACTGCCAGAGTCTTTTAAGCAGTTTGGACAGAATTACAAAATGAATAAGTGTTCTTATACATTGGCGGAACTTCTTAAGGAACTCCAGGTAGCTGAGGGTTTGCTTTAGAAGTAGGATCGTGTTTATATGTGATTGAGAAAGGTTCTAATTCTAAGCCACAAGGCAAGAAAAAAAAAAGAAAAAGACTCAAAAGCAGGTTAAGGCTCCTCAAGCTACAATGACAAAGCCTAAAGGCAAGTGTTTTCATTGCAAATAGTCAAGGCACTGGAAGAAACAATGTCCAATCTATCTCTCTAAGATGAACAATCTAGGTAAATTTCATTTACTAGTTGTTGAATCATGTTTAGCGGTGTCATCTTCCAGTACCTGGTGTGTAGATACAGGAGCCACTAATCATGTTTGCAAATACTTACAGGGGTTCTAGGAAACAAGACGACTTAGTGGTGGAGAGATTTATCTTCACATGGGCAATGCTACGAGAGTGGCAGCAGTTGCAATAGGAGATTTTCATTTATATTTTGGTAGAGATAGAATTTTAATTTTGAGAGATTGTCTTTATGCACCAGATATTAGAATGAACTTAGTTTCAGTTTCTAAATTAGTTAAAGATGGATATAATTTTTATTTTAATGTTTTTGTGGTTATTAAGAATAATAAGCAATTCATCTTTTCTAGTTCATTGGTGGATGATCTTTATATTGTTAATCCTATCTCACCTACACTGCAATTAACTGAATTGAATAATACTAGTACCTTGACATGTAAGAGAAAGGAACCTTCTAAAATGAACCAAACATATATTTGGCATTTACGCCTAGGTCATATTAATTTAAGGAGGATTCAAAGACTGGTTGCAAATGGACCATTGAGTTTATTGGAAATGGAGGTACTTCCAATCTGTGATCTTTCTTGGAAGGTAAAATGACTAAGAGGCCCTTTACGGCCAAGCGCTATAGAGCCAAGGATCTTTTGGAATTGGTTCATTCTGATTTGTGTGGACCCATGACTGTCCAAGCAAGTGGTGGCTTTGAATATTTCATTACTTTTATTGATGATTACTCAAGGTATGGGTACATTTATTTGATGTGCTGTAAGATTGAATGCTTTGAGAAATTCAAAGTGTTTAAGGATGAAATAGAGAAGCGTCAAGGGAAGTGTATCAAGACATTACGATCTAATCGTGGTGGCGAGTACCTCTTAGGAAAGTTTAGGGATTACTTACAGAGGTAGGGATAACATCCTAGTTGTTTGCACCTCACACACCACAAAAAAATGGTGTGGCAGAAAGAAGGAATAGGACCCTTATGGATATGGTTAGATCTATGATAAGTTATTCAGTTTTACCTAATTGCTTTTGGGGATATGCCTTGAAAATTGTGGCATACATTTTGAACTTGGTACCATCTAAGTCAGTACCTACCACTCCCACAGAATTGTGGACTAGGTGTAAGCCTAGTTTGCAGATCATTCGGATTTAGGGGAGTCCAGCACACGTGCTGAAAGGGAACATAGATAAGTTGGAGTCAAGAACAGAAGTTTGCTTGTTTATAGGGTATCCAAGAGGAACAAAAGGTGGTCCTTTTTTATAGTCCTAAGGATCAGAAGGTCATTGTTAGCACCAATGCCCGATTCTTAGAGGAATACTATGTGATGGATCACAAGCCTAAGAGAAGAATTGTTCTCGAGGAGTTAAGAGGAGATAGATAAGAGAATACTTCTTCAATACAAACTGTACAAGGGGAGAAATCACATGAAAGAGTAGAAGATATCCCATTGCCTTGTCGTAATGGGAGGAATATCTATACTAGTGCAGAACCTGCACAAGATGTTACTGATAATACATAGATACAGGCAGAGCCTCGTTGTAGTGGGAGGGTTGTTCGTCAACCCGAATGGTATATGTTCTTGAAAGAGTGTTTCGACAGGATTCTTGAGGAACAAATTTTGATCCTGGACCTACAACGAAGCACTCCAAGATAAAGATGCAGAACTTTGACAAAATGCTATGATATCTGAGATGGAGTCTATGTACTCCAATCAGGTATGGGAACTTGTAGAACCACCCAACAGGATAAAACCCAATGGAAGCAAGTGGGTCTATAAGAGAAAAAGAGGCTCAGACGGTAAGGTGGAAAAATATAAAGCAAGACTTGTTGTGAAAAGGGTTTACTCAAAAAGAAGGAATCGATTATGATGAGACTTTTTCGCCGGTAGCTATGCTGAAGTCGAACCAGATTCTCTTATCCATTACAACTTATCTTGATTACGAGATTTGGAAAATGGACGTCAAGACAACATTCCTTAGAGGGAATTTTGACAAGTGTATATATATGGTACAACCATAACATATACGTAGCAAAAGGCGAAGATCATTTAGTGTGCAAGCTTAAGAGATCCATTTATGGACTTAAGTAGGCATCTAGATCTTGGAACATTCATTTTGATCAGACTATTAAATCTTATGGTTTTAATCAATGCCTTGATGAGTCCTGTGTGTATAAAATGCATGACGAAAATGTGGTGGTGTTCTTAGTAATTTACGTAGATGATATCTTGCTTACCGGAAACGATATGGGGGTGTTATCTTCTGTTAGGGTATGGTTATCCAATCAGTTCGATATGAAGAATCTGGGAGAGGCTGATCATATCCTTGGGATCAAGCTTATGTAAATCGGAAAGATGGGATGATACGCTTATCTCAAACTAACTATATCGATACCATTCTAGCCCATTTTAGCATGTAAAACTCCAAGAAGGAATTTCTTCCTTCCAGGCATGGAGTTTCTGTGTCAAAGAAGCAGTGTCCTAAGACACCTGAGGAGATAAAGAGCATGAAGCAGTTCCTTATGCTTCGGTAGTGGAAAGTCTCATGGTTGATATGTTTTGCACTAGAACTGATATTTGTTTTGCCGTTGGCATGGTTAGTAGATATCATTCTAACCTTTGGCAAGAACATTGGATGGCTGTAAAGCATATTCTCAAGTACTTGAAAAGGACAAGAGATTGTATGTTAGTATACGAGGCAGATAGTTTAGTACCCATCGGGTACATGGACTCTGATTTTCAGTCAGATAGAGATTCTAGAAAGTCAACTTCAGGATATGTGTTTACTCTAGAAGGTGGAGCCGTAAGTTGGAGGAGTATCAAGCAATCTTGTATTGCTGATTCCAGTATGGAGGCCGAATACGTAGTGGCTTCTAAAGCAGCCAAAGAGGCAATTTGGCTTAGAAACTTTCTAATGGATTTAGAAGTGTTACCCTCGATAAAATAGGCTATTACACTTTATTATGACAATAGCGAAGTTGTTGCTAACTCGAAAGAACCACGAACCCATAAGAAGGGGAAGCACATTGAGAGAAAATATCACCTTATACGAGATATCGTGGGAAGAGGTGATGTAGTGGTGACTAAGATTGCATCAGCAAACAACTTGATAGATCCCTTTATAAAGAGCTTACTAGCAAAGACTTTTGATAGTCATTTGGAGGGAATGTGAGTTAAATGTATGACAACATGACTTTAAGTATAAGTGGGAGAATTGATAGAGTAGTATACTGAAAGTTTGCTTTTTTGTAGTGAAACTCATTTTATTAATTAATAAAAGTTTGTTCTTTCCATTTTATTGAGAATCTATATGGGCAAAATGTTTGTATTATATTTTATATATGATATGAATATGTGTTTTATATTTTACATTGCAAATAATTTGGTGTGAAGAGTTTGACTTATGCACAGAAGACCAGATTATTGGATCCTTGTAAAATATGAGTATATGTTCATAATCGTAGATGAAATTGGACACGTCATCGGTATGATTGTAGTATAATATTCTAACATAGTCTGTCTTGACTATAGGAGATTGTCTGTCTTATCTTTACTTATGTTTTTTTTTGGGGGGGGCCTGAAAGAGAGAGTAAGGATTTGGAGGTCTTGGCAGCCTACACTGCATCCGAATTTTGACGTTGGGGGATATACGACAGAAGGCCGCAAGGTTTGTCAAGTTGTAGTGGTTCTTCTGTTCTGCGTTTGTACTAAGAGGAGATCAGTCCCGAGAGATCTCGAAGGTAAGCCCTAATTCTGCCTTGTGGGATTTTAAAGGAATTTTTTTTTTATATTCGATACAAACTTGGAATTTCCATTCCAACATTTTCAAACTCGCATGCCTGGAATTTGAGTTACTCTACTGAGCTATTAATGCTTACCCTACGTTGTTTTCCACTTTTCATATTTTTTGGAGGCGGAAAAGTCTATGAATATTTGAATTGTCAGTTGTTTGAACAGTTTATGAATGTGTGTAAAGCATGTAAACGAAATGAGTGTAACTCTGATCTACTAGAAATGTAACATGGTGTAGTATGAAATTGTATGATAAATGTATCTAAAGTATTTAGCTTAAACTGCTAGGATTGTTTGAGGTTCTTTTGTATGGGTTGGTCTACTATGATACACTATATACATTAAAACTATTGAATGCTTGGGTGGTTGAGAAAACATACGTTACATGCTTGAAGGTGATCCAAGGTGTGACAAAGTTGGCATCAGAGGTTACTCGCTTATTTGGAGACTAAATCATTTAATACCTAAGAAACCTATTAGCGCTCTGAATATTATGAAAATGCATAAGGGTGTTACAATTGGTATCAAAGTAATGGCTAAGGTCTTACATGGGTCATTATTGCATTTACTTTTTGTATTACTTATTGACTAACCTTGATTTTGTAGGAAATGGCTTGGTGGGATTTATCCATGGATATTCAGGATTAGAATTTTGGGCAGGTGATCTAGACCTATGAGGATACAATAGATACTACAACTAGAGAGCAAAAGGTGTTGGTTCACCACCAACTGACTGGATTAATTAGGATAGGAAAACTACTCTTAGTGCAGAGAGAAATGTAGGGTCCTACCCGATGATGCTTGAGGATTTGGCACGACAACAAGCTGGCCAATGGCCACCTATTTGGGCAGGTTTGGCTAGGTAGACTGGGGAAAATAGGTCACTGTGAATTCATAGGGGTTTGGTGGTGGAGACAATAATGATAACTGTGTTGAGGAACCTGACGAGAACTCCAAGGAGTAAGATAGAGAGTTAATCTGATGAGAGACTTATATATAGTGCATATAATGGGTGTACTCATGTGTATATGCATAAGGTTACTGTTTTGGTGTGGAAGTCAAATTCTTTTGGTGCGTGTACAAAAATTTGACCTAGGACAGTGTTAATTTGTTTTGATATCTATGAATATTACATAGTTGTGTTACATAACATGTTTAGTAAATTTATTCGTCTATAACCCTAGAAGGTAGAATTAGGGTTTATCTTTGATGACCAGATCCATACGAACGAAGACAGATGCAGATCAACTAGTCGACCTAATGGACCTCACGATATTCCATTGCATGTCCTTCCATGCCAAAATTCGAGTGCAGTATGGGTTGCAATCCTCTGAATTCTCTCTCTCTCTCTGCTTCTTTGATTGATGGAAAATGTTGTTATTTCTTAACCTCAAAACATCACCCTTTAGCATGTGTATGATGTGTGTGAGAAGGGAGTGCCACTCTCCCTCGGGATGATGCAAGAGATGGAACAACGAAATGGTGGTATGAAATGGAATGAACAAAATGTGTGTATGGTGAACAAAAGTGCCCCTAATCGCAAGAAGTCTTTTGTATGTCGGTGTTTTACTTGGAAGAGTATTCTAAGGTTGTCTCCTCAGGGAAGGAAAGTTCAAGTGTGTGAAGATGATTTTGTCAAAAAGAGAAAGTGTAAAATCTTTGAGGTTGAGTTTTTGGTGTTTTGTGTTCTTAAGAAAAATGCAAGAAAACAAGTGTTGGCTAATCCAAGAGGTCACTCCAATAAGAATGCCCAATCAACTCGAAACCTTCCTCCGAGGGTTTATAGATGAATGATTGATTCGTGGGAAGCTAGGGATAAAATGGTGAGGATCCAAGCATAAACCGTGACTAAGCCTACGGAATATCAAAGACTCACCACCACATCCACTCTCAATCCAGTCAACCGAACCACAGTACACTTAGAGAGGAAAGAAAAAGAGTTGAAATGGGATCCTCAAAGGGAGGTCTTCCTTGGATTATACAACTTAAAATCTAGCTGCTCATGATAAAATGAAAGACAAGCATAATGTAAATGGACATAATGAAGAAATGAAGCAAGGAACTTAACTAAATGCAAGAAAACATAAATTAAGAAGAAAAATATTTTTAAGCTTGAAATGAAGATCTTAAATGCAACAATGGTGAAAACTAGAGTAAAGGATTAAACTTGAAATGAACTTGCAGTAAATAACATTAAATATATTAAACAAAGATTAGAATATCCTTACAAGAGATTACAAGACAATGGAATGAAGAAAATGCAAAAATATAAATTTCTCACACTATGACACTATTCATCATCTTCTTCATTGGAACTACTCCTAAGCTTAGGTAGCCACACTTGTAATGCTGAAGAATGTTGAATATATGGAGTGTGTGTCTTCAATTTTTGTCCATGAGGGTCCCTAGCATGTGTGTGCAGGTCTCTCATCCACAGGGGATAAACGGATGGATAAGGCAGGCTAGCACAGGCTTAGCCTGCACCCATCATGGCAGCCCACTTCCCTCTCCTTTTCAGTCAATGCCAAGCCTCCAAAATCTTCAACAAGGGTGTAGGAGGCATCGTTTTTGGTAGAATATGTCAGGGTAGGCATGGGAGAAGTGTAGGTGGGATCCCCCAAGAAAGTGGAGAAGATGTACAGGCGTTCTGGGCATTTTGGGCAACAACTACCGGTAGTCATTTACGTTCTACCAGTAGTTGTTGGCAACTGGAGTGAAAACTACTGGTAGTGACTACCGGTAGTTTGTCTACTCTAAACTAGTCTTCGTATAATTGTCATAAATTTTGATCTAACCGTTTGATTGAGCTAAAATTTTGACACAATATAGAGAACATCTAGATCTACAACTTTTATGTTTTGAACTTTTTAATATTTGAAGTGGATCATGGTAAAAATGGAGGATAACCAAGGCTCTGCTTCCAAATGATGTGGCAGGTGGTGCCCTTGTTCCCAAGCACCAATACCTCCTTGATTTCTTCACTTTTAAGCCTCCAAATCTTCATGTATTGTGTCTATGCCTTCACCACACATCCATTATAGTTGCAAGGTCCTAAAATCAGTGATTAAAGCTACAAAAATATGCAACATCGAAATTTCAACATTATTCATAATTTTGGCTAACTCTAAGTACTTAGATGCAAAAGTTGAGTTAAAATGCATGTAATGAGACCGTTACATATGCAATATTATGTTCACATCACTCTTCTAAACGTGATTGTAAAGTTTGTGACAGAGAGAACCAAGGAGTGCGTTTATTTATAGGCTATATACTAAAGTGCTTAAGGAGAAAAAATGGCCGATCTTCCAATGGGCCTAGGAATCCTATGTCCAGCCCAGAACAAATGTCTTATGGTCCATTAATAATAAGTTAGTCCACTAAAAACTTATTATTGATCTCTTAGGCCTTATCTCAAAATTATATTTCGAGCACCTCGTTATTATATGCTTAATAATCTCCACATATTTAAGATTACAGATGTGCGTCAATTAATTAAATTATTGACAATTATATTTAATTGAATTTTTTTTTATCCTTGAGGTTTTACCACTCAACTTACTTGTCATGTCAGATAATTAAATCCATTTACAAGGTTTGACATTGACAAAACTTAGGAACTTCCTCAAGATACATCATCAACACATTTTAATACTGAGACGTGGTCTCCTTTAATAATTAATTTTCACCATACAAATAATGTTATCTCCCAAATTATCAAGTTTATTGACTCAAAATACAAATCTCACTCTTTAATGAATTAAAATAACAATCATTATATGCACGTGTCAATTAAATATGTTAGGATTAAGAGCTTAAGCAATCATAATAAATATGAATTATGTATTTTCTTAGTTAGTCAATAAAAAGAAAATAAACTCAATAATGGTCATGTCCAATACACAAAGTGTACTAATGCAATAATCCAAGACATCAGATAGTCTCCTATAGCCAAGATAGACTATACTATAAATTGCACTACAATCCTATTAATGGCGTGTCCAATTCCATCTAAGACTATGAACCTTTATTTACATCATACAAGAATCCGATAATTTGATCTTTTGTGTATAAACCGAACTCTACACACTAGATTGATTATCTACAATGAAAATAAAAGACGCATGCATATTATATATTTAATATAATGCAAATATTTTACCCATATAGATTCTCAATAGAAAATGAAGAACTGTTTTAAATAATTAACTGAATTTCACTACAAAAAATAAGCTTTTAGTATTTAAGTCTATCAGATCTAATGTATAATTTTTGCATTGGATCGCTATATTGTTATTTGAATGGTTTAATGATGGTTGAGTTTGATGGATGTCAATGATAATTAAAGACATGTTATAGTGGGACAATCTATTTGAACTTCACAAGGCCTTAGGTCAAGAGGAATATGCAAGTAAGGACAAGGATTAGACTTAATAGTTAAGCTTTGTGGAGGGCGATACGCGCAACTAGAGGTAGCCCAAAACTATAGGATGTTAAATCTTGTGTAGCAAAGAAAGATAGTACATCAATTTGGACACATAATTAGAAATGAACCATCAAGCAATTGAGAATGAAAGGGATCAGAGGGTTCCTGGAGATCCGGTGGAGGTAGGGCAACAGGTACACAATAATCAAAATAGTTGGATTCAAGTAGATATAGCGAAACTAGTGGCTGAGATAGAATTGGATTCAGATGCATCCGCCATTACATGTATGGAGGATGGAGGGGTGAAAAGTGTACTTGTGTGAACTAAAGGTATAGGTCATGTACAGAGGGTGTTTTAGAATGTGTGTGTGTAGAAATCTACATGGGTGTTTTGGGCTGCGGTGTTTGAAAATGGATTCTCACACTTAATTTACATATTACTGTGTGACAAGGTAATTGTAGTGGATTTAGGTTAAATTTTGTGGCCATCCGAGTTTAAATTTTAATTAACCTATTCCCCCCTTCTAGTTAGTGTCGTGCGATTCCTCGTATGTAAACGAGTGGAAAGATCCTACACGTGAAGTATTGTATTTTCTCCACAAATGATTAACCTATAAGGGAGGAGTAGGATGTGAGGAGGAAGAAGATACATAGTTTGGCACAATAGGGATCAAGAGCTCCCCCTAATTGGGAAAGAGTAAATCTCAGGAAAGTACATCACTTGACACAAAAAAGAAGGAAGATAACTGTCACACCCTATCCCGAGAGACTTATTTGGTATCCCAAAGATGGATGTAGAACTTGATACGTGTGCTTGGATTATTTCCTTGTCGTTCCTAACGTCCGGACATCATCCCTCGATGTATATCAATTATGAGTGGAAGGAAGTGTCACTCTCCTTTGGAAAGATGTCAAAAGAAAGGGCAAGGAGAAAATGAAATGGAATGATGGAAATGTGGGATGTGAATGAATAAAAATGCTTCCAAAGCGCAAGAAGACTTTTGCATGTCGAGTTTTACTTGGAGAGTACTCCAAGGTCGTCTCTTTAGAGAAGGAGGTGAATCGTGCTAAAGGTGATTTCGGTAAAAAGAAGGAAAGCGTAAAAATATTTTGTTGGTTGGAGTTTGGATTGTGATGAAAATGAAATGGGAAACAAGTGTTGGCTAATCCAAAGGTTCACTCCAATAGGGATGCCAAGTCAACTAGAAACTTTCCTCCAATGGTGCATAAATCAATGATTGATTGGTGGGAAGCTCGAGACAAGATGAAAGTGAGGATCCAAGCATAACTTGTGACCAAGCCTACAGGCTATCAAAGACTCACAACCATGTCCATACTCAACCCAGTCAAACCGAACCATCATACACCGAGGGGAGGAAAGAAGATGAGTTAAAATGGCATACCCAAGAGGAGGTCTCCCTTGGATAAGCCAACTTAAAGACTTAGCTACTCATGCTTGAAAGAAAAACAACAATGAAATGTGAAGACATTATAAAGAAATGAAGATTGTAGCTAAGTTAATGCAAAAAAACATTAAATAAAAAAGTGTGCATTGAATACCCATTTTAAGACTAAGAAAAGAAGAACTTGAATGCATTAAGGGTGAAAGCTTGAATGAAAGATTAAACTTAAAAGAAACTTGAAATAAATGGCATTAAAGACTTCAAATAAAGCTTAGAAGATTCTTACATAAAATTACAAAACAATGTATGGAAGAAAATGCAAAAATCTCAACTTTTCTCTCTAACACTATTCATCTTCTTCCTAGACTCTCTCTCTATATTCCAATGCATATCCCTGATGGTGTATCTTCCCCCCTAAAAAAAAGTCCCTGGAGTGTTGCTATAGCTACATGATGTGAGCTCCATCCATAGGGGTTGGTAGGTATGGGTTAGTGCAGGCCTTGTCTCCACACCCAGCATCATCTTTCTCCTTTCTCCTCATTCATGATCAAAGCTCCAAAAGTCCTATAAGAGGTGCAAGAGGGATGTCCATGGTGTTGGAAGTGTCAGAGGCAGGTAGGAGAATGTCTGGTGGGACCCCCAAGGTGGCAGAGCATGACAAACAAAATCTGAGCTGTTTCAGTAAAACCTACCGGTAGGTCGATGGAAACCTACCGGTAGGCTTCACACCAGTAGGCTTAAAATACCGTTATGTCTAGTGGTAGGTTGAGGTCCAATAGCTAAAACCTACCGGTATAGCCTACCGGTAGGTTTTCCCTTGTTTTGCTGGTTTCTTGGTTTCCTCACTCCCTAAGCTATCGCCAAGCCATCCCATCACCCTTATTCATCTTAAACACCATGAGAAGGCTTAGCAAGCCTCATTTATCACCATTTATCTGGAACATACCAAAATTCCATAAATAACACAAACAATGCATACCCACTCATTTTAACCACCAAAGCTATCACAAAAAGGAATGTAAAAGCACTTTAAATATGCAATGTTTTGTGCTAATCACACCCCCGACTTGAGTTTTGCTAGTCTGTAGAAAATTTATTTCCAGAATAAGATAAACAAGTATGATACTGCAACAAACCACGTCCACACATTATCCATCAAACATTCAAAATATTAAAATCACAATGCTATTAAAGATGAACTTGGACAAGATGGAATAGAAACTGTGGTTTTTCTTTAAATGTGTTTCAAAGTTGGAGTACATGGAGTCAGATGTCTAAAAGAGACAAAATGGCCTAAAACCTAAGGATTCTTCTACTAGGCCAACCCAACACAAAAAAGGAGCAAAAGCAACAACAGTAAAGACCCTAATCATCATCCCCATCACCATCTACGTCATCCTCCTCATCACTACCCCCATCATCATCCCCATCAAAGTCACTCTCTCCCTCCACATCCTCATCAATGTCTTCATCATCATCATCTCTAACTTCAACCATTATGGAAGTAGAGGGGACAGATGCAAGAGGTGGAGGTCCAGAAGCTAGATGTGGTGGTCCACCCAGGACGGTCCTCCCTAGGAAAGTATGCACTGACACCTGCATGAATAGTTTCGTCATCAATTATTGTAATACCATGCACTGACACCTCTATCCCATGCACTGTCGCCTCTAATGCATCAAGGAGCTGAGGTATCGAGCGCTCTGATGCAGAAGTGGATGGGACTGATAAAGAGGGTCTAGCAGAAGATGAAGGCCCAGCAGCCTCAGGGTCTAGTCTTGAAGCCCTAACTCGCTCCCCCCAACTCATCGCCTTTCTCTTTTTGCTACCCGCCTTTCCAATAGCCCCGGTCTCGAGGGGAGTGATCTTATCAAATACACATGCCTTGACCTTGAAATGCCTGCACATCCGGGTCACCAAATTCCTGAAAGGCAAATTAGCTTTGGGTATCTGTGTCTCGGCAAAATCTTTCATTACCTCCCATCTGAAAAAGGTAAAGTCAGTAGTCTTTCCAGACATGACAGCATCCAAAAGGGCTAACTTTTTAAGATTTAGTGTCTTTTCAGTGCCTCTTGGAAGTATATTGTAATGGAACAGCTTATTCAAAAGTTCGTACGAGTGCTTCAAACCCCCAACAAGGACTGTTCCCTTGAATTCACTAGGATCATTATACATCACAACTACGAACTTAGCAACGGTTTTGGCATGGGTGATGTTATGTGGATAGACTGGCGGGGAAGAAGATGGTCTCTCATAATTCCCTAGGAGAGTGGCAATAACATAAGAGGTCACCTCAAACATCTTTCCTCGTACGTTCGTTCGCAAAATCTTGACCTCATCCACCTCCACCACCCTGAGTGTTTAGTAGAATTCCTGGACCAATGACAAATTGTACCCATCCACAGACTTAAACCAAAAACTCATCCCATGTGCACCAATGAGCCTGACAACCTCATTCCTTGGTCTAAGCGGAATGTGGTCGAGGTGCCGCTCACATGTTACATTCTTCTCCTGGATCATTTGGTTCCTAGCCTCGTTTCTAGCCTTTTTCTTCTGCTCATTTCGGTCCCTGCTTGACCCTTCGCCGCTTCTCTTGCAACTACTAGGCTCCTCGAGTTGAGAGGAGTCGGGTTCGGATCGCTTGGTTCGGGCCATGCAAAGCAACAGTACCCCATGGTCAGAAGTGCGAAAAGGGTCAAGAAGAGACCCTCAATCGGGTCCATAGTCTCTTGGAGAACCATCACAGGATGAGCCATTGGAGAACTTTTGAAGAATTTGGAAAGAATAAGGGAGGCTAGGGCTTGAGGGATTTTCAGCACTTCTAGGGTTTCAAGGTTGAAATCCACCAAATCACAACACAAGTAATGGAGATTTGAAAGATTGAAGGATAAGGAAAGTGATTTGGAAGCCTAAGAGGGTTTTGAGTGAGAGAGAGAAGCTTTAGGGTTTGTGATATAGGTGGACAATGAAGAGTTTCACCAAAATATTTCGATTAAAAGCCCTGGTTTTAGCATTCAAGGCGAAACCTACAGGTAGGTCGATGGAAACCTACCGGTAGGTTTTGCCTTATTTGCAAAATACCCCTGCTGTGCAACACAGCTCCATTCCTCTTCAACTCAGGACCTACCCTATACATTTTAACACCCTCTTTATGACCTCTACTCCACCCTAAACATGTACTAAACCTTTAAATCACAATTTGAACCATCATGCCCAGTTCATTACCAAAATTGCAATGCGATTTAAAATTTTGATGCATCAACATGCATGGATTTCTATATTTAACTATCAAAATGAATACCCAAAGTGTAAAACATGCATTCAAACCACAAAAATATTCTTAATTCTTATCAAACATAAAAAAAAAATTGAGCAATATTCTCCTATTCTGCAAGCATGGATCTATTTAACAAATTATTCAAATGGCCGAACTAAGCACACATGAGCATAACTATAACCTTAAATACTAGTCTAAAGTATGTACCTACACATTAATTTTCCAACTCGTGTGTGTGTGAATTGGACAAATGATTTGAGCATTTATGCAACATAATTCACATTTGAATGGCTAGCCAAATTCAGCTTCAATGCAAAACTCACCTAAAGTCACTCATACCAATGAAATACACTATCGTTATCCTAGCATACACTCCATGTGTACATGTGAGATAGAATCTTGTGTTCAAAACAAAGTGTCCTCACATGTAATCCAAAAATGAAGTTCATGAATGAAAATGAAGTGACTTTGACATAATCTCATGAAAAGAATGAGGGCAATAGGTAGCAAAACTAACTCATCATTCTATTTAAGATTATGCATCTCCCATGCTTCTCTAGATCACTTAGGACTTCGAAGGTTATAATGGGGCCTTGGGGTGATATTGAGGCAAAAGAAACGAAGGATATAGGATAACAAAGAGGGTTATTCCGAGTGTAAGACTTTTATTTCAAAAACGTCTCCCTTTTTATGGGATTTTCATTCTTTACACCAATATCACACTCTTTGCTTCTTTTCTTTCTTTTCCTTAACATTTTCTTTTTCTTTTGATCATTCTTTCTTTTTCTCACCCCTTTTCCTCCTTTTCTTGGATTTTTGTTCTTTTTCTAATGAACTCCTTGAGTTTCACTTCCATTCATCCCTTTTGTTGCAATTTTCACACCACACTTCCTTTTCTTTCATGATTACTCATATTCAGCTTTAGGAACAACCAAGGTAAGGTAGATTTTTCATTTTTCACTGGCTTGGTCAATTTTGTGGCATAGAAACGAATTTCAATACAGGCTCGATCACGGCACTAGGGATAATATTTTCTTAAGAACAAGGTTAAGGCTCAAAATATTCAAAAATGGCCTAAGATCACTTCTAGGAAAGCATAGGAGAACATTGTACATTTCAGACAAGTTAATCGGCTACATAAATACACCTAACCAAAACAAACGTAATGAGATTGTTGAACAAATTTGACATTGAAAAATAGTTCTTTGAGTAATTGTAAGTTCCCTCCGAAAAGAATTGGCACAAAAGCTCTCATGTGTCCTTACTCATCTCCACTATTTATGTCAAGCCTAAAATATGAATCTAATCCGTAAATTGCTAAAATTACACATTCAAGGGGCACATATAGTTGAGTTAAAAAAACGATACATACGTGATACTCACGCTTAAGATAAATTTCTATAATGTGCTGATGTGCTCATAGTTCAAAACAAAGATCAACATATCATCAAACCCACACACTCATAACAAGGGAATCCAGATCAACATTCATGTTTTTTTTCACAAAAAAATTCAAAAATTTCACATAATTTGCACTAACTGTAAACAAAAATCTATACAATATGTGAAAAGTGAATTTTCACCCCAAAATTTGTTGTTATCCACAAACAAACATTGGTGAAACATGAAAATGGTGCACCTCCCCCTAACTTGATTCATGCGTAGTCTTCAATGCAACAAAAATATTTGGTATGCAATGAAGGACAGTAAAAAGATGAGTAGGGTTAGAGAACACCCCGCTTTTGAGCTTTTGACCAAATGCACAAACATCTGAAACTAAGGAAAACAACACTATACGACAAAAGAACGTAAATAACATGAAATAAAAGTAAAGTAAGTAAATAACAACAACTGTACACTAAAAAGCCGAAAAACTAGCTATTCCTCCCCAAATTTTGGATACACCGGATCCGTCAAGTCCTCCTCCACTCCTTGTCCTTCAAAATCCTAAAAAAATGGCTTAAGTCTTTGTCCATTGACCTTGAATGTCTGGCCCTTCTCGGGGTTTGTAACATCCATAATTTCATTGGAGTAGGCCACCTTTGAGAAGATATGGACCATCCCAACGAGATTGAAGTTTGCCTTGAAAAATTGAGAGACGAGAATTGTACAAAAGCACTTTTTGGCCAGGCTTGAATGACTTTGTACAAAGAATTTATCAGGAAAGATTTTCATCCGCTCTTTTGAAATTTTAGAGCTCTCATACGCGTCTCTTCGAATTCATTCAATTGCAATTTCCAATGTTCTTCGGCCATTCTCAAATTAAAATTCAAGGTCTTTATGGCCCAATAGACATTGTGTTCCATCTCGACTGGTAAATGACAAGCCTTTTCAAAGACAAGTTGATAAGGATACATGCCCAATACAGTCTTGTAGGTGGTGCGGTAAGCCTATAGCGCATCAATCAGTTTGTATGACCAATCTTTCTTATTTGGGTTAGCCATTTTCTCTAAGATGTTCTTGATCTCCCTATTAGCCAACTCGGTTTGGCCATTGGTTTTTGGGTGATATGCGGTGGATACCTTATGTGTGACACCATATTTGTGCATCAAAGACGCAAATGACCTATTGGAGAAATGTGATCCACCATCACTTATCATTGTGCGAGGCATCCCAAACCTTAAAAAAATGTTCTCCTTGAGAAACTTGACCACGACCTGGTAGTCATTAGTTTTGGTTAAGATAGCCTCCACCCATTTAGACATGTAGTCCACAGCCAGTAGAATGTATAAATAGTCAAACAACATAGGAAAGGGACCCATGAAGTAAATGACCCAACAATCAAATATTTCAATAACAAGTACAGGGGATAAGGGCATCATGTTCCGTTGGGTCACACTACCTAAACACTAGCAACTATCACATTCTTTACAAAATGAAACATAGTCTTTGTTAAGTGAGGGCCAGTAAAAACCTGATTGAAGTATTTTTGTCGAAGTCTTTCTTGCTTAGAAGTGGCCACCGCATGCTTCTGAATGGCAAAATGCAAGGACATCCCGCTGTTCAATCTCCGGTACGCATCTCCGCATGACTTGGTCAAGGCAGTATTTGAATAAGTATGGGTTGTCGGAGTAAAAGTACTTCACATTCACCATGAATCTTCTTTGATCCTCTGGGATCCACTACGGTGGTTTTGGTCTTGTTGCAAGATAATTACATGTGTTAGCATACCAAGGACACACAAAATGAATTGAAAGCAATTACTCATCAGGAAAGAAATCTGGGATAGGAATGTTCTTATCGGCCTCTTGCACCACCAATCGAGATAAATGATCTGTCACCACGTTCTCTACTCCCTTTTTGTCTTTGATTGTTAGATTGAACTCTTAGAGTAGGAGGATCCATCTGATAAGTCTTGGTTTTACATCCTACTTAGACAACAAATACTTTAAAGCAGAATGATTAGTATAAACAACTATCGGTGAACTAATGATGTAGGAACGGAATTTATCCAATACAAATACTACCGCTAACAACTCTTTTTCGGTGGTGGTGAAATTTATTTGGGCTTCATTGAGCGTTTTGCTAGCGTAGTATATTACACAAGGTCTATTCTCCTCCCTTTGATCGAGTATTGCACCGACCGCGTAATCTCTCGCATCGCACATCAGCTCAAAATGTAAATTCCACTTGGGTGGTCGCATAATTGGAGGTGTGACAAACATGCTTTTGAGTTTTGTAAAATATGCCTCACAATCATCCGACCACTCAAATGGGACATTCTTAGACAATAAATTGGTCAAGGGTCGGGCCAAAGCACTATATCACTAAAGATCCCTATCATGGAATGTTGAAAGGTTCCCGGGGCGTAACATAACCCGAATGGCATACAATGGTAAGCAAAGGTACTGTAGGGACAATTGAAGGTGGTCTTCTCTTGGTCTTCCAATGCAACTTCAATTTGATTGTAGCCGGAGTATCCATCTAAGAAGCAATAGAATAGATGCCCCACTAATCTTTCCAACACTTGGTTGAGGAACAACATTGGGAAATGGTATTTTCTTGTCCACAGGTTGAGTTTCTAGTAATTAATACAAACTCTCCAACCCTTGTTGGAATAAGCTCATTCTCTTCATTCTCCACAACAGTGACTCCCGACTTCTTGGGTACTACATGCATGGGGCTAACCCGTACTTATTATCAGCAATTAGAAAAGTAATGCCCATGTCAAGTAGTTTCAATAGCTCGTCCCTCACTACATCTTTCATGATTGGGTTCAACCTTCTTTGCGGCTATTGGGACGATTTTGCATCCTCCTCAAGATAAATCTGATGTGTGCAAATGAGGGGGCTTATCCCATTGATGTCGACAATTTTCCAACGGATAGCCCCTTTATGCCTTCTCAACACCTCAAAGAGCTCCTCTTCTTGCTTTGCATCCAATATTGAGCTAATCACCACCAGAAATGTCTCATTTTCCCCAAGATATGCATACTTAAAATGGGAAGGTAATGGCTTCAATTCCAAATTGGACTTTTGTACATCCGAAGGGAAAATCTTCTTGTTTTGGGGTGGGAGCTTCTCAAACGTAGGGATCCACTTTTCTACCCATTTCAAACTCTCCAACTCCTCGTGTTCCTCAAACTCCTCTAGATCAACATTCCTCTCTTTTTTCAACTTTAACATGCTCAAAAGTTCCAAGTGCTCTTTCGCTAAGGTGTTTATCCTATTGACTTCATGCACTTCTTCATTATCCCCTGATTGCTTGGACAAGTTGAACACGTTGAGCTCCATCGTCATGTTCCCAAATGCTAGCTTCATAAAACTGTTCCTGCAATTAATCACAACATTAGATGTAGCAAGAAAATGTCTACCAAGTATTATAGGAATTTGAGAGCTAAGATTTGCAACCAAGTGAGTGTCAATCACAATAAAATCAATGGGAAAATAAAATTTATCAGCTTGCACTAAAACATCTTTAACTACTCCCCTTGGTGTTCGGACACTACGGTCCGCTAATTGAACCGTGATTGAAGTAGGCTTTAATTCTTTGAGGTGAAGTTGTTGGTACACCGAGTATAGGAGGAGGATCACACTAGCCCCCAAATCAAAAAAGGATTGCTCCACCCAGTAATTTCTGAAGGTTATGGCAATGGTAGGAAAACCAAGGTCTTTAAACTTTGGAGGGTGTTGGTCCTCAAGATTGAGCTCACTTGCTCGGTGAGGAAAGCCTTCTTGTGCACATTTAGTCTCCGCTTCACAATGTGCAAATCCTTCAAGATCTTAGCACAAGATGGAATTTGCTTAATGACATCAAGGAGTGGAATATTGATCTTTACCTGCTTAAACATTTCAAGTATATCAGCATAATTAGCTACCATGATGGGTGGCTTCAAACAACTCGGAAAAGGAGCACGCATGGAGGAAACAAACACACTATCATCATTCAATTTTTCTTTGTCAACCACCTCACTTTCTTTCTTCTCACTCACCTCACCCTCGTCGGTGTTACCCAAGGTCTTTTTTTTTCGTTTGGCAATGTGGCATTGGGTGGAACCTTTGACACAATGGTCTTATTAATTTCCTGCCACTACAAAGGGTACTGACTGCCTTGAGTTGTTCACAACTCTCTCTTAAGGGTTCCGATGACATCTAGGTTTTTCTTGGGGTTGAGCAAGAAATTTTCCTTTCTCTTGTTGTGATGCCCCCATGGAGTTTGTTAACTTTGTGAGTTGGGTCCTAAAGTCATTAAAAGCTGTGGCATTTTGATTGTTGATGGTGGTTTTATTTTGATTGAAATTAGTTTGGCTTTGGATGAACGCATGAACCATATCCTTCAAATCTCTCTTGTGAGGAGGTTGATGTGGGAGGATTGGATGGTCCTTGGGAAAAGCTTTGTGGAGGTGGATTTGGTGAAAAATTCTATGGTGGAGGGTTTGATGAATACCCTTACAGATTAGTTCGAGGGTATTAAGAGCTAGACACTTGACCTTGGGATTAAAATTGATTTTGCCTAGGGGCACGGGAGGTGTGTATGCATTAGAACCATGAGAAATAGGGTTCTCATTTCTCCAACTAAAGTTCAGGTGACTACTCCAACCCAGATTGTAGGTGTTTGAATGTGGAGAAAATGATTGCCTCGTTTAGTTAAAGGCATTGACTTGCTCGTGATATACTTTCTTAAGTGCGGTACTCCGATATGGAATGCTCCACACTCTCACAAGTCGAGCAAACTCATCAATCTTTGAGACGTTAGACACCTCGTGTCTCTTATTGACTTCAAGACTCTCAACTTTTCTTGACAATTTAGAAATTTTGGAAAGCAAGTCTTCCCCGTCTCTCAAGTCATACATCCCTCCCCTTGAGATTGTCTACTCCCTTGAGGAGAAGACCTTGGTACATCAGTGGGATCCGTTATGTTTCATGATTGTGCATTTTATGCTAATGTATCAAAGTAGTCTAAAGCCTCATCAGGGTCTTTGTTCAAAAACTCACAGTTGCACATCATGTAAATGAATTGTCTTTGGCTCGGTGTGATTCCTTCATAAAAGAAACTACCAATTGTCAAGATTCAAAGTCATGATTTGAAATGGATTGCAATAACTCCTTGTACCAATCCCAACATTGGTAGAATTGCTCATTAGGCTTCTCCGAAAAGTTTTGAATTTCTTTTTTCAAAGTGGTGGTTCTATGAACTAAGAAAAATTTGTTTAAAAACTCGAAAAGCATTTGGTTCCAAGATGTTATGGATCGAGGTCTCAAGGATTTAAGTTATGTTTTTCCCTTGTCTCTTAGGGAAAAGGGGAACAATTTCAGTCTAGCTTTGTCTTCTATACCACAGTTGGTGAGGAAGATTGTAACTATCTCCTCGAAATCCCTTATGTGCAAATAGGGGTTCTCTTTTTCAACTTCATGGAATGTGGGAAGTAGTTGCAACATCCCTAACTTAACTACAAAGAGCTGAGGTTGGACCGAAAGGAGAATGCATGAGGGTGTGGATCGTGTTGGTTGAAGGAACTCCCTCATTGACCTTGTCGGAGGTTCAATTTGGATTTTGTTCCCTTTATTCATAATAGGTGGAATTGCATTCGTGGATTGGGCATTCTAGGTTCTTGTCCTCCCCCACCCCTTGGCATGTTTGGATTGACACCTACATTCTCAAAATTATCACCCGCATCATGTTGTCCAAATTTGATATTGACAATTTACGTGCAAGTATACACGATCAACAAGTAATAAAGTGATAAGTGGAGTATTTCAAGTACTAACTTTATGTCAATTTGATTTTATTTAAACAACAGGAATTAAACTATAAATTCACTAATTTAAAACTAAACCTAAATTTAATAATCAAGATTGAATTTAACGGATAAAAGAATATAAAATTACAACTTCTTCTAATGCTTCATATAAATTTTTCCACTCTCTTTCCAATTAATTGATCAAAATAAGTTGTTAACTGAGACTTCTAAAGTATTTATCAAATTTCTTCCGATAGTTAAATAAACATATCTCACCCAATTAAATTACTATATTAATATGTAAAATAATTTGGAATAGATTTATTAAGTTCAAACTCTCATAAAAATTACACACGACATATAGGTATATTCCTATCCTATACACAAACCAAGCTATTCAATCCTAAGAAGAATCAACCAGACGCATGCCATAATATTTAGGTCTAAACCTAAAATTCATCTCCCAATTTCATCTGGGTTATCAAATTAATTGATGGGCAAACAATCATATATTAAGAGCAAAATATGACAAATAACTCATGTATGATCAATAGACCTAGAATCGAGAGTAGATTAACTTAACTAAACATCAAGTTCCGTTGAGAATTTAGTTTATAATGTAATTGAAAAACATCATTCTCAAATTAAACAATATCTAAGAAAATCAAGAAGTAAAAGTAAGAGAAAATAATGAAAACTAGTTGCAATCTTCAATTCATCTCTAGCCTTCAAGTCCAATCTTCTTCGTGTCACTTCCTTCGATTCTTACCTTCAATTTTCTATCATTCCTTGGTCTTTTCTAATGTTAGCAGCCCCCAAAATCAGTATATCTCTTTTCCAACTCAAACCCTAGCATATATGAGGCATTAAGATTCAATATCGGATCAAAACAACTCAGAATTCACGTCCAAAGTCAACTCAAGCGCCTTGGCGCTGAATGGACAGTATGTGGGCGCCTAGTTTTTTGCCCTTTTTAAGCCTAACCGTTGTTGCTTAGTCTTCAAAAATCCATCACTTAGGCTCCAAATTGACCTTGTTTCCTTCCAAATGGTGATCACTACAAAATAACATCAAAACACACAAAACAAATAAAAATGAACATAAAATAATTGAAAACTTGCAATTTCATCAAACCGAAAATACTCAATTCGTAGATATAAAATTCACACATCAAATATCCTCAAACTTAAATCTTTGCTTGTCCTCAAGCAAAATACTAAGAACAAAAACTATCAAAATTAATCAACCAACTACTCAAACAATGGATCAATATGAATCTGAATAATGGCCCCAAAAGTTACAACAAATAATAATTCACGAGAAACTTCAAAACAGTGCATAGTCTAACAATTCAACATACTCCTTAATTTTACCTCCGCTCATAACTCTTTAAATACATGTACATATCCGAATTGTTCAAGCTAATTATCACCCAAATGCATTTACGCAATCAAATGCTACATAGGAGATACTTAATATCAACTCTATGAACTTACGTTTCACATCAATCTCCGCTTATTAAGGCAACCATAAAACGAGAGGTCCAAAGATTTTTTTTCATCTCTCACTCTTTCTTTCTTCATTTTTTTTAAGTCTTTCGGTCAGTGCATTTTATGCTCCATCTCACCTTATATTGAGCGAGTGCATTTTATGCTCTATCTCGCCTTTTCTTGAACAAGTGCATTTTACGCCCCATCTCGTTCTTAACATGTGTTTATGAGTGAGTGCGTTTTACGCTCCATCTCTACTCACCACATGCCCCCCTTTTTTATTTTTTTTTTCTTTTCTAACTCATGAAGGATCAAATCAAAATAATTTTAAAAAATTCCCCTCTTTTGTTTTTTATACTAACCCATAATAACCAATATTTCCCCCAAACTTATATGAATACCTCAATTCGCTTTGAATGATGCTTAAATAAGTTTTCTAAAGTTTCAATGATATCTCCAACAAGCATTTAACCAAATAAATTTTCTAAATAATAACCAACCAAACAGATGGGTATGTGCTCATGAATGAAAAAATCACAAACTGTGTAAAACCAACTAGTATGTCAAACTACAGACTCAACATGTTCATCAATTTTCCTTAAATTGATAATTAATTCCATTCATCATTGGTCATGATCAAATTCAGTCAACCTGTTGCTCAAGTCGTACTAAATCATGTTATCTAAATGCATACCTAATAATGCAAATAGGAATACACTCCCAAACTTAACCTAAACATTTTCCACAATGTATAAAGTAGGAAAAATTAAGACAGATGACTTCCCAGAGACTTCGCTAGTTGGCATCATCGTCAGTGTCCTCGTCGTTTGCTGAGTCGGGAGTGTATTCGGGAAACATAAGTGGACTAAGAAACTTTCATTGCAAAGCTTAATATTTACCCATAGAGAATGGAGGAATCCTTGATGCTAGTTGATACTCATTGATGCCACTTGAGTTGTAAGGTAGAAAATATGTTACGATACCTGTAGGCACTTGACACAATAATTAAAATGCACTAACTAACTAATATCATTATTACTGATAAAAAAAATAAAGTAAAAAAATGAATTAAAACTTAGAAACTTAAATTTTGTGTTGCCTCCCAATTAGCGCTTGTTTTATAGTCTTCAGTTTGACTATTTCCTGTTTTATCCCGGGTCGACATGGTTAATTGAGGTCTTTTTTATGATCAATGTTGCCGCCCCAATATTGCTTCAGTCTTTGCCCGTTCACCTTGAAAATTATTTTCGAATTGGCTTCCTTGACTTCAATCGCTCCATGTGGGGACACCTCCTCTTTATGTAGCTTGGCGTTCTCAAAGGGATCTGAAGTACAACTTCCTACGAATACCTCATTCACTGCCTTGTCAACCATATTAACTCGAAAATATTCTTCTGCTTCCTCTAAAAATTTCATAGTTGAAAATACATTAAATGTAACCTCTTGATCTTGGAGTCGCATAGTTAGCTTAGCTTTCTATACATCGATAAGTATTCTCCCTGTTGATAAAAATGGTCGCCCAAGAATAATAGGTGTTTCCCTTTCTTCCTCACACTCTAAGACTATAAAATCAGCTAAAAAAATAACTTATCCACTTTAACTAGAACGTCCTCGGCTATGCCCCTTGGATAAGTGTGTGTCATCCCAAAATCTAGGGGTCCTTATTAACCGTTGATAACCCATCAACCTGCGGAAGTACCCGTGAATACCGCATAACCCAACACCACGTGATAGCATCCCCTAACCGGGATCGTAATCCACAACTGTATTCTGGGTTCAATTATTCATTGGATCCAACCAAGATCCAAGATACCATGATTTATACTTCATTATGGTTCATTCACATCATTGGAGGGAATGAAAACATAGGCCGAAAGCATGGCAAAACAGTTTTAAAATTTCTAATTTTTGGAAAAAGTATTGGTACGTGACTTGATCCGAAATGTGTACACCCAAGTGCAGGCACTCAAGCTGTAGTAATAATCCGGTTTGAGTCCGGAGTCGAATCCACAGGAAATATGTTTTGGTGTTTTCAAAGTAAGCTGTGATGAAGACCGATTGATTGTAACATTTTTGAGTTTGGTGAGAAGTGGATGGTTTCTTGAACTGAATATTAAATTCTTTTCAAGAGATTTTTTTCTAGACAAAATATAAGATTCCAATATAATTAAAGTCAATCTTTAGTTCAAGGTTCAGGATATGTAATGAATTATCCAGTGAATTACACTTGTGCTTTATAACTCAACTAACTCCCATGTCAACAGTGAGTTAATTGGAAGATAAGGATAGACTGGGTTAAAGCTCCATCCTTTTTATGAAGTGCAATGGTGGTGGAAATTGAGGAGTTTATCTTTACAGTTCTATCCCGGAAAGTTTGTCTCACACAACGGATCTTTCTAGAAGGAGTCATCCATTTACCATAGAAAAGATCCATTGGTTATACAAAATACTAGCTGGGGTTCTTTGCTTTGAATCAATGAATCTTTCTAGAAGGAGTCATCCATTTATCATAGAAATACCCATTGATTACACAAAGAACTAGCTAGGGTACTTGCCTTGAACCAACGGATCTTTCTATGTAGGAGTTATCCAGATCATAGAAATATCATTTGGTTGTGCAAGTTACCTTAACTTTGCTTAACTCATCTAGTCTCCCGCTAAGCAAGTAAATAAAGCTTTGAAGTGTGAAAGGAATGCACAAGTATAATATCCGGATAATCATTACATATCTATCACCTCTACCTAAAGAGTAAATGAGGACTACTCACTCTTCATGGCTTGGGTAAAGCTAGAAAAGTGAATGGTACTCATCTCTCCAAGTAGAGAAACTCCGAAGTTGATCTTCAACGAAGAATGAGTGAATCACGTTCCACCCTTCTTGGCTTTGGGAAAGCTCTAAAAAAGTGGAAGAGTTTCACTCCTCTAAGAAGAAGATGCTCAAGCAATGGAAGTGAAAGAAAGTAAAAGAAAGCTAGATCTTCAACAAAGAATGAGTGAATCACATTCCACCCTTCTTGGCTTTGGTAAAGCTCTAGAAAAGTAGAAGAGTTTCACTCCTCTAAGAAGAAGATGAGCTCAAATAATGAAGGTGCAAGACTTAATTGAAAGCAACAAAGTAAGAGCATTAATGTAAGGGCAAGAACATAAAGTACATGAATTTAACAACAAAAGTAGGGAATTTATCTTCCCAACTCAATAGAAATAAAAACAAGTAGGGAATTAACTTCCCAACTATAGTAAAGACTTGCAGTAATTGAAAGGAGCATAAATATAAAAGAGTTGAATTAAAGAACTAGAAAGTAAACACTTGAATTAAAGTGAAGCACTAAAATACATATAAAGACTAGGTATTCTTCAAGAGGAGAGCTCTTGATCTCTCTCCCCAAGTGTGTCCTCAAAGCTTCCAAAAAGGGAGTATTTATAGGCAGGGAAGAGCAATGGGAGGGGGTGAAAGAGCAGTGCTGGACGCCTAAGTCAAGGTGAGAATCAGAGGTTCAGTCAAAGAATCAGGCGATCTGCAGTCTGTCTGTGGGATCCGTTCGAACGGTACCTTCCGTTCGAACATGAAGGCTATTTTTGCTTGTATATCTGTGTTGATTTCCAGGCTTCACGTGGGTTGCAGTCTTCTGTCAGGCCATTCACCCACTCTCTGCAGCACTCAGGGTCCACAAATAACCCCAATGCAGTCGATCATGGCACCCATGTGCCTGAGGGTCCTTCTTCTGGCAATAGAGGTCTTCACACGCTATGTATTTCAGTCAACCAGATCGTGTCAGTGCTCCCAGTGGCGTTCGAACGTGGGACAGCGTTCGAACGTGATGTTACGTTTGAACGTAGCATGGTGTTCGAACGTTAGTCTTTAATCTCTGGGGTCTGTCTGCAACATGCCTTTGCCTCATCTGCCTGGTTCAGGGGAAACGTTCGAACATTGATCACCATTCAAACGGTCTTGTTGTCCTCAAGCTTTTCCTTTGTTGATCAAATGTTGCAGTTACACTTAAATGTTGTATTTGTTATCTTTGACCCTTTTTCTCACTTTAGCTCCTGAAACATCATCATTTGAACTCCATCAAAGTATAATTAGTCTAGAAAAAGCACAATAAAATGTTATAATTGAGTGCCAATCACACCCCCAACCTAGATATTGCTAGTCCCTAGTAATATAACAATAAATAAATCTATTTCTAACACCTTTTTCGTAGGTTATCCGGTTGCATTTAGCTTATGCAACAAGCCATTAAACCCCTAGGTTTACCCTAGTGGACGAGTGGTGTCTCGTGAGGGTTTCCAGTGAAGCTACCTATAAACTTCGATAGGACAGATGGGCATGTAAAATTGTTGATTCAAATAAATCATCAACATGATCACCGAGACACCCATCCCTCAATCATGACTTATCCCCCACATTTCTTTTCCAATGGTACCAATTCTATGCAAAAATTAGCACTTGTCACATTAACATTTGAAATTTCCTTAGGAATGGGATGATCATTCTCGAAACAAGAGTTGATATAAACATTCCGCTTATCACTCACCATTGAGAGTTTTGATTTCACAATTCTTACTTAGGTATTCCCTCAACAAAGAGTTCGCTCCGATTATAGTGACTTGTTTCTCACAGGGCATGTAGTCGGAAGATGGCCAATCGGAAGACTACATGCGTAATAAATGAAGCTTTTTTTTTTTTTTTGGATTCAAACTAATCATATGTTGGCATAATCTCATGAAAGAATATTGATGCAAAAAAAGTAATGTAGTAACATACCCCACTTTTAGTCGGTGACATACATATGCAACGAACTTGAGATCACCTAGGACTTTTAGTAGGTTGTAATGGGGCCAGAGGTCAGTGGCTAACGAAATAACGTCCGTGGAATTCAAAAGCTATCTCTTTTATACATTTTTTCTGGGCATGGGACTTCTTTCTTTCATTTTCTCATTTTTCACTTTCTTTGCAAGTCCCTATCTTTCGGTCTCTTTCTCCTTTTTGTGGGTTGTTTTCACCAATTTTCTTTCCTTTCATGGAACAGTAGCCACCATTGCATTTTCTATTTTCCTTACTTTTTTGTATCATTCTGATTTATAAAAGGGTGTAAGAAAATTAGATAGCAAGGTATGTCAAATATATTTTCTTGTGGCTTGGTCACTTTTGTGGCTTTTTTTTGGAAAAGAATTCATACGTTTGAAGGCTCAATCATGGCTGATGAAGGTCATTGTTCTGTGAACGAATAAGCTGTGGCTCAAAGTTGATCCAAAGATGGCCTAAGGTCCTTTCTCAAGTAGGTGCATATTTATATGTATGCAAAAATTTCCTGTGAGTTATGAAAACAGATCACTTTTGTTGCATCAAACAAAGCAAAGTTAATGAGATAATTGAAGGATGGAATGTGAAATAACCTTTCTTTGAGTAATCGTTAGTATCCTCTCAAAAGTATCGGAAGGTTCGAAACTTACCAAGGTTTCTTTGTCATCTCCACTGGTTATGTTGAGTGTTTTGAGGGATATTGGTTATATACTGATTCCATTTTCAAGTTTGATCCCTTTGCACCCTTTAAAAATGACCAACATTTCTGCACATTTGACAATTTAAGCATAGAAAAAACACCATTTATCAAGAAATGTAGTTCAAAGTTGAGATTGCCCAGATAGGTGTCAAAATGATCATGTAAGTTAGACACTATGACAACAATTGAAACATCCATCTCTGTTTCAAAATTTATTAGTTCACAATATTATACTACATATGCATTAAACAAAATAAAAGTGCTAAATCAAACCATGCATTCCATAAAATATGATCATTCACATCATTAGCATTGATAGTTCAATTCATTCACAAAAAGTGATCTACAACAAACATTTTGAAGATATCCTACAAACTAGACAACAAAAGAAACAACCATTCACAAAAAAAAAAAAGAAACAAACAAACAAACACATCCTTCATGGTTGCAGAAAAATCACCACACAAAAACAAACAAAAGAAGGGACTCTTCCTCATGTATCGCCATCATCAGCTCGAGCTCTACTAGCAGAAGCACCACCAGCACCACTCCGAAAGTAGCTAAGAATCTCCTCCTACAGCTGGAGAATCTTGGCTTGATCAGCCTTGATATCCATCATAATCTCTCGCAGAGATCTCTGGGTGCTGGTATTGGGGCCAGGTGCCTCAGTCTGTACTTGGTCTTCCTCCTCCTGCAGCTCTCTGTTCATATCTATCTCCTCCCGGCGGTCAAGCTCCTCCTGCACCTCATCAACCCCCTGAGTGGGTGGCTCCTCATATCTAACACGGGGGTGCTACTATGGCCTCGACTGCGCTTGAAAGATTCCTTGTTGAGTGCTCCCATTGGTTTCTCTATAATCATCTCAGGCCGCACCCTCACTCCTTGGTCTTTGCAAATCTCAGTCACTAGGGTGCCGAAGGGCAAGGCAATTTTCTTTGCCTCGCACCCTTTCTTCATCTCGGATAAAATAAGGGAGGGGAGATTTATGCTGTGGCCCTTCGCTATGGCATAAAGTAGTCGTGTCATATCAGGGAGAATTTCATTTGAGCGCTTCACAGGTGCAAAGTTTGATACCGCAATCAAATTTAGCATTTTGTATTTATTAGTCATCTCTCCTTGTTTCAAAAGTCTCCTTCCTCCCCATGAAAAGTTATCTACTGCAGTCAATTCTTTCCCAACCAAATCCATACTCACATCCTGTGGTGGTGGGTAGACTGGGTTCTCCACTTGAGGCATATC
>CM042184.1:31140042-31162943 GCA_023539305.1 Ilex asprella | reverse complement strand
TTTCACACAATGTGTTACTCAGATGTTCATGGATTAATGATTCAATGGAATTCAATTCTTCCAATTCCTTACCTTCTCCTGGATGTTTGGCAATCTTAAAAATATTCAGCTCAAGAGTCATATTCCCAAAAGTTAATTTCATTACTCCGTTCCTGCAATTGATCAGACCATTAGAAGTTGCTAGGAAGGGTCGGCCAAGAATAATGAGAATTTGATCATTAGGATGTAATGTTGGCTGAGTATCTAGAACAATGAAGTCAACAGGGAAGACAAAGCTATTTACTTGGACAAGTACATCTTCAATAATGCCCCTAGGGATTTTGACAGATCTATCGACCAAATGGAGTGTGACACAAGTGGGTTTGAGTTCACCCAGACCCAATTGTTGATAGACAGAGAAGGGTAATAGATTGACACTGGCTCCGAGATCTAGAAGTGCTTGTTCAATTTTGAAGTCTCCGATGACACAAGAAATAGTTGGACATCCAGGGTCTTTGAATTTTGGAGGGGGTTTTGCATTGAAGCAGGGCACTGGCTTGTTCTGTCAGTAATGCTCTTTTTTGGACATTGTGGCTTCTCTTGACTATGCACAAGTCTTTTAGAAACTTGGCATATGATGGGACTTGTTGAATTGCTTCCAGAAGTGGGATATTAATTTTTACTTGCTTGAAAAGCTCGTAAATTTCATCTTGATTATTCACCTTCTGTTTGGGTTTTAGTCTATGAGAGAAAGGAGCAGGAATAGAACATGAGAGTTCTTCTTTCTTTGATGGCTCTGGTTCTTGTTCACTTAAGGGTTCAATCACAAGGTCAGACTCAATTGGTTCAGGCTCAACTGGTGAGTCGATTTGGATTAACTCAGATCTTGGCTTTGGAATTAGCATGTCTCTTACGGTTTTATCAATCACCTTGCCACTTCTTAGTGTAGTGACAGCTTGAGATTGATCTTGTGGGGGTTTTGGTTGGGCAGGGAATTTGCCCTTCTCATGTGTAACCATGGATTGAGCCAACTTCTGAATGTGGCTTTTGAGATCTTCGAAGGATTGAGTGGTTTGTGACTTGAAATCAGTGAAGGACTGAGTGGAATGGGTATTGAAGTTCATTTGGGTTTGCATGAACTGGTTCAGTGTATCTTCAAGGTTCCTCTTGTGTGGTGGTTGGTATGGTTGATATGCAGGAGGTCCTTGAGGTGGTGGCTATGGATTTTGAGGTTGATTCATGGGAATTGGTTGTGTGTTCCTCCAACTGAAATTCGGGTGGTTTCACCACCCTGGATTGTATGTTTCAGAGTATGGGTTGGAGTAAGCCTTGTTGAAATTGGAGATTGCATTTGTTTGTTCCAACAAGACTTCTTTGAATGCAGGGATAGTAGGGCAGTCCCTAGTAGGATGTCATGTCAATGCACAGATTCCACATACTTGTTCTGTGGGAGGGATGATATCTACCTGATGAATTTTCGTTATCTCTAAAGCTTCAAGCTTTCGAGACAAGGTGGACATTTTTGCTCTCAAGTCATCATCTTCTCTCAAGACATACTTTCCCCCTTGGGAAGTGGATGGTTTGGATTCAACACTGGTCGGGGAGGCTGAGTCCCACATCTGAGAACTATCAGATATGGTATCGAAAAAATTGAATGCCTCCTCCGGACTTTTACTCATGAATTCTCCTTGTGCCATCATATCAACAAATTGACGTAGTCTAGTTGGCAAGGAGTCATAGAAAAATCCCACTAAGGTCCAATTTTCAAAAGAGTGATGAGGGCAGGCTTGGAGTAGTTCTTTGAATCTCTCCCAACTTTGATAAAAAGTTTCTCTTTCTTTGACCGAAAAATTCATGATTTGCGTTTTGAGTGTATTGGTCCTATGTAAGGGGAAAAATTTTCTGAAAAATTCATTTTGGAAGGTTTGCCAGTTAGGCATGGAAGAAGCTTTTAAAGAATTTAGCCATTGTTTAGCTTTATCCTTCACCGAGAAAGGAAAAAGTTTCATCTTGGCCAGTTTGGAATTATCTTGGAATGTTCAACACACTTCCTCAAAATCTTTCATATGCAAGTATGGATTCTCTGTCTTTAATCCATGAAATTCAGGTAGTAACTGAGCTGTCCCCGGCTTTACAGTAAAGGGGGGAGCATCTGGAGGGAATACAAAACACGAGAGTGCACTATTTCTTGTGGGATTCAAGTAATCCCTCAAAGTTCGAGTGTTAGACACTTCTTCCTCCCGTGGAGGCACGTCTCCATTTCTATCATTATTTGCCATGTTACTCTCATACGAGTCTGCTATTGATCTAGGTGAATTTGGTTCAGATTGATTCACAGACCCAGAAGATTCTCCAGGCAAATTGTTATGGTTAGGAGCGTCCTCAAACATAAAATAAAGTAAAAAGAAACAAATTATTTACAGCAACCAAGAATATATACAGAAAGGAAAAGTCTTACCACTTTTTACCTTTTCAACACTTTTACCAAATATTTTTCGGCAACGGCGCCAAAAACTTAACTTGATCCGAAATGTGTACACCCAAGTGCAGGCGGTCAAGCTGTAATAATAATCCGATTTGAGTCTGGAGTCGAATCCAAAGGGAATATGTTTTGGTGTTTTCAAAGTAAGCTGTGATAAAGACCGATTGATTGTAACCTTTTTGAGTTTTGTGAGAAGTGGATGGTTTCTTGAACAGAATATTAAATTCTTTTCAAGAGATTTTTTTTTAGACAAAATATAAGATTCCAATATAATTAAAGTCACTCTTTAGTTCGAGGTTCAGGATATGTAATGAATTATCCAGTGTATTATACTTGTGCTTTATAACTCAACTAACTCCCGTGTCAACAGTGAGTCAATTGGAAGATAAGGATAGACTGGGTTAAAGCTCCATCCTTTTTATGAAGTGCAATGGTGGTGGAGATTGAGGAGTTTATCTTTAAAGTTCTATCCCGGAAAGTTTGTCTCACACAACGGATCATTCTAGAAGGAGTCATCCATTTACCATAGAAAAGATCCATTGGTTATACAAAATACTAGCCGGGGTTCTTTGCTTTGAATCAATTAATCTTTCTAGAAGGAGTCATCCATTTACTATAGAAATACCCATTGATTACACAAAGAACTAGCTAGGGTACTTGCCTTGAACCAACAGATCTTTCTATGTAGGTGTTATTCGGATCATAGAAATATCCTTTGGTTGTGCAAGTTACCCTAACTTTGCTTAACTCATCTAGTCTCCCGCTAAGCAAGTAAATAAAGCATTGAAGTGTGAAAGGAATGCACAAGTATAATATCCGGATAAACATTACATATCTAACACCTCTCCTTAAAGAGTAAATGAGGACTACTCACTCTTCATGGCTTGGGTAAAGCTAGAAAAGTGAATGGTACTCATCTCTCCAAGTAGAGAAACTCCGAAGTTGATCTTCAACGAAGAATGAGTGAATCACGTTCCACCCTTCTTGGCTTTGGGAAAGCTCTAGAAAAGTGGAAGAGTTTCACTCCTCTAAAAAGAAGATGCTCAAGCAATGGAAGTGAAAGAAAGAAAAAGAAAGCTAGATCTTCAACAAAGAATGAGTGAATCACATTCCACCCTTCTTGGCTTTGGTAAAGCTCTAGAAAAGTGGAAGAGTTTCACTCCTCTAAGAAGAAGATGAGCTCAAATAATGAAGGTGCAAGACTTAATTGAAAGCAACAAAGTAAGAGCATTAATATAAGGGTAAGAACATAAAGTGCATGAATTTAACAACAAAAGTAGGGAATTTATCTTCCCAACTCAATAGAAATAAAAACAAGTAGGGAATTAACTTCCCAACTATAGTAAAGACTTGCAGTAATTGAAAGGAGCATAAATATAAAAGACTTGAATTAAAGAACTAGAAAGTAAACACTTGAATTAAAGTGAAGCACTAAAATACATATAAAGACTAGGTATTCTTCAAGAGGAGAGCTCTTGATCTCTCTCCCCAAGTGTGTCCTCAAAGCTTCCAAAAAGGGAGTATTTATAGGCAGGGAAGAGCAATGGGAGGGGGTGAAAGAGCAGTGTTGGACGCCTAAGTCAAGGTGAGAATCAGGGGTTCAGTCAAAGAATCAGGCGATCTGCAGTCTGTCTGTGGGATCCGTTCGAACGGTACCTTCCGTTCGAACGTGAAGGCTGTTTTTGCTTGTATATCTATGTTGATTTCCAGGCTTCACGTGGGTTGTAGTCTTCTGTCAGGCCATTCACCCACTCTCTGCAGCACTCAGGGTCCACAAATAACCCCAATGCAGTCGATCATGGCACCCATGTGCCTGAGGGTCCTTCTTCTGGCAATAGAGGTCTTCACACGCTATGTATTTCAGTCAACCAGATCGTGTCAGTGCTCCCAGTGGCGTTCGAACGTGAGACAGCGTTCGAACGTGATGTTGCGTTCGAACGTAGCATAGTGTTTGAACGTTAGGCTTTAATCTCCAGGGTCTATCTGCAACACGCCTTTGCCTCATCTGCCTGGTTCAGGAGAAACGTTCAAACGTTGATCACTGTTCGAACGGTCTTGTTGTCCTCAAGCTTTTCCTTTGTTGATCAAATGCTGCAGTTACACTTAAATATTGTATTTGTTATCCATGACCCTTTTTCTCACTTTAGCTCCTGAAACATCATCATTTGAACTCCATCAAAGTATAATTAGTCCAAAAAAAGCACAATAAAATGTTATAATTGAGTGCCAATCAGTACGCGTACCAGTACGGCTTGCCCGCTGGACAGCAGCGTACCGGTACTCTGTGTCCAGTTTTTTCCTATTTCACCTGTTTGGCCTGTTTTTCATTTTCAATCCATTACAAACCCTTCCATATCCATCCAGTACATGTTTAATATCATTCCCTATATAAAACTTGATACACACAAGGTCTATTACATTCATTTACATAAGTTTACATGCTAAAAACATAATTTTCAAGATTTGTATTACAAAAACAATTTAAAGGCCACAAGTCGGCCTCTCTTCACCCTTGAGGCTCCAAATGAGGGTCGTCCACCGGTATGTGTCCCGCACCTGAAATGTGTTCCCGTAAAGGGTGAGCCATGCTCAATAGGGTATCTCTTACAGAGGCTACTCAACACCTAGATGCATATGAAATGTACACATGCAATAATCAACAACATTTATCCATTTCAAACAGGAACATATGATCCAAGGTTGAAATTCTACCATGTCGTGCCATGATATGAGATGACACTCACTCATGCATTTTAACCCGAACACAATGCAATACATGTGTGTAAAACATTCATCATTGAGGAAGTATATCCATTGCTTGTTTGAAATAAAAGCCTAGAGTTATAAAATCAAGCATTGTTGGATGTTACACATCCAAGAGTACGTTTATAAATCAAAATATTTAACAAAATCTTGTATCGTTGTTGGGCAACGGATTTTGGAATTGCACTGCCGGCTCCGTACGCCTAATTTACTTTTTTGGACTTGCACCGACGGAAGTGAATAAACCAATAACCGAGTCTTACACCCGAGGGATCTTCTAACCCTTTTTGCTATACCCGACACAAGTTTTTCATGCAACTATGTGACTCAATGGGACCTTCGACCCCAACTTACTGAGTCC
This sequence comes from Ilex asprella, assembly GCA_023539305.1. Lineage (NCBI taxonomy): Eukaryota > Viridiplantae > Streptophyta > Magnoliopsida > Aquifoliales > Aquifoliaceae > Ilex > Ilex asprella. The sequence goes on along the minus strand of CM042184.1, from coordinate 31,157,358 downwards.
ACACATCAATCACCAAATGTGGTGTTTGATCCACCATGCACACACACACTCACTCTCATGCCTTGTGACCATGAATATGATCCCTCCATGCAAATACAACGTGATACACAATTACAACATATATCATGGTAAACTATATCATATGCATACAATTCCCATGAACCATCCCCATGCTAAGATATCATATATCATAAAGCATATGTCCACATGTCAACAACAATGCCTAAGTCTATTACTTTAATTACATCAAAACAACAATTCCAATCACTCAAGGCATTTTATCAAACACCTTCAAGGCACCAAATCATGTTAAACACATATCATGCCTAAAATTTCACCAAGTTACAATAAATTTCACAAGTCACTTTCACACATCAAAATTAAGCTAGAAATTAGCCTAACTCATTTCTATAATCATTTTCTCATTTCCATAATAATAGACAAGTTATAGGTTATATATATTCCTAACCATCCCCTATGGACACCATAGGTTAGAAATGAATCGGAGTAGGAGGGAACCCTGCCTCTTGAAGCTTAAATAGAAGGGTAGAACTTCCAAGAACACCAACAAAGCCCAAAGCTCTTGATTTTTCCAAAGTCTCCTCTTGGATCTTTAGTGAAATCCTTCATTCTTGGTATAGTTGCGTAGCCCTCATCGATGTGATCAACCTTAAGTCTTGGCTCGATGGAATCTGACAGATGGAACTCCGTGAATCGAAGGAAGAAATTTTAGATTTCTCTCTTTTCTCCCTCATTCTCTACAACGTTGAAGACCAGCTGATTTCAGCAGATATTTGTGCAAAATATCTTATTTTTGGCCCTATTTATAATTCCCAAGGCGTTGCTCTCGTCATGCCATGTGTTCCCACTTGTTCGGGTCCGTTTCGACTCTGAAACGATTTATTTCATTTTGATTTAAGTTCAAATTAATTTTATTTAAACTTTCATCCATTTATACAATAATTTATAATTTTTATTTTTGGGGACCTTCGTGAGATCATTCGACACAATTATCTCGTAAAACGTGAAAAATTCTGACTATCTCAGAATTTGACGAAATTCGACAAGATAACTAGATTCCGCGATATGAATCCAACGGCGAAGTCCGTTGTGTCATATGAGCTCTAGAGAACACATATTTGAAATCCTCATTTTTGTGACAAATGACTATTTTGCCTTTTTTTAGAAAATGTTCAAATTTACCCAGGTTTTACATTCTTTCTCCCTTAAAAGAATTTCGTCCCAGAAATTCACACACACATATACATACAATCACATGCATATGCAGCAGTCATTTAATACTAAATGACTGTAAGAATGTACCTCCATCCTGAAATAAGAAAGAGAAATTGGTACATATAGTGTCCTTTCGCTCTCATATCGCCTCCTCCACTCCTCGGTGTTGCCACAACACCTTCACTAATCTCACGGTCTTGCCTCGCAAAACTTGTTCCTGACTATCCATGATACACACCGGTCCCTCCTCGAAGGTACCATCCGCATCAACAACAAGTTCGCCTCAATCCACCACATGAGTCAGATCTGGGATATATTTTCAGAGTATAGAGACATAGAATACCGCATGAATACCTAATAAATTTGGCGGTAACGCCAACCGATAAGCAACTGTACCTATCCTCTCGAGTATTTCGAAGGGCCCAATATACATCTGCGACAGCTTTCCCCACTTGCCCAACCTAACCACTCCTTTTTTAGGCATCACTTTCAAGAAAATCTGATCTCCCACCTCAAACTCTAGAGGTCGTCGCCTTTTGTCGAAGTAGCTCTTATGTCGGCTCTGAGCCATGAGAAGACACTTTCGTATCAAGTCCACCTTCCCCAAGATGTCTCTAGCCAATTCTGGACTCGTAGAGGATCTCTCCCCCACCTCCGTCCAACAATCCGAAGAACGACAAGGCCGACCATATAGTACCTTATAAGGTCATTTGTATGCTTGTCTGATAACTATTGTTGTAGGAAAACTCTAATAAGGGTAAGTGCTCTTCCCAGCTACCCCTAAGATCTAAGACGCATGCCCGTATCGTGTCCTCTAAAGTCTGGATGGTCCTTTTTGACTGACCATCCGTCTGGGAATGAAAAATAGTGCTCATCATCAACTATGTCCCCATGGCTCGCTGAAAACTCTCCAAAAACTGAGTTGTAAACCTGGGATCCCAATCTGATACTATAGATACGATCACCTATGCAACCGAAAAATCTCTCGTATATATAACTTATAGAATTTCTCTAGTGCAAAGGTCATTTACACCGCCAAAAAGTGTGCTGACTTCAGAATCCGGTCCAGTATAACCCATACCACATCATGTCCTCATGATGTCTGTGGCAAGTGCGTCACAAAATCCATCGTGACATGCGCCCACTTCCACTCAGCTACTTCTAAAGGTTGGAATAACCCTGTTGGTCTCTAGTGTTCTGCCGTCACCTACTAACACGTGAAACATTTACTAACAAAGTCACCAACTTGTCTCTTCATCCCGCCCCAATAATACTGGCGATGAAGATCTTGATACATCTTCCTACCACCAGGGGGTACAACAAAATGGGAGCAATGAAACTCCCTAAGGATCTCCTCTCTCAGATTTGCAAGTTGTTGATTAGTAATTAAAAGTAGCATTTTTACTATGCCTTTTAGGGATTAATTGTACTTTGATGGAGTTTAAGTTATGCCATTTCAGGTCCTAGAGTGAACAAGGGCTCTAGAATAACAAATATCACATTTAAGGGTAACGCCAACACATTAGGGAACAAAATTGGAAAAGCTTGGAACAAGCCAAGAACGTTCAAACGCCAATCAATGTTTGAACGTTGACTGGAATCATGTGAAGTTCAGAGTGCTGAGACATGGTGTGTTGCAGTCAAGAAGGAAGACCCTAAAGTACTTGAGTACCACGTTCAAACGCCAATCAACGTTCGAACGTTCCCTGGAATCATTTGAAGATTAGACTGATGCATGGAGTGAGGAAATAGGATTCCACAGAAGACCACACGCCACTCAGGTTGAAGGTCAGACCCCATCTGGCATTCGATAGCCCTTAAAACAAAGACAAAAGAAACGTTCGAACCTCATCCAACGTTCAAACGTGCATAATGAAAAAACAACAACAACATTCAAATGTGCATAATGCAAAAACAACAACAACGTTCAAATGCTAGAAAATGTTCGAACGTTATCCACAAATAGGCAGGAAAGTTGTTGGCTTTCACTTGGACTTGGGCGGCAAACACTATTCTTTTACCCCCTCTTGATCCCCCTCCTTACCTATAAGTACTCCCACTTTGGGAGCCTTCAGGGGAGCTTAGGAGGTGCTTGGTAGGAGGATTTTTCTCTTGTAAAGTAGTAAGCTAGAGCTTGGTTTGTAGGCTTAGACTACACCAAAAACTAGTAAGGAGTTTGTTGAAGGCTTAGACTCCCACTCATTTTGATTAATCTTAGATGTATGTTATATTTGCTTGCATTACATCTTTTGGTTGAGGAAACAACCCTCCGTTTGTTGGTTGAGGAAGCAACCCTTCACTTGTTGGTTGAGGAAGCAACCCTCTATCTTTTAGTTAAGGAAGTCACCCTCCGAAAGTAACTAGCTTTCTTTAACTTTCATTATTCATGTCTTTTACTTCCATATCTTGAGTTTTCTTCTTTCTTAAAGAAGTAAAACTCTTCCACTTTTCGAGACCTTTACCAAAGTCGTGAATGGTGAAATGTGATTCACTCATTCTTAGTTGAAGATTGACTCCTTGTTTGTTGTTCTTTTATTTTGTAAGTTCTCTACTTGGAGGGATGAGCATCACTCACTTTTCTAGCTTTACCAAAGTCATGAATAGTGAGTAGTTTCTCATTTACTCTTTAGTAAGAGGTTGGGCATGTATAAATTATCCAAAAGTTATATTTGTTCTTTGTTCTTTTGCTTAATGTTTATATCCCCTTACTTATTGGATGATTAATTGCATTTAGCAAAGCTAAGGTACTTTGTATAATCGTGGTTATTTCTGTGACACAGATGACTCTTGCATAGAAAGAATCGTCGTTTCAAGGCAAGTTCCCCAGTTAGATCTTCATGACTACCCTTCAATCCTCACCATTATTGTACTTCATTTAAAGAATAGGATATTAATCTCATAGTTGGATATCTTGTAGAAACACTTTCTTGTTTGTAGACGGGTTAAGTCTCGGCATAGGCAATTCTTGTAAACTTCTATAAAGATATTAGAATCATGTTCTTAATTCTCACAGTCCATCTTTATCCTCTGATTAACTTGTCATTGACACGGAAGTTAATTGAGTTATCAAGCATCAATATAATAAATCGGCTGATTAACTACATGTCCAAATCCTTGAATTAAAGAGTGACTTTCTTTTCATTTGAACCTATCTGATATTTTGTCTAGAAAACTTTCTTGGAAAGAATTTCATATTTAATCTAGGAAAATATCTAAAACTCACAACTCTAAATCACAGAGGTTACAATCAATTGGTCTCCACTACTGCTTACATTGAAAAACCAATACAAAGTTCCTTGTGGATTTGACTTCGCACTCAAACCAGATGATTACTACAACTTGACCGCCTGCACTTGGGTGTACACATTTCGGATCAAGTCAAGTTTTTGGTGTCGTTACCGGGGAGCTATAAAAGGTGTTTTAAGGCAAAAGGTAAAAAGACCCTTTCCTTTTTGTATATACTCGTTGGATTACTGTGAATAATTTTGTTTTATTTTGGTTTATTTTATGTTTTAGGACGCTCCTCACTATCAAAATTTACCAACAGAATCCTCTGAGTTTGTGAATCAACCTGAAACAAATTCACCTAGATCAGTAGCAAATTCTTGTGAGAGTACTATGACAAATAATGATAGAAACGGAGAAGTCCCTATGGAGGAGGGAGAAGTGCCTAACATTCGAACCTAGAGAGATTAATTAAATCCCACAAGAAATAGTGTCCCATCTTGTTTTGTATTCTCTGAGTGTTTCAAGGACTCATGATCGGTGTGAATCACGAATTCCTTAGGCCATTGGTAGTGTTGCCACGTCTCTAAAGCTCGAACCAATGCATACAACTCCTTGTCATAAGTTGGGTAATTTAAGGTTGCCCCACTTAGTTTCTCACTGAAGTAAGCAATTGGTCGTCCTTCCTGCATAAGCACCGCTCATATGCCAATACCTGAAGCATCACATTCAATCTCAAACATTTTCAAAAAGTTAGGTAAAGACAGTAAGGGGGCGTTGATCAACTTCTCTTTGATTAATTGAAATGCCTTCTCTTGTTCTTCTCCCCAGCTAAATCCAACATTCTTCTTGATCACTTCGGTAAGTGGTGCGGCTATGCTACTAAAGTCCTTCACAAATTGCTGATAGAAACTAGCAAGTCCATGAAAACTACGAACATTACTTACACTTGTGGGACTCGGCCATTCTTGGATTGCACGTACCTTCTCTTCGTCAACCTGTACACCTTGTGCACTAACAACATATCCCTGAAGTACAAGCTTATCGGTATGAAAAGTACACTTCTTGAGATTAGCAAACAACTTTTCTTTCCTAAGCACATCTAAAATAGATTTCAAATGGACCACATGATCTTCCATGTTTTTGCTATAAATGAGTATATCATCAAAGTAGACAACAACAAATCTGCCTATAAATGCACGCAAAACATGATTCATAAGTCTCATAAAAGTGCTTGGAGCATTAGTCAATCCAAAAGGCATAACTAACCATTCATACAAACCATATTTTGTTTTAAAGGTTGTTTTTCATTCATCTCCTTCCTTTATTCTAATCTGATGATAACCACTCTTTAAATCAATCTTAGAAAATACACAAGAACCATGCAGCTCATTTAACATATCATCTAAGCGAGGAATAGGATGACGATACTTTACCGTTATGTTGTTGATGGCTCGACAATCAACGCACATTCTACACGTCCCATCCGTCTTAGGTACAAGTAAAACCGAAACGGCACATGGGCTCATGCTCTCCCTCACGTGCCCTTTCCCCAATAACTCACTTACCTGTCGTTGAAGCTCTTTTGTCTCCTCGGGATTGCTCCTATAGGCTGGTCAGTTTGGAATTGTCGCACCAGGAATAAAATCAATTTGATGTTCAATTCCTCGGATTGGAGGTAACCCATGTGGAGTTTCCTCAGGAAAGACATCCACATACTCCTACAAAAGAGAAACAACGGAACTAGGCAAAGCAAGGTCAAGTTTGTTAGTGTTTAGAAGTGCCTCTTTGTACCAAAGTACAATCATCGGCTGATTTGAAAACATGGCTTGCTTAATTTCACTCACTTTTGCATAAAAATTCTTTTGTTTTCTCTCTGAGTTTCTCTCAATGGCCGCATTTTGATTTTCTTTTTCTTAGCCTCTCTCAGATTTTCACTTTTTTTCTTTTTCTTTTGTTCACTCTCTTTCTTTTGCTCACTTTCTTTCTGCAATCTCACTTGATCCTCATATACTTGCTGCGGTATCAATGGTACAAGAGTGATTGATCGTTGATTAAGCACAAAGGAATATTTGTTTGTAAAGCCATAATACTTCACATGCCTATCAAACTGTCATGGATGCCCTAGCAATAAATGTCTCGCTTGCATCGGTACTACATCACACAACACTTCATCTTCGTACTTACCAATTCAAAATGCAACTAACACCTGCTTGTTTACCCTTATCTCACCACTATCATTTAACCATTACAACTTGTACGGTTTAGGGTGCTTCAACACGGGTAGTCCCAACTTCTTCATCATAATTGTGCTTGGAACATTAGTACAACTACCAGCATCAATAATCACACTACACACCTTGTCTTTGATATAGCACCTAGTGTGAAAGATGTTCTCCCGCTGCTCTTCATCAACCTCCTTTGCATGCACGCTCAATGCTCTCCTTGCCACCAATGTCAATGCGTCAGAGGCTAAATATTCCACCTCGGGAACGTCCTCCAATGGTGGCATGCCATCAGTGTCAGAATCTTCACTGTCGGTCACAATTTCACCATTGTCTTGCAACACCATGACCTACTTGTTTGGACATTGACTTGCTATGTGTCCCCTGCCTTGACATTTAAAACATTTAATATCACGATTCCATGAGGTAGAAGTGTCGGTTTTACCTTAAGGAATATGGCTGGTGTTCGCGGACTTGGGCTCGGCTTTGGGCATTGGTGACTTGTCCAGTTGCTTGGTATAACTCGGTTTCCAAGAAGTAGAACTAGAGTTATGGGCAGCACGAGGCCCACCCCCTCTTAAGTTGTTGCTCCACTTTGATGGCCATGTGCACCATATCGTCCAACTCCACTTAATGTTGCATCTCTACCTTATCTTGGATTTCTCGGTTTAGTCCGAGTAAAAACCTAGCCATTGCAGCCTCTCAAACTTTCTCTACATTGGCTCTGATCATAGAAATCTCCACCTCCTTTTAATAATCCTCCACACTCCGGCCTCCCTGTCTAAGACCTTGTAGCTTTTTATACAACTCTTGGTAATAGTAGCTTAGAACGAACCGCTTTCTCATCACCGTTTTCATCTCTTCCCATGTCTCTATTGGTCGTTCCCAATTCCGCCTCCTGTTTATAACAAGCTAGTCCCACCAAGTAAATAGCATAGTTATTAAACTCAATCATTGCTAATTTTACCTTCTTTGCATCGGAATAGTTGTGGCAATTAAATACGAACTCCATCTTCTTCACCCACTCAAGGTATGCTTCAGGATCGGATCTACCTTGAAACGATGGAATCTTCATCTTAATACCACCTAAGTTGTTATCTTCCCAGTTCCTAGCTTCTCTAAACCGCCCTCCATGTCTCCTATTACTAACAACATAATTTTGATCATCTTCTTCATCAAAATTAGCCCCATTAGGCTATTTATCTTCTACCCTTACTTCCCTCGGTTAAGCTCTTTCCCTTCTATGCACATTAGGGATGTTTTGGGGCTGTCTCTCATGTGTATTCTCCATCTGATCTATTCGTTCATGAACTTGCTCCAGTTCCAACTTCATCACCCGCCTCATCTCACTTATCATGACCTCCATAAATAATTTCGGATCAGCAAGATCCGTAGCATTGTTATGAGTCATGATTGCTGCAAAACAAAGTTAGAAAAACAAAAATAAAGAATAAAGAATAAGGACCTCACAATTTCCTCCCTTAAGTGTTTGATGAGAACTAAGGTGGGCCTAGTTTTAAAGATCTTTTGCATGTCTAGATGGACCAATTACAAGATCAAGAGCCAAGAAGATCAAGGAAGCAATGCAAGGATTGGTGCAATCCACTTGGGATGAAGCTAGCAAGAGCCCAACACTCAAGATGGGCTTGAAAGAATGAGAACCAATTTTGATCCACTTGATCCATACTATGGAAGACATGAAGACATGACTTAGAGATAGGGTCTTTTGTTGTTAAGGCTTTCAATTTATTTAAAAAAAATTATTATTAGTTTAGAATAAGTGGGTTTGAGGATGCTTGACCCACATATGTCTTATTATTTTATTTGAACTAAGATTTAGAATAAGTTACTGTAGCACGGTACTGTTCATGCTACAGCACCCATGACACTATTCACTCAAGGGAATTTTTTAGAGAAAGGGTCACAAATTTTAGTCTTTAGTTATTCATATTTAGATTAGGACTTGTTTCCTTATTAGATTAGGATTTGTTTCCTTATTAGATTAGGATTTGTTTCTTTATTAGATTAGGATTTGTTTCCTTGTAATGACCAGCCTTATAAATAGGCTTTTAATCAATGAAATATGGGGGAACAATATGGAGACAATACATAATGAATTTTGATTGTGAGTTGAGTTGAGTTTACTCCTCTTGCTCTTGATTAAACTTTTAAACTTATCAAAGTTAGATCACAACCTTTGTGGCGTTCCTCCTTGTAATTTGGGTTCTTGAGACGGGTTCTTCAACGGGTCTAAATTTTAATATAATCTTGGTTCTTGAACGAGTTCTCAACGAGTATAAATTCTCCATCCATGGACTTGTGTTTGGCTTTCTTGGGTTGTATGTCCAATATTATTGTTGGGTATCAAAGCAAGTCAATTGGGGTTCACATCATTGTTTACACTCAAGAATGTGGATCACTCTACACTCGTATTTCACTCAAAATTCATTGCTTTTTTAAACCCTCTAATGTTTTCACCACTCTTGCCTTTTTCCACTCGATAATTCTCTTTCAGTTCTTTTTGAAACTAAACAAACAAATCAAAATTTTCAGCAACAATTCACCAAGAACTCATCAAAGAATTTTGGGTTTTAAGACCAAGAATTCAAGGAACACGGCTGACTAGATTTTCGGAAGCACAAAATAGCAAAATTATTTGAATTTTGGGGTGAGGTGATTTTCGGGCTTATTGGACCAAAAAAAAAAGATGAAAACAACTAGAACCAAACAATTTCAGGCATTCTCTCTCTCTATTTTTTTTTACTCCTTGCAGCCTTTTTTTTTTTTTTTTGGCTCCTTTCTGTTTTTTTTTTACACCTTTTTGTTTTTTTTTTTGATGAACAACAACTATCTTTTGATAGTAACAGAATAAGATTTCGTAACAAAATACGAACGGAATGGGGTAGAAGGATATTTTGCTAGACTAGAATTTGTGAACCGAATTTGGGAGTAAAGAACACAGAATAAAGAAAAAAAAAGTCATTGTCTTTTTTTAAAGATAGACAAACCTGAACTAGAACCTTTGCTCTGATACCAAATGATGTGAAACTCGCCAAAAATAACGAGATCCAACAACGAAAGGAACACAAGATAGTTCTACGATCAGATTTGAATGAAAGACTTCGACCCGTTGTTTACGACAAACATGAACCTCAGTATATATGACCTCAACTCATTGTTTGTGTGAAACAAGAACCTTGGTATAAAAGAAGACCCCACAAACGGTGTGAAAACCCATTTGATAAGTCGCAGGTGAATGCCACGAAAAATCCTGATAAGCTCATTTAGTTCTTCAAAGAACCAAAGAGAAAAATACTCTCACTATTTGCTAAATAATAATCTGACTTTTCATTGATTTGAATGCCTATTTATAAGGTTATTCATTACAAGAATTAGAAAACTTCTTAAAATAGCTATCCTAATTAAGAAATATCTCTTACTTGTTGGTAAAGAAATATCTCTTATTTTCCTAAAAATCTTACTTAAAGAAAAGAAAGACAATCAGCCCTTTAATTGGCTGATCACATGCCTAAATAGAAACATGAAAGTATTTGGCATTCAAGCCTTACAATCAAACCCCCCAAAAAAGTGAATAGTGTGCGGTTACTTGTCGTAAACAGTGCGGTGCTACAGTAACTTTGAAAACCCTAGTTCATAAGAAATAAAAAAAGTGGGCTATGCATCCTCAAGCCCACTTACTCTAATAACAATAATCCTTTAACAAATTAGAGGCCTTAACAACAACAGGCCAATTTAAGCTTACCCTTAGCCCCTAGCCGGATTCTTCTAGAACTTGATTCATGTTAATGAATCTTTGTTGTCCAAAGGGATCATGGTCAATGGGCTTCCACAAACTTGCTTGAGTCCATGCCTCTTGAATCAGTCCATTGAGTACCTCTTTAAACTTCCTTGCTCGTGCTCTTGTAACCGACCCAATTGGAACACGAACCAGATCCCTTGAAGTTGTGCCATGATTCGCATCAAGTTTCATCATATCTGTAAATGTTGTTCTAGAGTATACACCTACACGTTTCTTTTCAAACTCGTGTGTGTGTGAAATGAATATGTAATTTAAGCATTTACTAAATAGAATCGACATTCATTTAGCTTTCCAAATTCAGCTTTGATGCAATTCTCACCACGTGTTTCTCTAAAAAATGAATAACTCTATGATTATCCTGGCATGCTCTACATGTGTATATATGAGATAAAATCTAGTGCACAAACTAAAATACTCACATAAAATCCAAAAATGATGTGCATGCATAACAATTGAAACGACCTTGGAATAATTGACTTGATCTAAAATGTGTACACCCAAGTGCAGGCGGTCAAGTTGTAGTAATAATCCGGTTTGAGTCCGGAGTCGAATCCATAGGGAACTTGTTGTGTTTGTGCTTTAAAGTAAGCAGTGGTGAAGATCAATTGATTGTATCCTTTAAAATTTGTGATTATGAGATTAGGATTAGGACATGTAATCAATTATCTAATTTATTATATTTATGCTTAATAACTCAATTAACTCCCGTGTCAACAGCAAGTTAATTGGAGATAAAGACGGATTGTGAGAATTAAGACCATGGCTCCGATGTCTTTTTGGAAGTTTTGTTTGTGCTGAGACTTAACCCATCTACAATCTAGCAAATGCTTCTATAAGACATCCAACCATGGTTTCAATATTCCATTATTTAAATGAAGCACAATAAGGGGAATGATTAAAGGGTAGTCATGAAGATCTAGCCATGGTACTTGCCTTAAAACGAGGAGTCTTTTCATGCAAGAGTCATCCGTGTCATAGAAAGACTCTCGATTATAACCTTATCTTTGCTAGAAACAGTTAATCATCCAATAAACAAGGGGATAAATGTTAAGGTTTAGAACAGTGCATAAATATAACTTCTGAATAATTAATACATGTTCTTCACCTCTTACTAAAGAGTGAATGAGAAACTACTCACTCTTTATAGCTTTGGTAAAGCTAGAAAAGTGAGTGATGCTCATCCCTCTAAGTAGAGGACGTTTCAAAAATAAAAGCACAATAAACAAAGAGCTAATCTTCAACAAAGAATGAGTGAATCACGTTCCACCCTTCACAGTTTTGGAAAAAGTCTAGAAAAATGGAAGAGTTTCACTCCTCTAAGAAAGAAGGGAGCTCAAACAATGGAAGTGCAAGACATAAATAAAGATATGTATGTAATAGCATAAATGTAAAGACTAGAAGTAAATAAATAAACTACACTTCATAAGTAAATGCAAATGCAAACATTACCGTAAAGAAAGGAGTGGGAGTCTAAACTTCCCAACTCTCTAGCAAATAGGAAAATTAAGACAAAGAAGAACAAGTAGTGCCTGAAGTGCTCTTAATTCAGTCAAGTGCTGAGTGTCCCTTTCTCTCCAAAAAATGAGAGTATTTATAGGCAAGGATGAGGCAAAAGAGGGGGTAAATGAATAGTCCTCGTTGCCGAAGACAAAGTGAAAACCCACCCACTCTGCAGGCAGTGTGTCTAGGACATTCGAACAGTATCTGGAGTTCGAACGTTTTTGTTGGTTTTGTTCTAAGGGTGTTCGAACGGTGGGTGACGTTCGAACGTCCTCTCTGTCTTTGCTCTCAGGGCGTTCGAACGCTAGATGGGAACTGTACATATCACTTAGACGTCCAATGGCTTGTGGTCCTCTATGAAAATCCCTTGCCACACTTTATGCAGAACTTGTCATAGATTTGTTGCAACATACCATATCTTCGATCAGTCTGGTCTCGCCTGTGCTTCAGTGAACGTTCAAACGGTAGGTGGCGTTCGAACGTGGAACTTGATTCTCCAGGGCTTTGGTTCTTGGCTGCAACACATCTTGCCTCAGTAGTCTGATCTTTACCTGGTTCAAGTGGACGTTCGAACTGTATGTAGCGTTTGAACGGTACTACTTTGTTCCAGGCTTTTCAATTTTGTTCCCCAATGTGCTGGTGTTACATTCAAATGTACTTTTTGTCGCCCTTGAACCTTTTTTTCACTTTAGAACCTGAAATGTCATCGTTTAAACTCCATCAAAGTATAATTAGTCCAAAAAAGACATAATAATATGCTATATTTGAGTACTAATCACACCCTCTAACCTAGATATTGCTAGTCCCTAGTAATACAACAATAATTAAGTTTAACTCTTTCTAACGCCTTTTTCGTTGGTGATTCGGTTGCATTTAGCTTATACAACAAGCCGTTAAACCCCTAGGTTTATCCTAGTGGACAAGTGTTGTCTCGTGAGAGTTTCCAATGAAGTTACCCACAAACTTCGGTCGAACAAATGTATATGTGATCAATTTAAATTAGCATCATGGTCTTTGAGACATCCAACCCTCAATTTTGACTTTTCATTCCACATGCTCTTCCTTTATTGGTACTTACTCTATGCAAAAGTTAGTACTTGTCACATTAGCATTGGAAATTTTCTGAGTAGTAGGATAGTCATTCTAGAAACAAGAATTGGTATATAACAATCATTCCTCTTTTCCACCTTCCATGGATAGCTTTGATTCCACAAATCTCTCTTAGGAATGCCCTCAGGAAAAGATTCACTCCAAATATGGTGACTTGTCTCTCACGGGGCATGTAATCAGAAGATGGCCAATCAGAAATTACGTGCACAATGTAATAAAGGAGTGAAACTTTTTAGAAAATAGACTAACCATGTTCTTGGCATAATCTCATGAAAGAATACTGATGCAATTTAAAGAGATGCTATTTAACATACCCCAACTTTTGATTGACAACATGCCTATGCATCAAACTTGCGATCAATTAGTGTTTTTCATAGGTTGTAATATGGCCAAAGGTCAATGGCTAACGAAATGACGTCAATGGTGTTCAAGAGCTATCCTCTGTAGCACACCTTTTTCTTTTGATATTTTACCGAAGAATGGTATTTCTTTCTTTCATTTTTCTCATTTTTCAATTTCTTGGCTATTCCCTATTTTACTGTCTCTTTTCCTTTTCGGTTGTTTCCACCGACTTTTCTTTCTCGAACAAAATTTGACATAGTCTTTATCTTTTCTCTTTCACTTCTGTACCATACTGCTTCTTAAGAAGGTGTAAGAAAATTATATAGCAATGGTATGTCAATCTTAGTGTCCTTGTGGCTTGGTTTTTCATATAGGTGTCATGAAAAGAAATCATTCTTTTGAAGGCTCAAGCGGGGTTGACTAGGGATATCATTTTGGAAAAAGAAATGGTTAAGGCTCAAAGTCAAATCAAAAGATGGCCTAAAATTATTTCTCAAGTATGTGCATATGTACGTGTGATAAGCGTGTATTTCCTGTGGGATATGTCAATAGATCACTTTAGTTGCGTCAACAAAGCAAATTTAATGAGATTATTCAAAGGTAGATAGTGAAAAATCTTTCTTGAGTAAATGTTGATATTTTCTCTGAAGCATCGTAAGGCTCGAAACTCACCATGGTATCCTTTGTTATCTCCACTGGTCATGTCGGGTTTTCCACAGAATGTTGGTTATATACCGATTCTATTTTCGAATCCAATCATCTTGTACTTTAAGAAAAACAAATACTAATGTACATTTGATAATTTAAGCATAGGGACAATATTGGATTCCAAGAGATTTGGTTTTAAGTCTCGATTGTTGAGTTATGTGTCAAACTGATCATGTGATTAGTTACTTCAACAAACAATCTTAACATCCATTTCCGTTCATCATTTATTGAACAAAAATTATTAACATGCGAATTCTACAAATGCTTTTAAACAGACAATAGTGATAAATTGAATCATTCAATTTCACAATATCTTATCATCATCAATGATTCAATTCATTCATAAAAGAAGTAACAAAATCACACAAAAAACTTGAAAATATCCATCAAAACACACAAACACACTAAACAAACAAACATCCACAACCATGCAAGAACAGACATATCCTCTCAATCTCCTCCATCATCAGCAGCTCCACTAGTTCCACTAACTCCACCAGCTCCACCCCTCAAAAACCTAAGGATCTCATCCAGCTTTGCTTCGATGCTAACCATGATGTCCCGTAAAGAACGTCGGGGTATGCTGGGGCCTGCCTAATCTGGCTGCTCTCTTTCTTCCTCCATTTCTTTCTCTAACTCTCTTTCTTCCTCTGCATCGAGCTCTTCCTGCACCTCATCTCCTCCTTGGGCTGGTGGCACCTCTCGACTTGCCGCTGGGCCACCACTATGTCCTTGGCTCCTCTTGAACGAGCCCTTGTTAAGTGCGCCCATTGGTTTTTGGATTTCCATCTCAGGTTTCAACCTCACCCCATGATCCATGAATATATCAATCACAAGGGTGCTAAAGGGAAGTGCACCCTTTTTTTGCATCGCACCTAAAATGAGGGAGGGAGGTCAATACTATGGCCTTTCCCAATTGCATAGAGTAGTCGAGCCATTTCAGACAAGACCTCATTCGTTTGTTTTATGCGAGCCAAGTTTGCCACCGCAATTAGGTTGAGCATTTTGTATTTGTTGGTGAGTTCCCCTTGTTTCAAAAAATTCCTATTCCCCTATGAAAAAATAGATACCTCGGTCAACTCCCTGCCCACCACATTCTTTGATACATCTTTCTTAGGAGGGTACGTGGGTTTATCTACCTGGGCTATTTCTTGTCTTATCTCCGTGGTAACTGCCTCATCCACATCAATGTGAGTTCCCCTCACATAGATGCGAATTACACCATTGATGATCTTCGCGTTGGAGTAAAACTCCCTCACCAAGTCAATAGTAGCCTCCCCCTCACTCCTCAAGTACCACACCCAATTTCTCCTTTTTATTTCTTCTAACAACCCAATCTCAGCAAAATCAGAAAGCACAACATCTCTTTCATAGACAACCGAGTGCTTATAGAAGAAATCTTCATACCTTTCAGCCTTTAAGGCACTTGGAAACCGAGTTCAATCGTATTTCTTAGTTCTTTGTCTTCCTTCTCTCTCCATAATCACTTCCATGACAAAGTTCGTCTCTTGGTTCACTGGTTGTTCAGGTCTGGCGTGGATTGTCATTCGAGGCATGGTGTTTGAATGGGGGTTGTCTTAAGGGGATGCTATCAAGCTGCTGAAACTCAGAATTATTGGTGTGGGATTGAAGGTTTTGATGTGGGAAATGCTTAGGGTTGGTTGATTTTGGGTGTATTTGAAGAATAAGGGTGAATCGAGGTCTGTGGGATGAAAAAGGGACCAAGGGTTTTGAGGATTTGAGAATGATTTGCGGATTTTGGACTGAAGCAAAAGCTTCAAGTTTTTATAGTTTGAGTCGCACCATTCGAACGTTATGTGCGTTCGACCGTTGCTAGCTCCCATTACTTTTGTGTTTTCATCAGAGACCAAAGTACTGTGAGCTCTCTATGTTCGATCGAGCTATTGGCGTTCGAACGGTAATCCTCATTTGATCGGTCTATTGGCGTTCGAAAGAGATGAAGTCTCAGTACTTCTTGGTTTAATCAGAGAGTTCATCAGGGCAAAGAACTGCAAGCAACTTCCGTTCGAACGGAACCTGGCGTTCGAACGTTAAATCAAATAACAAATTTTACACTACATAATATATAATCAAAGAAAGCTTATTAACAACAATTTGAAACAAAAATTCATGGCGTCTTAGGATTAGACCCTACCTACGCTTAAGGCTGGTATTTTTGGACATTTCTTACTCGGCCCATGTTTTCAAAAGAGTATATGCAAAACAAATAACATTTTCACACTATTTACAAGAATTTCGGACCGTTGGCTTTCATTCCCAAAATAAAAAATTTCACAGTTTTTTTAAAAATAGTCTAATCAGAGTCATCCTCTGTCTCTATGTCTCTTGATCTATCAGTGACTCTTCTAATTTTCTGTCGCACAAATCGGTTAAGCAAGGTACCGAAATAGGATGGCGTGTCAAGATAATCCTTAATCTGCCTATTCACTATCTAGTCTAATCGATCGAGTGCACGACCGAAAATTAATTCAGAACACTAATTGTATCTCTTCTCGTGAAAGACTCTGTCACACTGTTTACAGGCACCAAGTCTTTTGGCACGACGGCGTTTAGCAAAAGTGCTTCTGCCAGAGAGGGGTTTTGCTTGCTGTTATCGGATCTCATTTTTCCTAACCAGTCTTGTTTTTCTCATGATTATGGTGTGCACATCTGATGAAAAAGTTCGTAGATCTCCTAGACTAAACCAAAAGAGTTTGACATCTATGCTTCCTATACCTTAAAACTCACTATCTGGTTCTTTAACGTCTGTCAGTCACAAAGATAATTTAAACTAACCCACAAACATACAATAAACAAGACACAGTACACAATATAATCGAAATAACAACAACAGCAGCACAAATAACAATAATTTTTTAAAAAAAATTTATGGTAAGGGTACAAAAACAGGAAACAGAATACGAACATTCTCACACCCCCCAACCTAAACTGAACATTGTCCTCAATGTTTCTAATTTACCAGTATGGCTCTTGGAAATGAGGTTGAAAGGTAGTGATCTGTGCTTCTGCAGATACCTACAAATCAAAATGCAACCATTAATCCTTCCTATTCAGATTTGGGCCTCGGGTAGGCTTGTATGTAAGTACAAATAGCAGCAGTATACCCATAAACAACTGGAGTAAAATAAC
>CM042184.1:31094940-31139642 GCA_023539305.1 Ilex asprella | reverse complement strand
AGAAGAAGAAAGAACGAAACAGAACAGAAAGCGAGGAAGAAGAAGAAGAAGAAAGAAAGAAAGAAAGAAAGAAAGAAAAAGGCGGTGGCGGGGGCTCAATGGAGACAGATGGGAAAGGATAGGAAAAAGTAGTGGGGGTCTCATGATGGTGTCTCCTCGGGTCGGGTTTTTACCTGATCCGACCCTTTTGAGTGTCGGCAGGTGCGATTCTCGGAGGGATATTCTGGTTCCATTAAAATAATGGTTTTCACTTTTTTAACAAAATTCTCCAAAAATGGCTTCAACCTCTGGCCATTTACAGTAAAGACATTCCCATTTGATGGATTTTTCACTTCTATTGCTCCATGATCAAACACCTTTTTGACAATGTAAGGCCCAGTCCATCTTGACTTTAACTTACCAAGGAAAAGGTGGAGTCTTGAATTAAACAACAGGACCTTCTGAGAAGGTTCAAAGGATTTCCACACAATGTTCTTGTCTTGAAAAATTTTCATCCTGTTTTTAGCAATCTTAGCATTCTCATAAGCTTCATTTCTCAATTCTTTCAATTCATTTATTTGAAATTTTCTTGATAGTCCAGCCTTGTTCATGTCAAAATTCATTGTTTTAATGGCCCAATATGCCCTATGTTCTAATTCCACAGGTAGGTGACATAGTTTTCAATAGACTAATCGATAGGGAGACATGCCCAAAATTATTTTAAAAGCAGTACGATATGCTCAGAGTGCATCAGTCAGTCTTGACGATCAATCTTTTGCGATCTGGGTTTACTATTTTTTCTAAAATAAATTTGATCTCCCGATTAGCTAATTCGGTTTGTCCACTAGTCTGTGGGTGATAAGGGGTTGTAATTTTGTGAAAAATCAGATATTTTTTCATCAAATTTTAGAAAGGACGATTGCAAAAATGAGAATCCCCATCACTTATGATTGCTTTAGGAACTCCAAATCGGGACAAAATATTTTCTTTTAAAAATTTGATCATCATTTGGTGATCATTATTTTTGAACAGAATTGTCTCAACCCATTTGGATGCATAGTCTACTGCCACTAAAATGTATAGATAGTCAAAGGAAGGTGGAAATGGTCCCATAAAATCGATGCCCCAACAGTCAAAAATTTCAATTACCAGAATGTGATTTAAGGGCATCATGTTTCTTTTTGAAATGCTCCCCAATCTTTGGCATCTATCACATGTTAAGAAAAATGCATGGACATCTTTGAAAAGTGTGGGCCAGTAAAATCCACACTACAAGATTTTTGCAGCAGTTTTCCTTGATGAAAAGTGGTCACCACATGCTTCAGAATAATAAAATAATATTACCTGTATGCTTTCATGAGCAGGGATGCATCGTCTTATGATATGATCCTAACAATATTTAAATACATACGTATCTTCCCAAAAAAAGTTACAAACCTTCTTCAAAAATTTCTTTTTATCCATGGGAGTGAATGACGGAGGGAGTGTTCCAATAGCTATGAAATTAGCAATGTCTGTGTACCACGGGGTCTTATCAATTATGAACAGATGGTTAATCTGGGCAGATGGTTCATCAGGGAATTTTTCATTGATTGGCTGTCTATCTTTGTGAAATTCATAAGTTAATCTATACAGATGGTCTGCCACCACATTTTCAACACATTTCTTGTCTTTAATGACAAGATCAAACTCTTGGAGTAAGAGTATCCATCTTAAGAGCCTTAGTTTGGCATCTTTCTTTATGAGCAATAATTTTAGGGCTGCATGGTCAGTGAATACAGTAACAGAAGAACCAACAAGATAAAAACGAAGCAAAAACTACAGCAAATAATTCTTTTTCAGTTGTTGAATAATTCATTTCAGCATCATTCAAAGTTTTACTTGCATAGTAAATTACATGAGATTTCTTATCTTTTCTTTGTCCCAATACAGTACCTACAGCATAATCACTTGTATCACACATTAGTTCAAAGGATAGAGTCCAGTCAGGGGGTTGCATTATTGGAGCAAAAATTAACATGCCTTTCAGTTTGTCAAAAGCTTTCTAACATGCTTCATTCCAATCAAATATTACGTCTTGACTCAGGAGATGACACATATGTTTGACTATAGTACTGTAGTCTTTTATGAATCTCATGTAAAAACCTGCATGTCCTAGGAATGATCGGACATCCTTTACAGTCTTGGGTGCTGGCAGATTTTTAATTAAATCAATTTTTGTCTTGTCAACTTTCATGCCCTCAGACGACACAATGTGACTTAAAACAATATCTTGTGTTACCATAAAATGACATTTTTCCCAATTAAACACCAAATTAGCTTCTTTACACCTTATTAACACTTTCTCTAAGTTCGCCAGACATAAATCAAATGAGTGCCATAGACAGAGAAATCATCCATAAATATTTCCAAAAAATTTTCAACCATGTTACTAAATAAGCTCAGCATGCACCTTTGGAATGTTGCAGGTGTGTTACAAAGTCCAAAAGGCATCCTTTTAAATGCACAGGTGCCAAAGGGACATGTGAATGTGGTTTTCTCCTGATCATCTAAGACAATCTCAATTTGATTATACCCAAAGTATCCATCCAAGAAATAGTAAAATTCATGGCCTGCAATTCTTTCTAGAATGTGGTCAAGGAATGGAAGGGGGAAATTGTCTTTCCTAGTTACCAAATTCAGTTTTTGGTAATCAATGCACATTCGCCATCCTGTGACAACTCGAGTTGGTACTAGTTCATTAGCATCATTTTTTATTACTGTGACCCCAGACTTTTTGGGCGCAACTTGGGTTGGACTAACCCATTTGCTATTGGATATGGAAAAGATTATTCTTGCATCTAAGAGTTTGAGTACCTCAGTCATCACAACTTCCTTTATGTGAGGATTCAGTCGTCTCTGCATTTGATGAGAGGGTTTTGAGTCCTCTTCAAGATATATTGCATGATGGCAGATCAACGGACTTATACCTTTCAAGTCAGCGATGGTCCACCCAATGGTACTTTTATGACTTTTAAGAACTCCAATCAGTTTAGACTCTTGCAAGTCTGTGAGCTTAGAGGAAATTACCACTAGGTATGACTCGTTTTCTCCAAAAAATGCATACTTGAGGTCAGATGGGAGAGGTTTTAATTTAGGCTTTGGTGGTCTGTCACTTGATGAGAATGGCTTTATGCCATTTGGTGAAATTTCTTTAAATTTTTGGGCCCATGTCTCAACAGCTTGAGTAGGGCAACTTTTTATTTTTGAGTCATCAATTGAATCAGATACGATAGACTCTAGCAGAGATGATCCAGTCAGTTTCTCATAGAATTTGTCACTCAGATGTTCTTGTATCAAAGATTCAATGGAGTTCACCTCCTCTTCCTCCTCATCTTCTCCTGGGTGTTTAACAATATTGAAAATATTCAGTTCAAGAGTCATATTCCCAAAATTTAATTTCATGACTTCATTCCTGCAATTGATTAGTGCATTGGAAGTTACTAGGAAGGGTCGACCAAGAATGACAAGAATTTGGTTCTCTGAATATAATGCTGGTTGAGTATCTAGAACATTGAAGTCAACAGAGAAGACAAAATTATCTACGTGGCCAAGCACATCTTCAACAATGCCCCTAGGGATTTTGACAAATCTGTCTGATAACTAGAGTGTGACACAAGTGGGTTTGAGTTCACCCAGACCCAACTGTTGGTAGACGGAGTAAGGTAGTAGATTAACACTTGCTCTAATGTCTAGCAGTGCTTGTTATATTTTGAAATCTCCTATGACACATGAGACAGTTGGACATCCAGGGTCCTTGTATTTTGGAGGGTATTTTGCATTGTAGTAAGACACTAGCTTGTTCTGTTAGGAAGGCTTTTTTTTTGGACATTCTGGCTTCTCTTTATTATGCACAAGTCTTTTAGAAACTTGGCATAAGATGGTACTTGTTGGATTGCATCCAAAAGCGGAATGTTGATTTTTACTTGCTTGAAAAGCTCATAAATTTCAGGCTAATGATTCAGCTTTTGTGTAGCTTTGAGTCTATGCGGGAAAGGAGCGAGAATTGAACATGAAGGTTCTCTTTCCTCAGAAGGTTCTAACTCTTGTTCTATCATAGGCTCAGGCTCTAACACTTGCTACAACTGATGAGTCGATTGGGATTGCCTCAGGTTTTGACTTTGGAAATAGCATGTGTCTGACGGTTTTGTCAATCACTTTTCTAATTCTCAGTGTAGTGACAACTTGAGCTTGATCTTGTAGAAGTTGGGTAGGAAACTTGCCCTTTTCTTGTGTGCTCATGCATTGGGTCAACCTTTGAATGTGACTTTTAAGATCTTCAAAGAGGTGGGTGGTCTATGCTTTGAACTCAATGAAAGATTGGGTGGAATGTGCATTGAAGTTCATTTGAGTTTGCATGAACTGGTGCAGTGTATCCTCAAGGTTCCTCTTGTGTGGTGGTTAGTATGGTTGATATGCAGGAGGTCCTTGAGATGGTGTTTTTGAATTTTGTGGTTGGTTCATGGGAGTTGGTTATGTGTTCCTTCAACTGAAGTTCGGGTGGTTTCGTCACCTTGGATTGTATGTTTCAGAGTATGGGTTGGAGTAAGGCTTGTTGAAATTGGAGATTGCATTTGTTTGTTCCAACAAAACTTCTTTGAATGCAGGGATGATAGGACATTCCCCAGTTAGATGTCCTGTAAATGAATAGATTCCACACACTAGTTCTGTTGAAGGGCCCATTTTGACTTGATGAATTTTTTTCAACTCTAAAGCTTCAAGCTTTCGAGACAAGGTAGACATTTTTGCTCTCAGGACATCATCTTCTCTCAAGACATACTTTCCCCTTAGGAAGTGAATGGTCTGGCTTTAACTGTGGTAGGAGAGGCTGAATTCCACATCTGAGAACTGTCAGATATGGTGTCAAAGACATTGAATGCCTTCTCTAAACTTTTACCCATAAATTCTCCTTGGGCCATCATTTCGACAAACTGACGCAGTCTAGTGGGCAAGGAGTCATAGAAGAATCCTACTAGAGTCCAATTTTCAAAAGCATGGTGTGGGCAGGCTTGGAGTAGTTTTTTGAATCTTTTCCAACTTTGGTAAAATATTTTTCCTTCTTTCACCGAAAAATTCATGATTTGCCTTTTGAGTGTGTTGGTCTGATGTAAGAAAAAAAAATTTCTAAAAAATTCATTTTGAAAGATCTGCCAGGTTGGCATGAAAAAGAGATTTTAAAGAATTTATCCATTGTTTAGCTTTGTCCTTTAGAGAGAAAGGAAAAAGTTTCATCTTGGCAAGTTCCGAATTGTCTTGAAATGTTCCACACACTTCTTCAAAATCTTTCATATGCAGATATGGATTTTTAGTATCCAATCCATGAAAAACAAGTAACAACTGTGCAGTCCCTGGCTTTACAGTAAAGAGGGGTGCATCTAGAGGGAATACAAAATATGAGGAGACACTATTTCTTGTGGGATTTAAGTAATCCCTCAAAGTTCAAATGTTAGACACTTCATCTTCCTTCATGGGAACTTCTCCATTTCTATCAATATTTTGTCATAATACTCTCACAAGAGTCTGCTATTGATCTAGGTGAATTTGGTTCAGATTGGTTCACAGACCCAGAAGATTCTGCCAGCGAATTTTTATAGTGAGGAGCGTTCTCATACATGAAATAAATGGAAACAAAACAAATTGTTTACAGTAAACCGAAGAATATATACAGAAAAGAAAGGTCTTTTTATTTTTTACTTTAAAACACTGTTACCAAAGTTCCCCGACAATGGCACCAAAAACATGACTTGATACGAAATGTGTACACCCAAGTGCAGGCGATCAAGTTGTAGAAATAATCCGGTTTGAGTCCGGAGTTGAATCCACAGGAAACTTGTTGTGTTAGTGCTTTAAAGTAAGCAATAGTGAAGATCAATCGATTGTAACCTTTGAAATTTGTGATTATGAGATTAGGAGGTTTTTCCTGAATTAAATATGAAATTCTTTTCAAGAAGGTTTTCTAGACAAAATATAAGATAAATTTATATGGAAGAAAAGTCACTCTTTAGTTCGACGATCAGGACATGTAATCAATTATCCAATTTATTATATTTATGCTTGATAACTCAATTAACTCTCATGTCAACAACAAATTAATCAAAAGATAAAGATGGATTGTGAGAATTAAGACCATGGTTCCGATGTCTTTTTGAAAGTTTTGTTTGTGTCGAGACTTAACCCATCTATAATCCAACAAATGCTTCTACAAGACATTCAACCATGATTTCAATATTCCATTATTTAAATGAAGCACAATAAGGGGGATGATTAAAGGATAGTCATGAAGATCTAGCCGTGGTACTTGCCTTGAAACAATGAGTCTTTCCATACAAGAGTCATCCGTGTCATAAAAAGACTCTCGATTACACAAAGTACCTTAGTTTTGCTGGATACAATCAATTATCCAATAAACAAGGGGATAAACAATAAACTTTAGAACAGTGCATAAATATAACTTCTGAATAATTAATACATGTCCTTCACCTCTTACTAAAGAGTGAATGAGAAACTACTCACTTTTCATAGCTTTGGTAAAGCTAGAAAAATGAGTGATGCTCATCCCTCTAAGTAGAGGACGTTTCAAAAATAAAAGCACAATAAATAAAAAGCTAATCTTCAACAAAGAATGAGTGAATCACGTTCCACCCTTCACGGCTTTGGCAAAGCTTTAGAAAAGTGGAAGAGTTTCACTCCTCTAAGAAAGAAGGGAGATCAAACAATAGAAGTGCAAGACATAAATAAAGATATGTATATAATAGCATAAATGTAAAGACTAGAAGTAAATAAATAAACAACACTTCATAAGTAAATGCAAATGCAAACATTAATGTAAAGAAAGGAGTCGGAGTCTAAACTTCCCAACTCTGTAGCAAAGAGAAAAATTAAGAAAAAGAAGAACAAGTAGTGCCTGAAGTGCTCTTAATTTAGTCAAGTGCTGAGTGTCCCTTTCTCTCCAAAAAATGAGAGTCTTTATAGGCAAGGATGAGGCAAAAGGGGGGGAAATAAATAGTCCTCGTTGCCGAAGTCAAAGTGAAAACTCACCCACTCTACAGACAGTCTGTCTAGCACGTTCGAATGGTATCTGGAGTTCGAACATTTTTGCTAGTTTTGTTCTAAGGGCGTTCGAAAGGTGGGTGACGTTCGAACGTCCTTTCTGTCTTTGCTCTAAGGGCGTTCGAACGCCAGATGAGATCTGTACATATCACTTAGACGTCCAATGACATGTGGTCCTCTATGGAAATCTCCTATCACACACTATGCAGAATTTTTCATAGATTTGCTGCAACACACCATATCTTCAGTCAGTCTGGTCTCGCTTGTGCTTCAGTGAACGTTCGAACGGTAGGTAGCGTTCAAACGTGGTACTTGATTCTGTAGGGCTTTGGTTCTTTGCTATAACACATCTTGCCTCAGCATTCTGATCTTTACCTGGATCAAGTGGACATTTGAACGGTATGTAGTGTTCGAACGATACTACTTTGTTCTACGCTTTTCAATTTTGTTCCCCAATGTGCTGTGTTACATTCAAATGTACTATTTGTCGCCCTTGAACCTTTTTTCACTTTAGAACCTAAAATGTCATTGCTTAAACTCCAGCAAAGTATAATTAGTCCAAAAAAGACATAATAATATGCTATATTTGAGTACTAATCAATAATCTCTTCAATGGAATGTTAGGACACTAGATGGCAAAACTAACTTTTCTTCTCATTTAAAATTTGCTCTCACTATGATTTCTCTAGAACATTTAGGGCTTTCATGGGTTTTAATGAGGCCTTGGGGTGATATTTGAGCTGAGTGAAATGAAGGGTAGAGAGAAACAAAAAGGGTTATTGCAAGGGCATGACCTTCATTATCAAAAATCTCCTTTTGTGAAATTTTCAACTTTACACCTTCACTTCACTTTTTGTCTCTTTTTCTTCTTCTTTCCTCAACATTTTTCTTCCCTTTTCTTTTCTTTTTCTACCTCCTTATTTCTCCTTTTTTTTTGGATTTTTCTCTTTTTTTTTCATTCAAAATTTGAATTCAGCGCCATTCATCCCTTTATTGTGTTTCCTCATCACATTTTCTTTTCTTCATAATTAATCATGGTTAGTCTCCGAAACAACCAAGGAGTGGTTATAATAAACATTTTGCACTAGCTTGGTAAAACGTGTGGCATGGAAACGAATTTTCAAATAAGACTCAATCACGGCACAAGGGATTTATTTTTCACAAGAAAAAGGATAAGGCTCAATACAATATAAAGATGACCTAAGATCCTCCCTAGATAAGCTTTGGGAAGCATATTGGCATTTCAAGACTAAGTCAATCAACTATCCACATGCACTCTAGCCAAATCAAGCATTATGAGATTATTGAACGGAATTTGAATTTGAAAATTTGTTTTTTTGAGTAATTGTAAGTCCCCTCCAACAAAGATTGGCACTAAGGCTTACACGGTTATTTATTTCATCTCCACTATGCATATCAAGCTCTAAAATGTGGATTCAATCTGTAAATTGTCGAAATTACACATTTAAGGTGCACTATAGTTGAGTTCGAAAGAAAACACACATGTGATACGTAGAATTATGATAAATTTCTATGATGTACTCATGTGTTCAAAGTTCAAAATAATGATCAAACTATCACTAAACCCATAACACTTTGAATAGGGGAATATAGTTCGACATTCAGATATTTTTCACAAAATTTTTTAAAATTTTTCACATATTTTTCAACTATTCTGTACAAAAAATTGGTAGACTATGTGAATGGTGCATTTTACTAAAAAAATGGTATTGTCAACAAAAATTAGTGTATCATACAAATGGTGCACCTCACCCCCCAACTTGAACTATACATTGTCCTTAATACAACCAAAAAAATATGGAATGCAATGATGGACTTAAAAAGATAAGAAGGTTAAGAGAACATTCCACAATGAGCTTTGACAAAAACACCATTATCCGCAAATGCACAGAAAAAATACTATGCAAAGATGAAAGTGAGTAGACAATTTAACTTGCAAAGTAAAGAATAAAGGAAAACAACTATATACTAATAGCTACTTGAATAGTTATGTCTCAACATGGTCCGGATAGACCGGATCCACCAACTCCTCTTCCACTATTTGAATTTCAATACCCTCGAAGAATGGTTTCATTCTTTGGCCATTAACCTTAAATGTTTTACCATCTTCGGGGTTTTCTATGTCCACGGCTCCGTTTGGGTAGGGCACCTTGACAATATATGGGTCATCCCATCACGATCGGAGTTTTCTTTAAAAAATAGAGAGGCAAGAATTATACAATAGCACTTTTTGGTCGGGCTCAAATTTCTTTCTTAACAGGAATGACAACCGCACTTGATAGGTTTATATCACGAACGTTAGATAAATTTAGACATTTTTCCAGTCCGTCAAGGGAAAGGAGGGTGTGTTTTGGGATCAAGAATGTAAAAAGGCCTTTATTCGCTTCACCAGTCCTAACCACACCATTACCAATGAGCGTTTGCTATTGTACCTACCCATTTCAGAACATGTAGTTAGTGGGGCCCTAATGAAAAAAATCTTAGGAGGGCTTGAGCCTGGTCTATTATGTTAGTAAAATGCTCCTTGACACATAAACAAGGTACTTGTCGTTGGAAAAATTGGCACTAGCTCTAGTGAGCTCAGCTTAGAAGTTGCATCATTACTTCCAGGCACACGCGATTGTTGTACTCACCAACCAGCCATTAGAAGCACTTTTTTTGTAAAGCCGACCTATCTGGGCTAATATTCAAATGGGTAGTTGAGCTCAGCGAATATGACATCCTTTTTTAACCTAGAACGACGATCAAGGGACAGGTAGTGGCTGAGTTCTGCACAATTCCATTGAAAAGCCATCTCCGAATCCAAGAGCTGATACGGATGCCGGGCTAGGCACCATAAGATGTTGGAGCCTATTTGTTGATGGATCGTTGAAGCAAAAAAGACTAGGAATAGGAATCAAACTTGAGAGTCCAGAGGGGCACGTATTGAAGAAAGCCATTACACTCGATTTCCAAGCCTCAAACAACGAGGCAGAATATGAAGCCTTGCTAGCAAGAGTAAGGCTTGAAATCGATATGAACGTTATGAAGCTTCAGATATTTTTTGACTCACAGTTGGTGGTAAATAAGATACTTGGAAATTACACAGAAAAAGACCAAAGGATGGTCGTTTACTATGATTTGTCTAAGAGAGAGCTCAGCCAGTTCCCATAGCACTCCATTCAGCAAGTAGGCCGAGTAAAAAATGCGCATGCCGATACGCTTGTATCCCTAGCATAGGCTATTGACAAAAGAAGAGGAAGGACTGTCATAGTTAAGTATAAAGGAGAGTCGAGTATAGCAGTACCATTATCAGAAAAGATACTCTCTAGTGCAGTAAAACTGAGTTGGATGGATGTAATCATTGGTTATCTGAAACAAGGACCTACCTAAAGATAAGAAGGAGACTCATAAGTTAAGACTTAAGGCAGCTAGGTTCTAACTTTCCCCAAAAAAGAGGAACTCTATGATGTTCATTCTATGGACCATACCTAAAATGTGTTCATCCAAGGTTGGTCCAAGATTTCTTGTCCTAGAACCATATGGAAACTGTAGCGCCCATACCGGGGAAAGGTCAGTAGCCCAAATAGCACTTTCCCAGGGATTTTGGTAGTCTTACATGCAAAAAGATGCTATAAGAAATGCCAAATTTTTGCTCCAATACCAAGGTAGCCTGCCTAGGATCTGCTTCAATTATCCAGTCCATGGCCTTTTGCACAGTGAGGACTGGACATAGTAGGGTCAATACCTTGAGCTCCAAGAAACAAGCAATTCCTTCTTGTTGCAACTGACTATTTCACGAAATGGGTAAAAGTCGAGCCCTTGGCAAACATACAAGACACGAACACAATAAAGTTCATATGGAAGAACATTATTAGAAGGTTTGGTATACCAACTGCCCTCATCTCCGACAATGGAACCCAATTCGAAAGTGGTCCCTCCAAAGCCTTTTATCAACAATATGATATTCGGAATCACTACTTGTGAGATCATGTATTTCGTATAAATATAAATGATATTAAATTGATAGTCTTTTTAAAATGATGAAAGAAATTTTAAATTGTCGTTAAATGAATAGTCGTATAAGTTTGAGCTACATGTGTATTGACTTTTGGGTCAAATTTATTTTTGTGTTGTTTAATGTTGATAGGGTAATTAAGTAAATTTATTAAGTTTTTTGTGTCAAAATAACACTACTATTGAATTTGGGAGGTCCAAAAACCTTGGAATAGACGTTTAGCTCATATAATGGTTCAAAGGGGTAAAAATTATAAATTTGACAATTTGGGTATAATTTGGCTTGGATTTGTATAGAACTCATAAAAATAAATGTTTTTAGCCTAAAATAACATTAAAAATGGATCCAAAACATCAAAAAATCTTAGGGTATTCATACGGATCAAATTGGAGAAGTTTTGGTGCAAAACTGTAATTTTGAAGAAAACACATTTTTTTAGGTCTTGTGAACAGTACCTGGTGCGAATTTCAGCCCTTATAACCTCATTTTCACCTCCATTTCTCTCATTTTTCTCACACCTCTCACTTATTACTACTCCAAAAACCTTAGAATTAGAGAAAGGAAGAGAGAAGAGGATGATTTGAGCTTGGGCTTTTGCTTGAAAACTTAGGAACATTATTTGAGATTCTTGAATTTACTTGAAGATTTGATGGTGGAGCTTGGGTTCTTGGGTTTTGAGATAGGGTTTTTCTTTCTCTTGCATATACATTAATGCATTTCATGTATGTTCTATATCTATTTGTTTAGTATGAGCTAAATACATGCTATGATTCTTAATTAAATGATAAGTTTACTATGAATTTGTAAACCTACATGCATTAAATAAATTTGTAAACCTACATGCATTAAATAAATTTGGGTATTGTGGGTTTGAAACCCTAACTTGATTTTTGTTATCGGTGTTTGATTGAACTTAAGATTTTGGATTCTTTAGAATATATGTGATTTTGTATATAATGTATTTGATTTGTCTCTTAAGAATGAGTATGTTCTTTTGTAAAGTGTATTTGGAGATTTTATGTCTATCATGTATTTGATAAAATACCAAAGTGACTGTAAGTATTAAAATGATAAATTGTGGAAAGAGGTATTGATTTTTATGATATGATTGAGTATATTTTACAATGATTTGGGGTATTGTTAAGTTAATTTAAAGTATGAAAATGGTAGTATTGATCTATATAACTTCTCAATCATTTAATTTGCGAAATTTGCTATAAAAGGTACAATTTTGGTGTGTAAGTGAGTTATTTTGAAAATGTGTTATGTTGGAAATAGAAATATGAGATTTTGTAAGGCTATGAATCTTTTTAAAAGTGTTAAAGTTGTGGTTCGTGTTGGGAATGGAATGTGATCATAAAATTATGGTTTGAAACTTGTATACTCAGTACCGACAAGAAGAAGGTTAGTAGACGGTTGGAGCCCTTGAGGGGGGTTACCAAGCTGGCTATTATTCCTATGGGGGATTGGTGATGGTAGTGATTTTCGGTGATAACCTGTGTGGCATTATAAGTTATACCCTACACATTCCCCCTTGAAAAGCAAGAAGGGCGATGAGACCTTAGGGTGCAAGACTCAAAAGGTTCCTCGAAGATGGTTCATTCGTGAACCAGTGTTGGTTTGATGATATTTGTGCGTATGGGTAACATACATGAATTTTGGTGGCCAAAAAAACCAATAGTCAGTATTTCAACAAATCTCTTGGGTGGGATGAGGTAAGGTGAGGTTGAGTCGAAAGTATGTGGAGTTAATATTTTTGAAAAATACCCTAGAAAGAACAATTTTATGGAATTGTGTTCAAAATAAGAAATGATTACTTTACTAGATTTATTATACATATATTTGTATAAAGATTTCTCACTTCGTACTTTATAAAATCAATGGTATTGCATTATGTTTTAAGAAGAAATTTTTTATAGGGTTACCTTGAGATTTGATTTTGATTTGGTAAATTCCTTGATATTTCACTTATGTATTTTAAATGATAGTGCGTAGTGTACTTTCAAAAATGTTTACTACTTATCGTATACCTAGACTTATTGATAAATTATTTCATTACCTATCATTATGATTGTGAACTGTTGGTATTTAAAACCTTGTATATGCTTAAGAAAAAGATTATCCTACTGAGCATGTGGTTGCTCACCTCTATCATTTAACATTTTCAGTTATGAACATATGTTGGTGGACTGTATAGTGGGAGTATCGAGGCAGAAGATAGTTATTATGACTTTATGTATTTAGTTAGAGTATGTAAATAACAATGTACGATGATTTATATTATTGAGGATTTGTAAGTGATTTATATCTTGGTTAATGTGAGGGAATATGTATAGATTGAGACCTTTTAACTGGTTTACTTTATAAAGATTTTAGATATTCTATATATTATGTTCATGATGAAGAATTTTGAATAATTAGATTGTAACCCAGGTTTGAGAGAACTGTGTGGACCACCATTTGTTACCCTGGTTTTGAACAGTAATGATTTATTTGTGGATGTCATCAGGAGGAATGTTTATGGTTAATATGATGTGAATGATTAGTCAGGTATAATTATTATGTTTAATGCTCTCATAGGTAGCTCTCACAAATTATCTAGATGCTTAATTTTCAAAAGAAACTCTGCCAAATTTTTTTTTTTTAAAAAATGATTTATTTAAACTAAAGACATACTTTTCTAAATGTTTTTACAACAAACTGGCATGTATTTTTAGAATAAACAAAGTATTTTTTATCACGTTTTTCTGAAATTTAGGGCGTGACACTACTCCACTCTAGCTTACCTACAGAGTAATGGACAAACTGAAATCTCGAACAAAACAATCCTAGATGGGGATTAAGGAAAGATTGGAGAATGCAAAAGGCAAATTGGTGGAAGAGTTGTCTAGCGTTCCGTGGACGTACCAAACCACACCACGACGTGCAACGGGGGAAACTCCATTTGCGGTTGCTTACAGAATGAAGGCTATAATACCGCTAGAAATTAGGTTGCTGACACTTCAAACTGACCTAGTCATTAAGGGGGACAACAACAATGCAATTGGTCAAGAATTAGACCTAATTGAAGAAAATAGGGAGTCAACTATAGTTCGAATGACATCCTATCAGCAACAGATGACTCGGGCCTACAACAAGAAGGTTAACCCTCGTGCTTTTGTTCTCAGAGACCTAGTTCTTAGATGTGTTATGGGATCAACCTAAAATTCAATGCATGGAAAGCTAGGTACTAATTGGGAAGGGCCCTACAAGATAATATAAGTAGGAGGAAATGAATCTTATGAACTTGAGACTTTGGACCAAAAGAGGGTACCCCGACCCTTGAAGACAACTAATCTGCGAAAGTTATATTTGTCAAGTGCCTTCACAAATACGAACTCTGAAGTACCTTCGGGAAATAGGGTTGCCCACTATAAGACCTATCTTTAGAGAAAGAGTACTTTTAATAACATTCATCCTTGTGCTTTAAAAGTTTTCTTAATAAAAGTTTGTTACAAATTTATCAAATTCTGAGTTTTTTGAGCCTATCCTACTACCAAGGCACCAAGGCATGGAGGCAAAAATCCTGATAGAGGTAGAAGCCTAAATCAGATATAACCACCTGATCTGATCTAGACCCAAGGTTAGGTATGCCGATGTAAACCAAATGGGTAGTGATTTGAGTCCGATTGGATCGGCAGATCGGTGTGTGTACGGAAAAAAACTCTTCGAAGAAAGGCCCAAGAGGACCAAGTCTTCTTAGAGAGATTTCCAAGTAATATAAGGATCGAACTCTTTGAAGAATGGTCGACCAAGGGCCATAACTTGTTAGAGTAAAATTTTTTCTAAGTATTGAAAGGTCCCTAACTAAGTGCTTGGGACCGAACTCTTCAAAGAAGGACCGACCAATGGTCATAACTTCTTAGAGTCAATTTTTTTCTAAGTATTAAAAGATTCCTAGCTAAGTTTTTGGGACCAAACTCTTCGAAGAAGGCCCGACCAAGGGCCATAACTTCTTAGAGTAAATTTTTTTATAAATATTGAAAAGGTCCCTAGCTAAGTGCTTGGGGCCGAACTCTTCAAAGAATGGACGACCAAGGGCCATAACTTAGAGTAAAATTTTCTTCAGAGTACTAAAAGGTCCCTAGCTAAGTGCTAAGGACCGAATTCTTTGAAGAAGGACCGAGTAAGAAGCCATAACTTCTTAGCAATTTGTTTAAGTATCAAGGGATCCCTGTCTAAGTACGTTGGACAAAACCATTAAAAACAAAAACAAAGAAATAAGAATGCAAAAAAACTTGCTAAAAAGATCTTCCATATATATATCAAAAAAGGAAGAAACTTACAGTTTAAAAAAAAAAAGATATCGATTTTCAAAACATTAGTTTTCAGGAGGGTCTATTTTCAGGATAGTTGTTTTTAGGAAGGCAGCGGTTCAGAGGAGCTCATAGTAGAATACTGAGAATATACCTCAGAAGATGGGGGCACACCCGCAACTGTCAAAATGACAAGCCAACTCTTAGAGAAATATGCCTTCTATAGAGATGGAACCTACAGAGCCAAGTCATTTTTCGCCTTCACCGTCCCTTGCTCAAAGGCAGTACCCTTTAGATCCTTGGCTTCAGCTTTGGACCGCTCAAATTCTTTCAAGCTAGGTTTGGGAAATCTCAACGTTGATCACAATCTCTGAAGCTTTCAAATCATCTACTTCCACTGTAATTTTTTTGTTCTCGTCAGTCAGGCTTAGTATTTGAGCCTGGAGAACTAGCATTTACTCGCAAAGCTTGGTGTACTCCTCATCAGTGGATTCCTTCTTTGTCAGTGTAGATATATGCTCATGAACTGCCTCCTTCATAGCCTTATCCTTCCGGGCAATCCTTGCCCCAACCTTATGGACCTTTTGAAGTCCATGTAGACCACAAGGAGAAGCAAACGGGGTGGGGAGGAACCGCAATATAAGACATATAGGTTGGAGTATATCAACAACTTGGTAGAAAAAGAGATTCGTTAAAGCTCCATACCTTCTTTAACTCCTCCATTTTTACGGAGCGCTCAGGGATCCTTCTTTTCATAGTTTCACCAACAAGAGAGGAAAGACAAGTGTAAAGAGAAGGGTTTAAAAACAAAAGAAGAGAGAAAGATGCATACCGTCAGTTACCTAAATAGGAAGGGATTTCACCAGAAGCATATTTCCAATTGCTAGAGACAAAGTCGACTTTATTTTCCTAACCTTTTATTGGAATTTGAGAGATCAGTCATCAAGTAACGATCATTCTTCCTCACTGCAAGATAGTAGTTGTCTCCAACAAGCAGCATAATATAGTAGAAAAGGATTTTCCCAAAGACCCAAGCCCAAATCCAGAAGTTGTTAAGGGCATCAATGCCTATTACAATTCTAAAAAAGTTAGAACAATAGTAGATGAGGCACAACTTCAGTGCTGAAATCACCCATAAAAGGAGAGGATGAAAAGAGAGGTGAACACCACCTTCTATGATGGCTCAAGTATGGATGGGAATGGTTCTCTGGTACCAATTAGGGGCTTATCAGTTTCGGCATTCGGCAACACGAATTCAAACATCATCAAATTTTGGTACTTGGTTCTGAAAGCAGGTATGTCTGAAGAAGTGAGAGGAGCCATTTTCAGAAAGGTAAAACCCGAAATAATAAAGAAAAAAGTCAGAAGAAGAAGAACAAGTAAAGAAGAAAGGAAGCCTTGCACCCCTTTTTAAAGCATGGACCTAATGAAGTGACTGAAGCACAAAGGAAAAATATTTAATGTAAGACGTGTCGTTATAACAAAGTGAATGTCTCAAAGATGCATGCAATGATTAACTTGGGAGCATGAAATACTGTGAGACAAAGAAATTTCTGACACACGTTTCTTGGGGGGAAGTGAAAGGGCATAGAAATTGTGCCACGTGCAAGGGGCATTTAGTATACTCACGTGAGAATGATGAGATGGATCACGTGTGGGAACAAAACGATAGTAGCTAAGTCAAGTAGTAAAGAATCGGTTTATGGTGCCGAGTTGAGTCGCCTAGAGCTTGGTAAAAGAAGCAGGAGCTCAGTTTCAGTGTGACCGAGCTCAGTTCGGAAACAACCTCAAGCTAAGGGAATACCTATAATCAGGGATTTTAGCTATAACGAACAAGCATAATCATCGACTCTGGAAGAGCCAGTCAACAGAAGGAGCGTCTAGAGAGATTTTAACAAATCCTTAACAAACATCCCAGATTGATTGGAGGAGTGCCACCTTGCATCATCAATTAGGGAAACCCCTAACGGGAAGAAAGACACTATATAAGGAGTTGAGTTTGCACAATAAAAGGTATGCATAATTTCCCCTATATACATAGTTTTTTCGCACAAGTACTGACTTAAGTATCGGAGTGCGTTCGACTGAAGTACTTCAATCCTATGTAATTTGTTCGTTTGTAGGAAGGAGAAGACAAGATACAAGAATTATAATCATCAACTTGTGTGAGAGGTAAATCCATTTTCATCGCTTACACTCTCTATCATTTTTAATGATCAATCATAGATATCTAAATCATTTACTTGTTGGTATTTCTTGATTTTTTATTATCAAAATTGTATTGCATGTATTCATTCTTACTCCTGCTTATTTTAATTCCATTTGAATTGAGCGTCTCTCTCCAAATTTTTAGCTTATTATTAATTTTCCTTCGAGTTTCATCTATCAATACAATATCATCTGCAAATAACATTCACCTAGTGAGTTCATCCATAATATAGTTCATCCAATTATAATTGTCAACATATACAAAATTAACTTTGGATAATCAAAGTGTGGAGTTATAGAGTCACCTACTAATACCTATTTATTTAGTGAAGTAATTGACAAGTTAGGGGTAAAATATTTTATATACAATGTATATACAACATATATAAAATATAACATTTATAATAATTTGAACTTAATTTATCAATATTATTTATTAACTTAATGCATCATAACTATTAAATTGATAACAAATCCAACAAATAGTTGGGCTCATAGCATTGCTTTTTTTTTTTTTAAGATATATTGACAAATTTTGAGGATTTAAACTTTTTCTGAAGGTCATTTTGGTATTTTTTCTATTTGTTTCATTTTCTTGAGTGAGTACACGTGTTGCAACTACATACACAAAAAAACACTTGTCCTCAATATTATCATCAAAACAACTCCAGATCATAATCAGTGGTACTTTCTACGATCTACATGGCACAGCACTTGCCCAAATCACATAAAACCGGAACAACAGCTGCTTATCCGTTAAGACATTCCTCTCCTAAAATGCGCACCCCTTCGAGGAGACCACCGTGCTCCTACTCCTCTTCTCTTCATCATCTTCATCCTCTACCTCTTCATCTTCCGCTCAGAGCAAACTTCCATTCCTCCCTGTCCACCTCTACAACTTCTTCATTCCTCTTCCATTTCAAACCCAAGAGGTTTCACTTCTTGAAACCATGTTCCTCACTCAAAGAAACCAAGAAACAGCAGACCCTTTCAAAAAGTCCTGACAATGCGCCTCAGAGCTTTAGAAGGCTCTTGAAATTGAACCCGAAAGCGGATCAGGAAGGTGGTGAGAGTGGTGATGGTGGCTTGGAAGGTGACACTGCCGTTAAAGGTACCCTTTTGGCTGGTCTTTTGCTTGTGAGTGTTGTTGGTGGATTCGGAGCTGTCGGGTACATTTACAAGGAGCAGATCAACGCTTTCTTGGCGCAGTTTTCGGGGGTTCTTGAAGGTAATTTATGACGAATTCAATGCCCACATGAAGATTCCTCATAATTTGGCGTACATTTTAAAGTATTGGTATTGGAATTTTGGTTTCATTGTAGGCAGAATTTTTAAAACATTTAGATTTTCTTGGATATTGGTTTGAATTTGTGCATTTGTACTAGAATTTAAGTTACTACTATCAATACCCATTTGAAGAGTTCTAGGAATTTGTGATAAGACCAGAAGAAAGATGCAGAAGAATAAGAAAAATTCCCGCTTCTTGGGGGAAACCCTCTGTTATTAAAACTGAAAAAAGGAATTCCAATTTCTCCACTCCCTCTGCCCGCAGAGACTCCAAATAAATACAAAAATTAGCTTAATAAACTCCTAATAAGATCCTAGAATCCAGCCAATCAACCATTATTAATTGCAGCATAAATCCCGCTAATTGCGGTCGTGATTAGCTGCAAGACATTTTCCTTCTAAAACAACCCACCATATCAATCCATCCCCCTCAAAATAGGCCTTGCCCTCGAGGCTGAAATGCTGGAAAACGCTGTTCCATATCTTGCCAATATTCCCAAGTGGCGTCTTCAGGAAAGCTATTGGTCCAATGAATTAGTACTTGTGTGACTGCCCTATTATTCCTCTTAACCAGCCGTCGGTCCAAGACTGTCAATGGTTCAAGTTTCATCCGACCAGCATCATCCACTAGGGGTAGCTCCGTTTGTACAGTCACTTGTTCCCCAATTTTTTTCTTAAGGCATGCAACATGAAACACAGGATGGATGGAGGACGCCACTGGGAGTTGCAACCGATAGGCAACTTGACACACCTGTTCTAATACTGGAAAGGGGCCAAAGAACTTGGGGTCCAGCTTCTTGTTTTCTCTCCATGCCAAGGATGTTTGCCGAAAGGGTTGTAGACGGAGATAGACGAGGTCCCCAACCTTGAATGTTCTCTCAGTTCGTTTTGCATCTGCAACATGTATCATTCTATGTTGAGACTTTTGCAGATTTTCTTTGAGTAACCGAATGATTTTATCCCTCTCTCATAGGCTATTGTCAACTGTTGCTACATTTGATTCCCCAGGTACATAGGGAGAATAAGTAGGGGTATGGTACAATAAATAACTTCAAAAGGAGTGACCTTGGTGGAAGTGTGAAAATTTGTATTGAACCACCACTCGGCCAAAGGTAACCATTTAGCCCATTCCTTGGGATGGTCCCCTGTCATGCAACGAAGATACTGCTCCAAACAATGGTTCACCACATCGGTCTGTCCTTTAGTTTGTGGGTGATAGGCAGTACTCATGTGTAACGTGGTCCCATATATCTTGAACAATCCTTGCTAGAAGTTACTAGTGAATACGGGATCCCGATCACTCACTATGGTACTTGGGAGTCCATGCAGCTTGAATATATTGTCCATGAAGGTTTGAGCAACATCTAAGGCAGTATATGGATGATGAAGTGCCATGAAGTGGGAGTACTTACTCAGCCGATCTACCACTACAAAAATCACATCCTTCCCATGTGAACGAGGAAGACACTCAATGAAATCCATAGATATGTCGCCCCAAGGTCGATCCGGGATGGGGAATGGCTGTAAGAGCCCAGGAGTTGCTATGTTTTCGGACTTATTGTGTTGGCACACATCGCACTCTGCCACATGTTTACGTACCTCACCATGGAGGCCCTTCCAATAATAGTGTCTCTTTATCCTATGTACCGTCTTTTGAACACCTGAATGCCCCCACACGGCCCATCATGATTCTCTTGAATAATGGCTAATTTTAAGGCTGAATTTGTCCCCAGCCACAACCGTCCTTTATATAGCAACCAGTTATGTTGCCACTGGAAGTTAGGCTGCAACGTTGGGTCGACTTGTACGTCCCGGATAATGGCTTGAACCTTTGGGTCAGCTTTCCACTCAACTTGCAATTGATCAAGCCAATTGGCCACCTGTGCAGACATTGCCATTAAATGGACAGAATTTTCCTACTGTTTTGAGAGTGCATCTGCCACCTTATTTTCACTTCCACTCTTATAGGATATTTCAAATTCATACCCCAGCAATTTAGTTAACCATTTGTGTTGCATTGGTGTGGTTATGCGCTGCTCCAATAAATACTTTAGGCTAAAATGATTCGTCTTTATTTTAAAGTGTTGTTCAATGAGATAAGGTCTCCATTTTTTGACTGCAATGACAATAGTCAACATCTCCTTTTCGTATGTAGAGAGTTCCAAGGTTTTATCTGGCAAAGCCTTGCTTGCGAATGCTATGGGCCTCCCTTCTTGCATTAGCACTACTCCCAACCCTATTCTGGATGCATCACATTCCACAACAAAGGTCTTTGAAAAGTCCGACATTGCTAATATCGGAGTTGTTGACATGGCCACCTTAAGCTAGCTAAATGCATCACCTGTTTCAATAGACCATAAAAAATTATCATTTTTCAGCAAGTCAGTAAGTGGTTTGCTAATCTTTCCATAGTCCTTCACAAAGCGTCGATAATACCTTGTGAGGCCTAAAAACCCACGGAGAGCCTTAAGGGTGGGCGGTTGAGGTCACGTCACCATGCTAGCAATTTTTTTGGGGTCAGTTGCGACTCCGTTGTTTGAAATAATGTGGCCTAAGTATTCCTGTCTTTGCCCGAATGAGCACTTGGACCTTTTCACCGAGAGCTGATTTTGGAGCAGTACACCCAAGGTCCCCTCCAAGTGATGCAGATGGTCCTCCCACGTACGGCTATACACCAAAATATCATCCAAAAAGACGAGGATAAATTTACGTAAATAGGGCAGAAATACCTCATTCATCACACTTTGAAATGTTGACGGAGCATTGGTTAGCCCAAAGGGCATAACTAGAAATTCATAATGCCCTTCATGAGTTTTCAACGCCGTCTTTTGTATGTCGTCTGGGTGAACTGGAATTTGGTAATAACTTGTCCGTAAATCCAATTTTGAGAAGAATAGTGCTCCATGAAGTTCATCCATGAAGTTCATCCAAGAGTTCATCAATAATTGGTATCAGAAATTTGTCCTTTATGGTTTTCTTGTTCAATGCCCGATATTCTAGGAAGCACGAATACTTCTCAGGAGGTCGACGTGGCGGTGTCAGACACGTGTCCGATACTTCCACAAGTGTACTGAATAGTAAAGAAATACCGATACGGCATGGTTCAAGGTATCGGCCGAGTCCGATACAACTCGGTCGAGTCGTATCCGACTCGGCCACTACCGTTACGATAACGATACCCGAAACGTAAAAATCACGAGATGAGCTAATATCGGCGATATCTCGGCGGTATCTCGGTATCTCGGCGATATCTCGGTGGTATCGGCCCAACTCGGAGCTAAATCGGTTGGACTCGGCCGAAACGAACCGAGTCAGACATATTTGTGGATACACATTTTTTGTTCTTTTTTTATTTTTATTTTTTTTAAATTAGGTACTAATAAGTTAAAAAAAATTCTAATAACATATATTTAAAGTTTAGTGTGTCCTTAAATAAAAACATTCAACCTAAATGATGATAACTATTTTCAGTAGCGTCCTTATAATTCATTTTTATTATGTTTAATATGTTAAATAATGTATTTTTAGAATATAATGCAAGAATGATGATATTTACATATTTTTAAAAATTTTCATGATTTTTTTTTAAAAAATTGGGTCTTCTATCTAACGTTTTGAGCGTATCGACTGATACGACGCCGCGACCGATGTGTCTCAGTGCCCTCCGAGTCGATGACCGATACCGCGACTTTGAACCATGCGATACGGAGTGGATACGGAGGGATACGACCACAATAGTAGATTTGAAACAAAAAAAAAAAAGGGAAGAAAACACGTACCTGATCAGCCACAGAAACAGATCTCCAGCTCGAAGAGTAGGTATGTCGTCTGAATATCTCTTCGACCACTCTCTCTCCCTGCGTGAGTTCTCTGCGATTCTTCGTCCACTCCAACGTACCCTAGTTGCTGAAAAGCACGACAACTAAGGCTGCCTTTTTCTTTTTTTTACTTGTCTTAATTTACATTTTAACCCCTATTGTTTTCTTTTCTTTTTTCTTTACCTTTGTTGCTAAAATAATTTACAAATAACCGTTGGACTTCTTATATTTTATGTTAAATTACAATAATACCCTATTAGTTGTCACCCACTACCCAATTTAGTTTAGCCCACTGTCCCATGGTTTAAAGTCGCGGTATCGGTCATCGACTCGGAAGGCACTGAGATACATCGGCCGCGGCGTAGTATTGGTCGATACGCTCAAAACGTTAGATAGAAGACCCAATTTTTTTAAAAAAAATCATGAAAATTTTTAAAAATATGTAAATATCATCATTCTTGCATTATATTCCAAAAATACATTATTTAACATATTAAACATAATAAAAATAAATTATAAGAACGCTACCGAAAATAGTTATCATCATTTAGGTTGAATGTTTTTATTTAAGGACACACTAAACTTTAAACATATGTTATTAGAATTTTTTTTTAACTTACTAGTACCTAATTTAAAAAAAATAAAAATAAAAAAAAACAACAAATATGTATCCATAAATATGTCTGATTCGGTGCGTTTCGGCCGAGTCCAACCGATTTAGCTCCGAGTTGGGCCGATACCACCAAGATATCGCCGAGATACCGTCGATATTAGTTCATCTCGTGATTTTTACGTTTCGGGTATCGTTATCGTAACGGTAGTGGCCGAGTCGTATCGGACTCGACCGATACCTTGAACCATGCACTGTTCATAACATATTAGCCCACTAATCAAATTTAATATTAACTCATTTGTCTCAATTTTATTATTAATATAATTTTATATATAAAAATATATTATATTATTTTAATTAGCCGTATCTTTGCCGTATCTGTATCCTATATTTTAAAATTTTCTCGTATCTACGTGTTCGTATCGTATCGGATACGACACGCGTGTCCATATTCGTGCTTCCTAGCCAATAGTCCACACACAGCCTCCATGTGGCGTCTTTTTTATTGACTAGCAAAATTGCAGATGAAAACGGGCTTACGCTTGGTTGTATGGTGCAAGCTTCAAGCATTTCTCTTACAATCTTTTCAATCTCATTCTTTTGAATATAAGGGTAGCGGTAAGGCCTCACACCAATAGCTGGGCAACTTGGTTTTAGAGGAATTTTGTGATCTTGTTGCCTGCGAGGAGGTAAGCCACGAGGCTCTGCAAACATTAGATCAAACCGAGCCAATAATCCTGGTAATCCAAGATTTTCTGTTTCATTTTGTACCTGGACAGAATTTGGCTGTGATAAGACTTGAATTGAGAATATTTGAGCCACAGCTCCTTGCGTAGACTGTTGTACCAAACGGTTCATCTTGTCTGCACCAATTAACTTTACCGGTCCTATGGTAGCACCCCTTAACACATGCCTTTTATCCTTAAAGTTAAACTCCATCTTCAGGTTTTGGAAGTCCCAAAGGATAAGTCCGAGGTTGGCGAGCCATTGAACACCAAGGACCATGTCACACCTACCTAAGGGTAAGAGCGGCATGTCTGCTTCGAACTGGGTTCCTTGCATATAACCCATAGTAATCCACGCCACATAGCAGAACTAGCAACTTTAGTGTCGTCTGCTACTGCCACCAATAAGGGGCTAGTTTGATAGGTGGTGTCCCCGGTTCGTTTGGCTACTTCTGGGTTAAGATAGTTATGGGTGCTTCCCGAATCAATCAAAATTGTAATTGACTTTTGTTTCACAAATCCTCTTACCTGCATGGTCTGGTAAGATGTAGGGCCGGCGAGAGCATGGACCGAGATGATTGGTTCGTCATTTGGAATATCAATGGTGCCTTCAAGAGGTTTGGCTGTGGCATCTTCAAATTGTTCTCCTTTTTCTCGGGGCTCGTCTGCTTCTAAAAGGAATAGTTGTTGTTTCCTACACCCGTGACCAATGACGTATTTCTCGTCACAATAGTAACAAAGGCCCTTTGCACGTCGTTCCTCCATTTGTGCTGATGAGATTCTCCTTATAGGTGACAGTGACGACTTGGGTTCAGATTTAGAAAACCCGTTTTGGAGGGTGTTGGTTGACGTCAAAGGAGCTCGAGCCCGTCGTATAACAGCATCCATGGTCTCCTCTTGTAACCGGGCCAACCCTATTGCATGAGAAAGGGTAGTTGGTTCGAACAGGACAACTCCATTTCGAATTTCCTCACGCAGTCCACTAGTAAAGCACTGCACAAAGAAATCCTCTGTTAAGCCGCGTATCCTTGTCATTAAAGCTTCGAATTGCTCCTGATAAAGTCTCACTGTACCAGTTTGCCTTAGTTTCATCAATTGGCCAATTGCATTATCATAGTGGCCGTAGCTCTAAAACCAGTCAACTGCTATGCCTTCAAGGTGGATGGATGCTACATAGACCTTGTCTTCCTCGTTGATGTGGTTGTATTTAAAGAATCTCTCACAACGGTATACCCAATCATTCGGGTTTTCACCATTGAAATTGGAAAAATCCAGACGGGCATATCTGGTCCGAATTGCTTCACGGACCGAACTCTGTTATCCGCCTGGCTGAGTCTCCGAAACATGAGATGTCTCCTCTTGCCCTTACTCATTGATCGGCAAAAGGTGGGTAGCCAACTGCTCATACCTGATGTTGATCGCAGTAACCAATTGTTTCAAATCCTTCATGTCTGTAGCATGGCGGTCCGTAAGGCTCTTTATATCAGCTGCTTGTCTGTTTGAGTTTTCTTTCAACGAACGAATGCTCTCCTCCATACGCTTAACCTCTTGCGCCCTAGTCCCCTCTGCCATTATCGTCGGTACAAGGCAGGAACGGTGCTCTGATACCAATTGATAAGACCAGGAAGAAAGATGCAGAAGAATAAGCGAAATTCCCGCTTCTAGGGGGAAACCCTCTGTTATTAAAAATGAAAAAAGAGAATACCAATTTCTCCACCGCCTCTACCTGCAGAGACTCCAAATAAATACAAAAATTAGCTTAATCAACTCCGAATAAGATCCTAGAATCCAAGCAATCAACCATTATTAATTGTAGCATAAATCCCGCTAATTGCGGTCGTGATTAGCTGCAAGACATTTTCCTTCTAAAACAACCCACCATATCAATTTGATTCAGCTTCTATTACTCATATTAGAGGTTTTTCTTATTGAAGGCATTACTGAAAGAACTCATGATTTTTTTGTCAATTGTTAAATAAAA
Organism: Ilex asprella; assembly: GCA_023539305.1. Classification (NCBI taxonomy): domain Eukaryota; kingdom Viridiplantae; phylum Streptophyta; class Magnoliopsida; order Aquifoliales; family Aquifoliaceae; genus Ilex; species Ilex asprella. The sequence continues at coordinate 31,113,629 of CM042184.1, read as the reverse complement.
AGGGGTGTATTATTTTTTGAATATAAGCCACCTGAGATATTGTGAGATATTTGTGGGGATTTCAAAGATTGCTTTGGATTTTGTTGGAGTTAAGTTCTGCTTAATTAAGTGCCCAAGCTGAAGTTTACTTCAATTCTGATAATTACATTTTTGTAAGATTTTAGAGTAATTCAAGGTGCATGGGGATCTTCTGAGAGACATTGGGGGTATTGAATCATGAACCCCGAATGTATTCTTCCTGATTTAATGTGGTTACTTTTGGCTTGGGCTTTGCCAGTTGAGCTCCTGGACTATCACGAGTTCTTGTTAGTGTTCAATGCACCCATGTTTCTTTTGATATTTTTTTCTGCATTGAAAATGATTATTGACAACTCATGCTTTGGTTTTCACTTTTCATACATTGATATGTATAGAGATGCCTATTACTATTAATTTGCTCTCTATCTTTTTCTTTTGATTACCTTGTTCTGTTTTCTCACTTTAAGGGAGTCTTCAAATTTGTTTTATCCTTTAGAAAATGCAATGACATGTCGAAACTTGTAAGTACCTCTTCTGGTGCATTAAAGACATCTAGGCCCTAAAGTGCTTTAAGGAAAACTGACTTTTAGTGGCCTATACTGATTTCTAGTGATTCTACTTGTCTCCCACTTGAATTCTATGGGATGCATCTCTTTTGTGCTCCAATGGCTATTGTTTTGATGGAGGTGCTGGTTGCCTTGTGTTGGCCTAGCTTAACGACACAGGTATTTTGGTTACTAATCTAGGCACTGTTCAACAAGGTCAGCGATATAGTTCCTTAGAAATTGCTGCAATATTTTCTTTTGCTTTTTGCCCTTTCTGTGGCCCTTCTTGGGGGTGGGAGTGGGTGTGAACAGGGTTTTTGCTTGGCAAATGTCAATTGAAACCTTAATTATAAAAAAAGGGTATATTTAAACTTAATTTTGAGACATGAGTGGGTCGTGTCTAAACATGACTTCACTCGATGTCTATCCATTCTTCTCTTAATTTTTTTTGAATGTTCAAGATGAAATTGAGTTTAGCAAACACAACTTTGAGTTGAAGTCGTGTTTGACAAATGCAACCTCGTTGAATTTGTATTTTGCAAACATGATCTGCCTGGGTTTTGGAATTATGTTGTAATGTATCTGTTTTTAATTTTTATTAATAGGATTTTAAAAAAATGTAGTCAGATTATTGCTTCTAAACACACCTTTTTATGTAGCAGAAGCAAGAGGCCCTTGGTGGAGAGGCATTTTCTAGAAGCTAAATTGTTGTACCAGTTCTTTGGCATGTTGAGAAGACTGCTTAGAGCCTCAGATTGTTTGCTCTTGTTCAAAGAGATCAGTTATTTGGGAATAGTTGATGATGAAAAACAAAAAGTAGCATGATTAAGGAAAGCCAAAATGCATGATAAATTGTATTAGAATTAATGCTCCTGGATGTGCAGAGTGGAAATGTTGGATGCATTCATGCAAAATAGTTAGGATTTTTTTCATCTTTTTTAGTTGGTTTCTTATTCTTTACCCTTAAATTTTACAATCTGTCATGTTATTCCATCTCCTATGTGTTGCACTGATAAGATCTATATCAAATACTAGTCTTCTTTATTGTCCCTGCTTTTCCGGTTGATTTTGGGTTGAATGAGTTCTCCCTCTCCAACTCTCCTTTTATGTAATGCCTTAATACCTCAATATCAAGGAAATTATTTCGTTTCTTCTCCAAAAAAATCATATACTAGTCTCATCTCTGACACATACAGTCAACTTTTGCATGCACAATATAGGAATTTTAGATAGGCTTTCACTATAGGAGTACAATTTATGATCAGAGATTTTTTTGTTCTTTTTCTCTTTTTTGATAATGGCTATCCACCAAGTTTGCCTCAACAAAAAAGGGAAAATTACTTGGGTGTCCAATGGTCTCGGTGTTTCCTTGATTTTGTTGCTTAGTATTCCTATGCTTGATATTGCCCTCCAAGTTTTGAACTTGCAGTCATAGAGTAGATGTGGAATTTAATTTTTTGGTCAACTGAGATTCTTGTTTACCATTTGGTGGATAACTTTGGCCCTCTTGGAGCTTGCAATGAAACAAAATGTTTGGTTATGCCCAGACATTTTAATTCTCTTCCACAGGTTTAAATTAAAGTTGAATTTGTAAATGTATTAATGTGCTTCGACTTTCCTATCTTTATTAAAATTGCACAATTTTCTTTCCTAGAATCTCAAAAGTTTTGGGTGAACAGGTTATGGGCCAGCTGGATATGCTCTCTTTGTAGCAGTTTATGCTGGATTGGAAGTAAGCTAGCTGCCTTAATCTCCCTAAAAATAAATTACGCATGATGGATGTCAACAACACTCACAAATGACACGTGCTTTTATATGTCACGTCGTTAACTCAACTTTTTAAAATAGTCTATAATTCTTTAATGCCATCAATGGTACTCCAGAGCTTTACATTTGACTGAGCGATTTTTCCAGGATTCCATGGCCTAGTCGCTCTAAACTCCAATTTTAGTTTTCTTATATACGTCTTTTAATGCATTCAACATTAATGAAATCTCATTATGGTTCTTGTTACAAATTTTTGCTCATCATAAACTTATTTTGAAGAACTATGTTTCTCTAGGTCCTTGCAATTCCGGCCATTCCATTGACCATGTCAGCTGGTCTGTTGTTTGGCTCTGTCACTGGAACCATCATTGTCTCTATCAGCGGAACGGTAAAATGGTTTTCTTGTTATACATAGAAGAATAAAAAAAATATATATGGCCATGGGTACCTAAAGTTGCCAATGTTGTACACTGTCAGGTGGCAGCAAGTGTTGCCTTTTTAATTGCCAGATATTTTGCTCGTGAGCGTATTCTTAAATTGGTTGAAGGAAACAAGAAATTTCTTGCGATTGACAAGGCCATTGGTGAAAATGGTTTCAAAGTTGTTATGCTTCTCCGTTTGAGCCCCTTGCTACCATTTTCTCTAGGGAATTATTTGTATGGGCTTACCTCCGTTAAGTTCGTGCCGTACGTTTTGGGAAGGTCTGGTTCAAGTCTATGAATGATTGATGCTTCTTGTTATGGTGGTTTGTAATGTTCTTTTTTCCCCCAGATAATCTTCCATGTTTTTTCCTCTTTTGATTATTTTTGGAGAGTTTGATCTCCTTTATTTTAATTTTTAATGGCATCTATACTAGGTTAGGATGCATTTATTGGAGAACGTGGCAATTGATTTATTCTTTTTACTAAGTATGAAATGTAAAGATAATCCTTACATGCACAGAAAAGGCGAGAAAAAATCTTCTTGGTGAGGCCTGGTCATTATTTGCCTTGTAGACATTAGATTCCCATTCATGCATCTGTGAAATGTTGACAATTCAGTTTCGGGTCTAGAAAATTGTAATGAAAAAATTCCAGAAATTCTTGGAGATGATTGTGTATACTATCTAGAACTATTAGTTGATGAAGGCCTCTTAAATTGGGTTGATAATGAAAATGTAGATATAGAGTGAATAAGCTAAAGCAAATATAGATGGGGGTTCATGATCCAAATGTGTATTTGGAGTGAAAATTTATTTCTTCGTTGACTATTATTGTGCTAGCACCTTAATTTATCATCAAATTACATTAGTCAATTCTTTGCTGTCTCACCTGGTGTCTAGTCCTTGCAGTAATTCAATGTCCTATTCAGCAGATATGAAAAAGAAAATGTCGAGGTTTCAAATTTAGCTGTCTATAATTTCATGTTAGTTTGGATCGAATCTAAATCATAAAGTTGCATTGCCTTATTTTGGAATGTGGGAAAACTGGTTTTTCTTCTCCGACCAAGATGGGATGAGTTTGTTTGAGTAGAGAAAAGAAATCAACAACTAATTTCCAAATTTGTTTCGAACGCCTTTCCAAGTTTTCAATAATTTGAAAACTTGGAAAATGACACTGGATGATGTATTTAACAAATATTTGAGGATCTGCACATATGTAGTAGTATGGTGTCATGTGTAGGAACCTAAACCCCAAACAAACTTGCATACACAATGCACTCTATTTTTAATTTCACATATCTTTCGGGGGAAATGTCTTCCTCTTCTCATACTATTTCAACCCATTGGTTTGCAGTTGGCTAGGGATGCTTCCAGGAACATGGGCTTATGTGAATGCTGGTGCATTTGGCCGAGCAATTATTGTGAGTTCACCCTGGATTCTTGTTCACTAGATATATATTTTTGTATGTGTAAATATGTTTTCTAAAAAGCTAAATCATCAGTTTTTTTATCTTTTAAAACCTAATATTGATCTCTTCATTTTAGAGAATATAAGAAATAAAGGGCACTGAAAATGCCCAATGGATGTTTTCGGTTAAAGTCTCATTTGATCCAATTTGCATGCATTGTAGTTTCCTTTACAGATAATCATTATAACAATTAGGGAGAATTACACCCAGACCCCCTGAGGTTTGTCACTTAATTACTCAGACCCTTGACATTTAAAATATTACACATAGACTCCTTGAGGTTTGTACATGTATAACACTTAAACCTTTGCCGTCAAATATCCGTTAGTAAATTATATCCAGACCCCCTGAAGTTTGTAGATGTATAATACTTAGATCCCTTAAGTTTAAAATGTTATATTTAGACTAAAAATACTTCAATTAAAGATAAAATATCAAATATATTAAATTTTACAATCAAAATTCATGTTCTATTGTATCATTTATTGAAATAAAATCAAAAATAAAAAGTCAACTATTAAAAATTAACAAGGGGTCAAACTGTAATGTAAACAATATATTCTAACTTCAATTGGGGTAATCTTGTAGTTTAAATGACCAAATTAAATTCCAATAGATGGTATAATTATATAGTAATTATGATTTTTTAAGAAAAAATAAATTTTTATTTTTAATTTTATTTCAACAAATGTCATAATAAAACACAAATTTTGGTTGTAAAATTTAAAATATTTGATATTCTATTTTTGATTGGAGTATTTTTGGTCTAAGTATAACATTTTAAACTTGAGGGGTTTAAGTATTACACACCTACAAACTTCAAAGTGTCTGGATGTAATTTTCAAACGGATATACTAACGGACATCGACGGTAGGGGTCTAAGTGCTATGCGCATACAAAGCTCAGGTGGTTTGTGTGTAATATTTCAAATGTCAAGGAGTCTGAATGATTCAGTGACAAACTTCAGGAGGTCTGAGTGTAATTCTCCCTAACAATTATTTATTGAAGAAATATTAGTATTATTTTCTTAGGATAAAAGAATCATTAGCTTGGAACACGGGGTATGGTGGGAAAGTGATATGATGCAATCTGTGTTAATATATGAAGGAAAAAGTGTTACAAAATGTGACGTACCCTACTTCATTGTGAATTGATTTTTTTCAACATGATCACCAATGATGTTAGGATGAAGAGCCCTTTAGAGGAGATACAAATGATGAAATTTTCAATACTGGTGAATTTGGAATGAAACTAAAAGAAATAGATGAAATCAGTAGGGAAAAAGAAAAGATGAGAGAAAAGAGAGAGGTCAGGTGTACTGGAGGGAGAAAGATTGAATTTTCATACTATGATATGAACTCTAATCTAGGTGGGGGAGAGAGAGGGCCATCATCTTTTCCTTGAAAGTTCATCAGAGCCTTAGTTTATATAGTTTGAAGACCTAACTATGCTCTGAGTTATCAAAAGGCAGCAAGTTTCTTTAAGTTCTTTATAGGTGTAGGAATGGCCTTTTCAATGTACTTTGTCCCAGTAATAAATATCCCCTCCTAAGTTACCTAATAAACATGAAAAAGACAAGTATACCATCTGTGTGGTATACATATTACAACCATATTGAACCCTAAGAATATTATAGTAATATAGTAATATTCTCAACTTTGCCCTCAAGCTAGACTATATATATCATATAATCCAAACTTGAAATAGATGAGGGAATACGTCATGCCTAAAATCATCCCAAAGGCTGCTAATGTAGTTACTAAACTATTTCTTTGGAAAGCTCCAATTAAGATGAGAAATTCCCTGATGAAGCAGATAGTACCAGGTGAACTCATATCGGCTAAAGTGGAAGAGAAGAAAATGGTAGGGAGATTTGACATGGTACTCACTGAACCTCCGTAATATCTAACAAGTCGAGTCTTATGTCGGTCATATAGAACACCAACACACAAAAAAAGGGCTGAAGGAACCGGTCCATGACTTGACATCGGTAGAATGCTACCTCCAATTACTTATATGTTTAATAGAGCCAAATATTTTGCCCCATTGATTGGAGTACGCCGATTACTCCTTGAACTATAGAAGATAGTTGTTGACCGAAAAGAACAAAGACAACCTAGTATTTCAGTAAAACGTTCAGTTAGGTTTAGCTTATACTAAACAACATGAGAACGCCTTTTTCTTTATTAAGAGCAAACTAGTTAGCTGCAAGGGCTTCCTCGGGGCGGAAACATCAAGGATGTAGGATTTGCTATGAGTAGTTGTAGTGGGCATGAAACAAAATATCAGAATGGACTATTTAGTCTGGTTTATGCAAGGGATGAAGTCCAGGGCTAGAGAATCCACTTTTGACTTATAGGATCGCCTAGGTCATGCCTTTATTATCCCATTCTTTAGGAATCAAGCAAAGCTTTTTATTATAGCTAGGAGCAAATCTTGTGCTTATAGTGACACCCAAAAATGGGATTCAAGGGAGGACTTGTGGGACAAAGCAAAAGGAAAGCCAAGCTAAAGCCCTAGAGAAGTCAAAAAATGGGATCCAAGGGAGGACTTGTGGGACAAAGCAAAAGGAAAGCCAATCTAAAACCCTAGAGTGTCAAACTTCTTGACCTTCATTATCCCAAACCTGCAAATCAAATCTACGGAGTTTAACAAAAATGAGTATCGAGTGTAGGTTAACTCTTTTAGGTTTTGAGCGAGGATCTCATGTTTTAATAAGGAATGGTAAGAAGAGTAGCTTTCCGTTTTGCCATTATTTATGTATACCTATAGCGGACGAAACTACCCTTCAACATTGAGCACTCTTATTTATTAGTCAAATCTTTTTGGCCTCTTTCCGTGGGATTGATTAAAGGCATGAAAAAGCAGTGATGAAAAATGGCAACATCCAATAAAGGTGTATAGGAGACGTGGGCTAGATGGTCCTAAGGCCCAAACCTTAATTTGACATATGTTGGATGATGTTGGGCCTACTTGGGATATTGACTAGGCATGGGCCAATTTCTAAAAGTCTGCATGACTTTTCATTTGCCTTATAACCTTTCATTTAGTTACATGAATTATAGGTTTTTATGCATGTATCCAAATATTCATGCACCATGACACATTCCTTGTATCTAGCTTTTTGGGAGTTGAAAGGTTTTAGCATTAATTAGTTTCTTAAGTCCTATATATTGATGTAACTTCAAGACTTTGAGGTATGATGAATGAATACATGAAAATTTCAGATTGTGTGATACAATCCTTCTTTGGTGTGATGCTAAAGAGTCCCTAGATGCCTTGGGTTTTCTAGGTGTGAGGCCTAGAACTATATTTTCTTCTTCTAATTCTCCTTTTTGCTTTCTATCTCCATCTACTGTTCACTCACCCACTGTTCACTGCATTTACTGCACACTGTTACTGTTCACGTTACTGTTGTCTACTGTTTGGCACTGTTCATGCGCTGTTCCCGCACTGTTCATAGCCCTAAACAACACTGAAACAACCCCGTTTGCGGTATTTCTCCTTTCCTTAGTTGCCTTTCAATTCTGTCCTACATCAAGCATTCTTTTTGGCATCCTTAGTAGTTAGTACCTTTGCCTTCTCCTTTTCGATTTTTGGCTATAGGACATAAAAATAGAATAAATAGAGGATAATTGAAGAGTTAGCGAACGTGAGCTCTTTCTTAAACTAAGGGATCTTTCGGGAAGTGTAGAAAAAATCGCCATACAAGTTGGAGGTCCTTCTGAACCTTTTTCTTATGTCGCATTTCAAGGAAAGCATACCGGCAGTTTGAGTTGCGAAAGGGCCGCTTATTTCTATTTTTGATTCTAAAATAATAGATATAATTCTAATATTTTATATCTATCTATAAACAATAAAAAAATAAAAATACATAAATAAAGAAAATCTTTTTTCTTTTATCAAATTGTTCATTCCTAGGAAGAGGAAGAAGCAGATAGAGTAAATGCCTCTGTAAGACGAGTACGACTCAATATTTTGGTGAACAAATCCACAAGTTGATCCATAAATGGAGTTGTAATGGTGTTGCAATATCTTAATCTAATATCTTGTCTCGAATAAAGTGACAGTTAACTTCAATATGTTTGGTCATCTTATGAAATACTAGATTGACACCAATATGAAGAGTTGTCTGATTATCACAGAACAATCGTAAAAGAAGTTGAACTGGAAAGTCAATTTTTTGAAGAAAGTGTAGTAACCATGTTAGGTCACTAGTTGTATGTGTCATTGGTTTATACTCAGCCTCAGTACTTGACCGTGCTATCACTATTTGTTTCTTATTTTTTTATCAATAATGTTACCTCCTAAGAAAGTACAATAACCAGTGGTTGATCTTCGATTCGATAGAAAATCAGTCCAATCAGTTCTGAAAGTACAATCTTTTTTTATTGTGCTGGTAAGAAGTCACTCTAATTTTTTGTCCATCGTTTGAAATCTAGTAAAATGTGGTCGAGAATGTTGCTTTCATCGGTCACTCTAACCCAAATGAATTAATTTTACTATTTTTTCGTCCATAAATGAGATATTCAAGATGGGATGGTTAATGAGACATGTAGAATGAAACAAATTTACCTTATGTGATATGTCAAAGTACTATTATGGTACTATGATTTTGCGCATGATTCTTCATTCTCTATGAAACTAGGGATAAATTACGAACTCCGTCGATGTGGTTTGACCCAGTAGCACATTACTTTTTTATACTTTGGAAACCTACACATGGAGAAAGATGTAGTGATTTGACTCAATAACGCATTCTTTTTAAAGGAGAGCCATAACACATTATTACCATATGTGTTGGAAACCTACACCGCCTATGTGGTTTTGAATAATGAATTTAGTCTTCATCAACTGAAAGTGAAAAACATGACTCATTTATCCAAATAGTCTCCTCCTTCGCCTCCTTTCTCTTTCCATCACACACATATACACAGAGAACCATCCTAAAGGTGACTAGAAGTCAGAACAAATGTAGCGGTGATTGGTGGGAAAGAATGGATGTGGGAATGGTTGGCTGGGGACACTAACCGAAAAAAACATACTTGACCAAGATTGTTGTTACATTTATTGGTTGTTCAACCCAAAATTGTAGTTATGAAGTGCAAGTATTGTGCAAACCATAAGACACACACACACACACTCTCTCTTTGTGCATACATGCACACATGTACATAGCTGTTTGAATTTTCCTGCTCAAGTGGGGGTTTGAGAATCGTACATTGCTGATAAAAACTCAATTCCAAATAAGATGAAAACCCTGCTTTAGTGAGATTGTGGCACTAAAACAGAGTATTTGAAATAGTTTAGAGGTTCTTTTGAGGCTCCAAACAGCAATATACTTCCGCGTGATCTTGGAGAAATTGTGGAGAAGCTCTTCACCCAGGTCAACATGGTGAGAATCGCACATAGTTGATTGCTTGATACTTGTGTTTCTTGATTTTGCAAAGACGTTTTTCTCCCAAAAATGATTTATCTTTCTGAATGATTCAACTATCTCTTTGAAAATATTCTCGCACCCTTGAAATATATAAATGTGTTTTCCAAGCGTAGGAAGTGTGCATTGTAGTAACTTAGAATTTTCGAGGTTTTCTCCTCGGGGACAAATGGTATTTGAATGGTGATGTTTTTTGCAAACTAAAATAAATATCCTTTGAGTGGAAAATGGTGAGTATAGAAAATAGTGTACTAAATTCAAATGAAAATAGTCCGTCAATCCTTAGGAATCATCTCAATATAATTAAGTTTATTAATTCTCATTTATAACTCATCTAAGTTCATAATCAAATTTATTCGGATGGTAAATATTCAACAAAAATCAGTTTTACGATGTATGTTGCTTTGAAAATAGGTAATGGAATCTAGAGTGATAAATACATAGATGTAAACATATACTCTAAGCATTAATCATGCCAGAAATCCGTCGACGAGAAATCAAAGTGTACACTTAAACACTAATTTTCAAAAGTGATTTTTACTATCTATAAAACATACTACATTGTTAGAATACATTAGAGAATCAACAATGTTTAATCACAAACAAGAATCATCTCTTGGATCGTGCCGAAACTTAGCCAAAAGTAAAACTTATCACACAGAAATTGACAACAAACATGTAAATAATATGAGAATGCAGAACAAGATTAAAAGAGAATACTTCAACTAGATTTGCTTTAAAATGCTAAGATCAAATACAAGAACAAACCATACAATACAAGGTTTGAAAATGAAATGGAAACAACACTACTCGTCTTCTCCAAAACTCGGCAAAGCTTTCAAAATGTAAAACTCAAAACCACAACTTCTAAACTAAGCAAATGACTAAAACTCAATCAAAAGCTCTTTTCAAGTACATAGGAAAACATATATATAGCCTCCTCCTTCCTTTTCTCATTGGCCGAAGTGTGAGTAGTGGGTGATCCTCCGAAGAAGTTTCCTCCGCCAGTGTCGTTCAATCGGAGTGCGCACGTGATGTGTTGGAGGTACTAACCACCAATCAAAAGAAAGTTCATGGGGATTATTAGCCTTCCCTTGAGTGTGAGAGTGAAGAAAGCCAACTCTCGTGGACTAATCAAAACTCGGGAAATTGTGTGTTGTAGCCGTAACCTGTTCAACCGGCTGAAGGATAAATTCCACCGGTTGAAGCCCTTGATCAACCAGTTGAATGGTATCCAGTATCTTGTTACAATTCTGATGAACCGGTTGAACACGAAGCCTAGGCAGCATCTTGGCCATGTTCTGATCAACAGATTCTGCAACCCATTGAACCGGTTGAACAAAGGTTCAACCGGTTGAAGCTTGTTTGTTAGCCTGATGAACTGGTTGAAGTTCAACCGGTTACCCAGCCCTTGTTCTGATTTTTTTCTTTTTGCTGCTCTGATTCAACTCCTCTTCATCCTAATGCTTTCCCATGACCTTTTGCTTGCTTCCACATGTTCTCTTTTACTCCTAAAAATGCAAATACACACAATTAATCCCATCTTAACACAATTCGAAGGATTAAACATTAAACACGTGTAATGAGGATGAATTAAGTTATGAAATATGCAATATTATGCACTCAACACTGATAAAAACCCAATTCCCAATAAGATGAAAACCCCGTTTTAGTGAGATTGTGGCACTAAAACAGAGTATTTGAAACAGTCCAGAAGTTCTTTTGAGGCACCAAACAATATGTTTCCGCTTGATCTCGGAGAAATTGTGGAGAAGCTCTTCACCCAGGTCAACATATTAGAGGCAGTGGTTCGCTTCATTCATGCTGAGGGTCAATGCTGGACTGCCCTGGGTTTGAATGAAACTGAGAGGCAACATAACACATGGCCCAGAAATTAGATGAGTATGGATGAGAGAAGAAAGAGGAGGGAGGGAGGGAGGGAGAAGGTGAAATGTGATTTACTTGTCTTATGTTATCTTGGTCCTTTCAAATTTAAACTTTGGGGTAATACAATTGTTTCCACATCCACACTTTCATTAGTGTCAGGTTCACTTTCCGTCAACACAGACAGATTTCTTTTTTCAGTTTGGTCCTAAGACATAGGTGTTTTGTTTTTAAAAAATAATTTCTAAACTATAGGGGGGCAGTGTGTTACGGTTTCAAACCATAGGCATATAATTTTCCCTTGAATTTATACCATTAAGATATATTTCCGAGGTTCTGGATGATATCTCAAATCTTTAAGCAGCTGTATGGCTTTGTTGTCATCTAATGGCCTTCTTTTGCTTTTGATTTTGGTAATTGCAGCAAGAAGAGTCTGGAGTGGGTTTAACTGGAGGAAATGGTCAGCTATGGACACTGGGGTTGGGACTGTTGGCTACAGCATTAGCTGCAACTTATGTGACACGGCTAGCTAAGGTAATGCATCTTAGCATTTCTTTGTGGCAGCGTGTGGTTCTGATTTTCGTGTGGTGGGTGGCTGGATGTATAACGATTCATTTTTTGTCCTTTTGCTTGTGATGCAGGATGCTGTAAAAGACATTGAGTAGACAATAGCAATGGGCTTTTGCCTTAAATTTATAAGGAAGCATAGTTTAAATTGTAAAATTAGTAGATGCATCATCTCGTGTAAATCCCAATGTATCAGGCAACAAATTGAAGAGGAATGTTCAATTATTTTTGCATTGTATTGCCTATTTTTACGCTACATAATCAATAAATGTAGTTGAAATTTATCTTCTGATGATACCTAGAATAAATTTTAAATATGAGCTCACGCTTAAAGGTCAGGTTAGGTCAGGAGGTCAGATGAGGCTCGCAGAGCTCAGAAGTTCAAAGCTAAAAGTTCTCTCTCCTACCAGTCGAGATAATAATGGAAATGATAAAAAAACAGTTGGATGATAGCAGACGCCCTCGGAGCAATAGAAAGCTGGAATTAAGGCTTAAAACTCTCAACTAATCAAGATCTTCTTCAAAAATCAAGTAAGATTTTGCGAGGAAAAGGGAAGGATATCGACAGAGATTCCGTTGAACAAGCAATAACCTTATAAATGCTAATCAGTGCCTCCAAGTTGGGGCGAGCAACACTAGATACATGAGAGGTATGACAGAGAACCTTAGTTTTCTCCATAGAACATTGTAAAGCATCCCAATAATCAGTAAAGAAAAAGGAAGCAAGAGTCTCCATTGAAGGAGTGAACTAGTCGAGTTTCTGTGTCGGTGAACCACTATATTTTCATTGTGTTCATTCTCCTTTCCTTGTATTCTCTAAGTTCTCCTTAACAATCAGCATGAGCCTTGTAGTTCAAATTCACATTGCCTTACACCATCCACATCTTCTGCTCATCTTCGTCAATTTTCACTATCAGTATGTCGCTGTCTGTGGGAACGACTGTTCTTATTACAAATATACTAAATTTTCAGTAATTGATGGTTTCTACACGTAATATTAGCAGAAGTCAGATGAACCCCTCAAGGATGCAGAATCGACAAGAAGTCACTAGCGCAAGGCAACAAGAATAACCTCAGAACTTCATACCCATAGCCGGAGGTAACCTTCCTGTAGTAGATCCCCTTATAAACAATGAACTAGACGCTCTTCGTCAGACTCTCTATTTGCCACCTAGGAACGGGGATAATGAAGAGGTGTAGAGCCAGAACGAGGGGATGGAGAGAAACGACTTTCTCCCTTTCCAGCAGGAAAGGATGGAGCAATATTAGGAGCAGCGCTTTAAGGGTATCCAACAAGAGCTCAATTACATGAAAGAGGTTGTGAGGGGTGATTGATTGATAAACCTAACCTCAACTAACCCCTAATTTCTATCCCTCAAATGATACAATGTATGGCCGGGGGAGAAAGATTTCTTTCCCTAGGGATAGTGTCAAAAGAAAGGGCAATGAGACAAGGAAAATGGAATGATGTAAAATGGGATCTGTATGCACAAAAATGCTCCCCAATCGCAAGGAGACTTTGGTGTGTCGTGTGTTACTTGGAAGAGTATTCCAAGGTCGTATCCACAGGGCAGGAAGTGAGTCAAGATTGAAGTGATTTGGTGAAAAACAGAAATGTAAAATATTTTGTCTTGAGATTTGGTTGGTGAAGTGTGAGCTAACGAGAATGCAATGAGAAAACAAGTGTTGGCATTTCTAAGGGGTCACTCCACTAGGTATGTAATCTCAACTCAAGCTACTCCTCTGATCAAACATAAATGAACAATTGATTAGCGGGAAGCCGAGGATGAGTCCGGTGAGTATCTAAGCATAAACCGTGACTATGCCTACGGTTTATCAAAGACTCACCAAATCATCCACCTTTAACCCGATAAAACTGAACCATTGGTCTTGAAGAGAGGACTGAGAACAAGAGTTGAAATCATATACCAAGGAGAGTTTCCCCTTGGTTATGCCAACTAATAAATTAGCTACTCATATTTAAAATCAAAATAACAATAACGAGACAATGAATTGTTACACTATGAAGATTTAGAACAATTAAGTACAAGAATCGTAGATTAGAAGTGAAATGAGTAAAAATGCATTTTATATCAAAGAACATGAACAACTCATGAGCATTAATGGTAGAAGTGAAAAGAGAGCATCAAAACAAAGAACCAACAGGGAGAAACTAGCATTAATCACATTCAAAGAAGTTCTAAGGATCCTTACAAAGCATTCAAAGCTAAAACAATGGAGAATACATGAAAAAAACGCCACTTTCTCTCTTTAGAACCCACTATTCATAGTCTTCTACCTTGAGAGCTTCTCTCTCTATAATCAATACAATTTGAAAATTGTCATAATAATCATGCCCTCTCTCCAACCCATCCCCCTGAAGAAGTAAGCTACCCCCTTCCAAAAACGTGCAAGGGAGCAAGGCTGACCCTCTGGAGGTGACAGTCAACAATAGGGGTCAAGGAGACTGCTAGGGCCAGGCCCATGACAGGGGCTGTTTTGCATCCTTATTTCTCACTCCTCATTAAATGTTGTAGCTCCAGGGTTCAGAGGAAGGAGAGGGCACGCTGATCAGTGTTTTGGGTGTGTCAGAAAAGTGGTGGAGTCGCAATAGTGGGGCCCTCAAGACAGCTGAGCAGATCTGCAGAAATTGGGCACGTCAGGAACGAGGTACCGGTACCCCGATTCCAGTAGGTTTTGGGTACCGGTACCGTTCTGCTTCCTTATCTGAATTTCTTGGTTTCTTTGCTCCCGAGCTATCTTCAAACTATCTTTTGAACTCCTTTCATCCCAAGTGGTATGGGAGGGTCTTTCAAAGCCATATTTATCTCCATTCAACTGCAAACACATCAAATTGACGTTAAGACTTCAATCATCATAACTTATATTATTTACAGCTCAAAAGCGAGTGAATTAAGTTGATTAGCATCTTAAAATATACAAAGTTGTGTGCTAATCACACCCCCCAACTTAAGTTTTGCTAGTCTCTTAGCAAAATGTTCATTTTCCAGCACAACCAAAAACAACAATGGCCACACAATCAATCAGATATAACAATCATTCATTCAGTCAATTGGAAAATAAAAATTGAAATGCAATTAACAACATAGACAATGAGTAAGATGGAACAACTGTGGATTTATATTTATGTGAACAAAGTTGGAGTACAAAACAGAATAAGAGAATGACACGAACAAAATAGCCTAATCTCCCCTCTCCAACTTCACACCAACAAATCACAAACACGAACTCAAACACATCCTTCTCTCAATCACTCTCAGATTCATCCTCATCCTCATACACCTCATCGTCTTCACCCTCCTTGATGTGAACCCCAATTGACTTGCTTTGAGACCCAACAACAATATTAGAAATACAACCCAAGAAAGTCAAACCCAGGTCTATGGATGGAGAATTTAGACCCGTTGAGAACTCGTGCCAAGAACCTAGATTATATTAAAATCTAGACCCATTGAAGAACCCGTCTCAAGAACCCAAATTACAAGGAGGAACGCCACAAAGGTTGTGATCTACCTTTGATAAGTTCAAAAGTTCAATCAAGAACAAGAGGAGTAACTCAACTCAACTCAACTCACAATCAAAATTCATTATGTATTGTTTCCCTAAATTCAATTGCACTACATGGCCTTTTATAGGCTACAAAACTTGGCTTCCAAGGAAGGCATGAACAGTAACTTCATCATGAATAGTAACTTGGCATGAACAGTAATTGCGAAATTTAAAAATAAAGGAAATAGCATATTTAATGTAAATTGTAAAGGAAATAACATAATTAATGTAGATTATTCTAGAAGATAATACTTTCAAGTATAGGAGTATTGGTCTTTAAATTCCTTCCATGCCTTGTGGTAAGAATCTCCCAATCTTTGACCCTTCTCCAAGCTTGATTAGTACTTTCCAAAAGAGTGACATGCCAAAGATGTAAAGATATCCCAAAGATCTTCCATAATAATCACAAGATTTGAATGAATAATAGCACAAGATTTGTGGAATAATTTTGCAATCTTTGGCAGCCCATAATGAATGATAGTTCTAGGCCATATTTGGGCCCAAATCTGGCCCAAGAGGTCGGCCCAATGGGCCTCATGACCCGGCCCATTAGCATATGGTCCAGCTTGAAGCTCCTCTTCATTCCTAGCTTGTAGCAAGTATACTTCACATGCTTCCACTTCTTGACTCTGGATCTTGTATTTGGCCCATCTGGACTTGCAAAGGATCTTTAAGAGTAGGTCCACCCTAGTTCTCATCATTCCTCCTTTTCTCCAAAAGATTCGTCCTCAAATCTTGATCGACATCTTAAGGAGAAAGATCAGAAACATTGAAGGTAGAATTTTTTTTTTATAATTTTCTCCTCTTTTTTTTTCTTTTTTTTTTTTGACGAATTTTATTTTTCACGAACTGATTTGATAACAAACTAGATAGTAAACAATTGACAAAACCATAACAATAACTCAAACCCTAGAACAATGAAAAAAAAAAAACTTTTTGGCTGCCATACAAAACCCTAAGAATTTTGGTAGGCCTTTTTTTTTTGTAACCCTAGAATCAATTATGCAAGAAATAAAAAGGATAGAATGACCTGGTTGGAAACCTTGCTCTGATACCAAATGATGTGAACCCCAATTGACTTGCTTTGAGACCCAACAACAATATTGAAAATACAACCCAAGAAAGTCAAACCCAGGTCTATGGATGGAGAATTTAGACCCGTTGAGAACTCGTGTCAAGAACCTAGATTATATTAAAATCTAGACCCATTGAAGAACCAGTCTCAAGAACCCAAATTACAAGGAGGAACGTCACAAAGGTTGTGATCTACCTTTGATAAGTTCAAAAGTTCAATCAAGAACAAGAGGAGTAACTCAACTCAACTCACAATCAAAATTCATTATGTATTGTCTCCCTAAATTCAATTGCACTACAAGGCCTTTTATAGGCTACAAAACTTGGCTTCCAAGGAAGGCATGAACAGTAACTTCATCATGAATAGTAGCTTGGCATGAACAGTAATTGCGAAATTTAAAAATAAAGGAAATAGCATATTTAATGTAAATTGTAAAGGAAATAACATAATTAATGTAGATTATTCTAGAAGATAATCCTTTCAAGTATAGGAGTATTCGTCTTTAAATTCCTTCCATGCCTTGTGGTAAGAATCTCCCAATCTTTGACCCTTCTCCAAGCTTGATTAGTACTTTCCAAAAGAGTGACATGCCAAAGATGGAAAGATATTCCAAAGATCTTCCATAATCATCACAAGATTTGAAGGAATAATAGCACAAGATTTGTGGAATAATTC
This sequence comes from Ilex asprella, assembly GCA_023539305.1. NCBI lineage: Eukaryota > Viridiplantae > Streptophyta > Magnoliopsida > Aquifoliales > Aquifoliaceae > Ilex > Ilex asprella. Next base: position 31,096,201 of record CM042184.1, on the reverse strand, counting down.
TGCAATCTTTGGCAGCCCATAATGAATGATAGTTCTAGGCCATATTTGGGCCCAAATCTGGCCCAAGAGGTCGGCCCAATGGGCCTCATGACCCGGCCCATTAGCATATGGTCCAGCTTGAAGCTCCTCTTCATTCCTAGCTTGTAGCAAGTATACTTCACATGCTTCCACTTCTTGACTCTGGATCTTGTATTTGGCCCATCTGGACTTGAAAAGGATCTTTAAAAGTAGGTCCACCCTAGTTCTCATCACTCCTCGTCTTCATCAGCATCCTCATCTTCTTCAGCCTCCTCATCTGCTCTGGAGGTCGAAGGTGCAGTTGGGACTTCAGGGACGACTTTCTCAGGGAATGTGTGTACATGCATTTCTTTCAACATTGCCGCCAATTCCTGAACTGAGGCCTTAATCTCATGCATTGAGGTTTCAATTCCATGCGCTGTCTTTTCCAGTGCATCAAGTCTCCGAGGGACTGAGCGTTTTATAATAGGCTTGAATGGCATGGTGGGTGCAATAGGTACAAAGTCCTCATCAGAATCAGATTGAGCTCGCTCCCCACGGCTCATGGCCTTCCTTTTCTGGCTACTTGCCTTGCCAATAGCTCCAAACTCAGGTGGGTTGAGCTTCTCCAATCCATAGCCCTTAACCTTAACATTTTCACACAGTCGGGTGACCAAACTTCGTATGGCAGATTGGATATCGGCTTCTCAGTGGTGGCAAAGTCCTTCTTAACATTCCAAATAATAAGAGCAAAATTAATTATTTTGCCCGACACAAACGTATCCAGGAGCGCTAGTTTTTTCATGTTTGGTTTCTTTTCTGCGGACTTTGGGAAAAGGTTATAGTGAAGGAGTTTGTTGAGAAGCTAATAGACATGCTTCAATCCCCCACTATGAAAAGTTCCCTTAAACGTAGCGGGATCCTCGTACATCAACTCAACAAGCTCCGCCTTAGTCTTCGCCTTACCCATGTTGCGAGGATAGACGGGGGTTTGGATGGGGGCCTTTGGTAACCCCCAAGAAATGTGGCAATGACATTAGGGGTCACCACCATTGCCCTACCCCTAACATTTGCTTTTAACACCCTTTCATCATCATCCTCAACCCATTTCAACGAACTGTAAAACTCCCTCACCCAAGCCAAGTTGTATCCCTTAACCTCCTCAAACCAAAATTTCATCCCATGCCCCTCAATGATTTTCACAGCGGGATGAACAAAGGACAGGGACATTCGATCCAAAAAACGCTCGCAAGTAACATTCTTA
>CM042184.1:31059634-31084940 GCA_023539305.1 Ilex asprella | reverse complement strand
ACGCCACTTTCTCTCTTTAGAACCCACTATTCATAGTCTTCTACCTTGAGAGCTTCTCTCTCTATATTCAATACAATTTGAAAATTGTCATAATAATCATGCCCTCTGTCCAACCCATCCCCTTGGAGAAGTAAGCTACCCCCTTCCAAAAACGTGCAAGGGAGCATGGCTGACCCTCTGGAGGTGACAGTCAACAATAGGGGTCAGGGAGACTGCTAGGGCTAGCCCATGACAGGGGCTGTTTTGCACCCTTATTTCTCACTCCTCATTAAATGTTGTAGCTCCAGGGTTCAGAGGAAGGAGAGAGCACGCTGATCAGTATTCTGGGTGTGTCAGAAAAGTAGTGGAGTCGCAATAGTGGGGCCCTCAAGACAGCTGAGCGGATCTGCAGAATTTGGGCACGTCAGGAACGAGGTACGTTCTGCTTTCTTATCTGAATTTCTTGGTTTCTTTGTTCCCGAGCTACCTTCAAACTATCTTTTGAACTCCTTTCATCCCAAGTGGTATGAGAGGGTCTTTCAAAGCCATATTTATTTCCATTCAACTGCAAAGACATCAAATTGACGTTAAGACTTCAATCATCATAACTTATATTATTTACGGCTCAAAAGCTAGTGAATTAAGTTGATTAGCATCTTAAAATATACAAAGTTGTATGCTAATTAAGGGGCAAAACTCCAGTGACTATGGATGCGCTGGTGCAGCAAACGAAATCCCATTTTCTGTTGGGGTGTTACACTTTTTCCTCCCTCTAAAGTTCAGAATACCACAAATAGAAGCTTTCGATGGGACAAAGGACCCCGTACACCACATCAACACCTACAAAAACTAGATGGAGTTGCATAGATACCAATATCCAATAAGGTGTAGGGCCTTTGCCATCACTCTGAAGGGGTCAGCCTTAACATGGTTCAACAGGCTCCCCCCGCTTCGATCTCTTCTTTCAAGGAACTCTCTATTTTTTTTGTATCCCACTTCATAGGATCTCGGACTTACAGGAAGCCGAGCTACCATCTACTGAACGTGAAGCAAGGACCCGACGAGAACCTACGATCATATGTCCAAAGATTCAACTCAGAATCCCTGAAGGTAGACGTCCTGGATGAGAAGTTTGTTATCACCGCTTTCATCGTAGGTCTTGGAGTGCAATCAAAAGACCTGATGTTCTCTATATCAAAGAATCCTCAAGCGAGTATAACAGAGGTGCTTGCCAAAGCAGAAAAAAATATAAACGGCGAGGAAACGCTTCTCTCTAAGGTGGGGAGCTCTTCATTACGAAAGGAGAAAGGAAAAGAAGAAAAGAAGAGGGACCGAAGTCCTAGAAGAGAAAAAACACGAGATGGGTCTCCAAGAAGAGACAGGGGTCATTCCCTCAAGAGAAGGGGAGACGTCAGAGATCGCCTAGGTCCTTCACAACCAGAGTTGCACCCAAGGTACCCACCTCGGTAGCTCCCTCCCCTCACCGTGACGATATCACAAATCCTATATGTGGTACAGAATGAAAAGTTCTTGAGGTGGCCACTTTGAATGAAGGCAGATTCGACAAAGAGAGACCCCACGAGGTTGTGAGTACCACAGGGATCATAGTCACCACACTGATGACTGTATTCAGCTGAAAAAGGAGATTGAGTTTCTAATCTAACGGGGGTAGCTACGCCGTTTTGTGGCCCATGATAATCAAAATCGGGCTCTTCCACCTCCACCACCTCAGCAGCAAGCACCAACAACTTTTAGGGGAGATCAGGATAATATTTGGAGGATTTGTTGGGGGAAAGGAGTCAAGCTCTGCCAGAAAGGCCCACTTGCGAAGAATCAGAACCATAAAAGCTCCTGAAGTGTACACTGTGTCCAAGTCTCCACGCCTAGACACAACCATCACTTTCTCAGAATCAGACTTGGAAGGCTGCCAACATCCCCACTATGACCCTCTAGTAGTAAAGGCAATAGTGACTAATAGAACCATTCATCGAGTTCTAATCTATAAAGGCAGCTCAGCTGGCGTTATTTTTGCATTTGCATTCTACAAGATGGATATAGGAAGGAAAAAACTCGAGCCATTAAGTGCCCACCTGCTGGGGTTCTCAAGAGAAAAAGTGCTGCCCTCAGGGGCGATTCGGCTCATCCTTACACTAGGCGACCCGCCTTGCCAAGCTACTACCACTGTAAGATTCTTGGTGGTTGATGCACCATCTGCATACAATATGCTGCTTGGGAGACCATCCCTAAACTCTATGAGGGCTATCCCTTCAGCTTACCATCTCGTGGTGAAGTTTCCCACTAAAAATGGGGTTGGAGTGGTTCGAGGGGACTAGCGGGTAACAAGAGAATGCTACATGGCCTCTATGAAGTAGAAAGAGGTCGAGAATATCCAACTAGATGAGCTCGGCATGAGAGACAAGCTGGACACAAGACCAACGCTATCAGAAGAGCTAGAACCTGTTCAAGTTGACAAGGAACCAGAACACCTGGTTTGTGTCAGATCTAAGTTGAGCAAAGAAATTAAGGACCTACTCATCCAGTTCCTGAAGGAAAACGTGGGAGTGTTCGCCTGGAAGCAAGAAGACATGGAAGGTATTGACCCCTCAATTATCACGCATAAATTGAGCGTGAATCCTACTTGTAAACCCATCAAGCAGAAGCGAAGAAGCTTCGCTCTGGAACGCTAGAAGGCGATCAATGAGGAGGTCAAAAAACTCCTCTATGCCAAAGCCATCAGGAAAGTAGATTACCCTAATTGTTTAGCAAATGTGGTCCTCGTCAAGAAAATCAATGGCAAGTGGCGACTTTGCATTGATTTCATTGACCTCAATCGAGCATGCCCTGAAAACAGTTTTCTCTTACGTCGGATTGATTTAATAGTGGATGCTACGGCAGGGCATGAGCTCCTTATCTTCATGGATGCCTTCTCAGGCTATAATTAAATCAAGATGAACCCTAGCAATCAAGAGAAGACCTCTTTTGTAATTGAGCAAGGAACGAACTACTATCAGGTGATGCCTTTTGGGTTGAAGAACACTGGAGCCACATACCAACACCTAGTGAATCGGATGTTCCAAAAATAGATCTAGACATCTATGGAGGTTTACATCGATGATATGTTGATGAAATTGTTGAAAGCAGAGCTCCACATCCAACACCTAGCAGAATCGTTCCAAATCCTTAAAGAGTACAATATGAAACTCAACCCTGCAAAGTGTGCCTTTGGAGTGTCCGTAGGAAAATTTTTGGGTTTCATAGTTAACAGTAGAGGAATTGAAGCTAACCTATAGAAAGTTAAGGCCGTACTGGATATGCGATTACCGTCAAATACGAGGGAGGTACAACGTTTGACAGGAAGAATAACCGCCTTAAGCAGTTTTGTGTCCAAGTCAAGTGATAAATATCAACCATTCTTTCAAGTCTTAAATAAGGCATTCCAATGGGATATCAAGTGCGAAGAAGTGTTCTGAGCCTTGAAGGATTATTTGAGCTCTCTCCCTGTTTTGATAAGCCCCTTAGAGGGGGAAGTCCTTACTCTCTACTTAGCTGTTTCAGATTTCTCAACCAGTGCAGAATTAGTAAGGGAGCAAGACAGAGCTCATCATCTTGTCTACTACTGTAACAGAGCTCTGAGGGGGGCAAAAGAGAGATACCCTAAAATGGAAAAGCTTGTATTAGCCTTGGTCATAACTGCTAGGAGACTCAAGCCCTACTTCCAGACTCATACTATCGAAGTTCCAACATATCAGCCAATGAGACAAGTACTACACAAGCCAGAGTCTTCGGGGAGGCTAATAAAATGGGCTATCGAACTCGTTGAGTTTGATATCAGATACAAGCCAAGAACTGCCATCAAGGGACATATATTGACAAATTTCATCGCAGAATTCACAGTAGGAATACCAGTAGAGGAAACACAATTGATTCTTGATCTCCCCACGTGGAAACTTTCAGTAGATGGAGCTGCTAATGCTCAAGGAAGCGGTGCCGGTTTAATTCTGACATCCTCTGATGAAATAGATGTTGAATATGCACTAAGGTTTGAGTTCAAGGTTTAAAAAATGAGGCAGAATATGAAGTTGTCATTGCTGGCCCCAACCTCGCGCATTCCTTGGAAGCGGAACAATTGGAGATCTGTAGTGACTTCCAACTCATGGTAAAGAAAATCGAGGGGGCTTATGAGGCCAAGGGAGAGAAAATGTCCCTTTACCTCAGAAAGGTGCAACAAATGATCAAGAAGTTTGTACAAGTCAAGATCAGACACGTCGTTAGGTCTGAAAATTCACAAGCAGATGCCTTGGCAAGGCTAGAAATTGCCTCTCAGGAAAATTTGGATAGATTGATACCAGTTGAACGCTTGGCAGAACCTTCAGTGAGTATTGAGGAGAAAGAAGTGCTCCTAGTTCTAGCCTTACCAAGTTGGATGGACCCTATCAAGGAGTATCTACAGAACAGAACATTGACCCAAGATCCCAAAGAAGCTATAAAGCTAAGAACCAGGTCAGCCAAGTTTTCTATTTTGCAGGGAAGCTTGTACAAGCGAGGATTCTTAATACCCCTCCCTAAATGTGTGGGGAATGAGGATGCTAGCTACGTACTTAGGGAGATCCATGAAGGAATTTATGGCAATCACATTGGAGCTAGGACATTGGCGGGAAAAGCTTTATGGCAAGGGTACTATTGGCCCACTATGCTAAAGGATGCTACCGATCTGGTTAAAAATGTAAGGTCTTCCAAATACACACCAACATATCTCATTGCCCACCAGAGCTCTTAACATCGGTGGTAAGCTCTTGACCCTTCCAACAGTGGGGATTAGACATTCTTGGTCCTCTTTCCACTAGCATTGGACAGTGTAAGTTCGCAATTATTGGGGTAAATTATTTCACCAAATGAGCGAAAGTGGAGCCCCTGACAACGATTACATAACAGAAAGTTCAGAATTTCACATGGAAGTCTATAATCTATGGATTTGGGGTACCTAGAGCAATCATTTCAGACAATGAAAAGCAGTTTGACAACCTTAAGTTCAAGAAGTTTTGTGCAGAGCTGGGAATAAAAAATTATTTCTCAGCTCCAACTCACCCACAGTCCAACGGACAAGCAGAAGTGACTATCAGAACGATTAAAGAAGCCTTGAAAACCAAGCTTGAGTCGCTTAAAGGAAAATGGGTGGACTACATTCCAGAGGCGTTATGGGCCTACAGGACAACCACCAGAACAACAACTCGAGAAACTCCGTTTGCATTGGCCTTCGGAGCCAAAGCAGTGTCTCCTGTTGAGATGGGACTCCCATCCCCCAGAATTGAGTTTGCAGAGTCTGAGCATAACGACGAATCCCTTCTTCTAAATCTTGACCTCCTAGAAGAAAAGAGAGAAAGAGCTCTACAACACATTCAAAGTTATCAGAGGAAGACCGCAAGGTACTATGACAGAAAGGTCAGAAACAGGAGTATCAAGGTAGGAGATCTGGTGCTTAGAAAGCTACTGCCTGCTAGGAAGGAATCCCATGCATGAGAAATTATGGCCTAATTAGGAGGGCCCCTACATCATCTCCAGGATAATCATACCTGAAAAATATGAGTTACAAACGGAGGAAGGGAAAATCCTACCTCATTCTTGGAATGCAGAGCATCTTAAGAAGTTTTTTCATTGAGTTTTTCTTGTAATAGAGTTATTCTCAATAAAGATTGCAAGTTCTTGATTCACCTCCGCATGTTTTTTAAAGAAGAGCTCTACAGCTCTAGATGAACTTTTTAAGTTCATAAAATAAAAGAAGAGTTCTATAGCTAGAGATGAATTTTTTAAGTTCATAAAATAAAAAGAAGAGCTCTACAACTCAAAATGAAATTTTTAAGTTCATAAAATAAAAGAAGAGCTCTATAGCTCGGGATGAACTTTTTAAGCTCATAAAATTAAAGAAGAGCTCTACAGCTCGAGATGAACTTTTTAAGTTCATAAAATAAAAGAAGATCTCTATAGCTCGAGATGCACTTTTTAAGTTCATAAAATCCAGAAAAGCTCAGTAACTTAAGATGAACTCTTTGGCTCAATTATGGTGAGCTCTTCAGCTCACAGAATAAAGAAAAAGTTTTACAGCTCGGGGTGAGGGCCTTAGCTCACAGAAGATGCAATGAGCTTCTCGGCTCGCAATAAAGAATAAGTTCCTTGGATCATAAAGTAAAAACAAGTCTCCAGCTCAGGTGTTCGCTGAAATTCTCAAGTCTACAGTTCATTAACTTCCATAAAGCAATAAGGGGAGATAGCAAAAAAGTTCAAGAGATTTGAAAGTCCTTCAAATTGACAAAAATACGAAGGAAAAGAGGAGAAGGGAAACCTCTAACGCACCTCGAGCTGTTTCCTTAGAACAGCAACCTCATTCCTCAGTAGTGCATTCTCCGTCTTTAGATCATCTCTCTCATTTTCTGTCACACCCAAATTCCAAGGGCATGACTAGCCGTGAACCATAGATCGATAACCTATGGAACATGTAAGCCTAACAATTAAACTAATAATATAGGAGTGAAAAATAACACTAGCACTAAATTGATCTCATGCCAATATGTCAAAGTCAACATACCTAAACCTGTTTGCCCCAATTATCCAAACAAGTAAAGATGGCTATACGATATATGCTACGGAAGTCACAACACTATTACTCTTCAATCAATTCTCTGAGTCTGTTATTGACACTCCAATCTTTTACCTGAAAATTTTTTATTTTAAAAACATGAGCTAAAAAGCTCAGTGAATGGAAAGGCATGCATATTTAGAGTGGCAGAAAAACATATTTGACATACGACATGTAAATCAAAGATATGAGCTAAAAAACCCAGTGAATGGAAAGACATGCATATTTAGAGTGGCTGAAAAACAACTTTGGCATACGACATGTAAATCAAATGTTTGAAAAAATAACTTCATCAAGATAACCAATTTTCTTAAGAATAACACAATTGGAGTTCAACAAGAAATCATACCACAATGGTGAATCATATCATAATGGTGGAGACTGTACAATATCCAATAATTGATGGGAACCAATACTAAATACCAAAAGATCTCAAGGTTAGATCCAACATCATACTTAGGGTCACCACAGTCTCACCCGGGTCTATTCCCTAAGACGATTCGGTGAAGGTCACTAGGACGCACCAGACACTGTTCTTTCAACCATTGAGCACTAGGGTCACCTCAGCCTCACCTGAGTCTGTTCCCTAGTGGCTAAAGTCACCACAACCTCTCCCGGGTCTGTTCCCTGGACTTTTAATCTTTGCCTCATTCACCATTACTAAGTCTCACCATATAAACAAGTAATACTTCACAAAAGAATTCATCAAAGTAAGGAGAATCGTATGCCACAAGAATTTAGACACTTAGTAAAACATTTTGTAAAGGTAGTAATGAATAAGCATGATGTATTGTTTTTAAAATGTTTAGGGATACGATAAATTTTTGAAAATACGTAGCATGCCAAACCACTCACCTCAAGTCCAAATGATATGCATCTTGAGTGTTGCTTGTTACCCGAAGTAGAGTGAGATGTTATCGATGTCTTTCCTCTTTTTCTCACAATTTCCTTTCTCCTTTGATGATGTGCTCTTCCTTCCTTTTTCTCTCTTTTACTCTCTATTCTTTTTTAAAAGTGGAAGACTAGTTGTGTACTTGTATCTTAATCCAATCCCCAAATGCCCTATTTATAAGCATCCTAGGATTATTCTAGAGAATATTGACATGTGACATTTTAGGGGAGATTTCCTAGAATATTGTACCATATCTCATCTCCTAGATCCTTATAGGTTTCAAGCTTATTTTGCATATGACAATTCCACAAGTATTTAGATTCATCTATAATATGCTAAAGTCTTTTCCAACCTTCTAAGCCTTTTCGAAACTTTCAGGGAGATTCTAAATCTCTCTAGAACCTTCTAGTATCTCTTAAAACTTTATAAAATATTCTTGACTTCCCTAGATTGTTCTAGAACTTTTTGGATTCTTCCTAGAAACTTTTTCAACATTCTAGATTCTTCTAGATTGTTCTAGACTATTCTAGGTTATTCTTGAACTCTCTAGAATCTTCTAGAACTTTCTAAAAACTTCTATAATATTCTAGATTCTTTTTGACTATTCTAGATTTTTCTAAAAACTTCTCCAATATTCTATATGATTCTTTGTAGCTAGTTAACTAGTTGATTTGCCTTTTGTTCAGAGCCTGTATTGTTGCTGCTCTTAGGTCAAGCCAATATGAACATAGAATGGTTCATTGTAAATCACATGCAATGAGCTATAAATATTCTTACTTAATGTAGACACATGGAATATGTTACACTCGCAGCAAGTCGAGGTGATAGATCCTCTCAATAGACTGTCACACCAACTCTATTCGGGACTTTGAAGTGTCTAATACTACTGGACTTGACCCTTCTTTAAATTGAATAACCTCTCAAAGCATTGTAAAAATTCAATAACCAAATTATTATCATTTCTCATTCCTTAACTAGCCAATCAAAACTCAAAGCAAAACCATACAGTTTCACAATCTTGTCAAGTTTCGTCGTTGATTTTGATAAGCTATCTAAGCCTTCACTCCACCAAGCTCTTTAGATTGACATTATAGAACTAAAACTTGATTAAAAATAGTGCCCATTTCAGATTTCACACATTAAAGAATTAACGCAAGGGTAGTTTTCGAGGTTAAACGGTTACTCCATAAAATCCAAGGCAACCTCTGGGAATCTAAAGTAGAATGAATTTGACCTCGTTAATGATAACACCTTTTTGGAAGCAACATTACATGTCCAGGATGTCTAGAACTAAGGTTCACAATTTGTTCTTAATCATTTTTATATTCTCTCTTTCCTAAACTCTCATGATAGTGTTACTAGTCCCCACTTATTACCTTTAGAATAGATCATTAAGATGAAGCACCTCGACATATCACCAAATAACTCATGGCTTCCAATCCATTATTTTATTGTCTACCCTAAGCCTCGCACATCAAACTCATCCATGAGTAACCTAATAATTCTTGTGCACCTCTGAAAAGCAAACTTATCTAACGAAGAAGAAGAAATTGATAATTGACCATTACAAGTTGCAAACCTAAAACCACCAGCATCTACTATCTCATATATTTCTTTCTTTGATTGCCTTCCATTAAAGGTGTTCTCTTCCTTTACCAACTTATTTCTGTATTAAACTTGACCCATATCTCTCTCCCAAACAACTTCCACAATGATCGGTCATACCCAAAATCTCTCTTCCTTAAAAATACTTTATTCTTCAAAATTCATAATATCTTTTCTCCTCTTACTAAAATTAAGTAGTCCAGCTTCGCAACTTTTGATGTGCACATTGTCAAAATATGAATATTTATGCAATTGTAGCTATGTGAGCTAATCTAATATCTGTTTCCCCAGAATTGATTGATTAATCATCATTACTTGAAGCGGGTTTAAAAGATCAACTCTAGAGACTTAGAACCTCCACCCTAACATTTGACATTACCACAAGATTTGTTCCTTTTACAGAGCTAAAAATTCATAAAGAAATAACCAAAATCACCAATATCATCCTAAGTTACCATAGTCATCTTAGAGGATCCAAATATTGATTACATTAATCGAATCATTAGGTCAAATCAAACACCAATTACAATATAAACTCTAAAATTTGCTCTATTGCTTGTCTATTTAAACCTTATTATCCAATCAATTAAGAAGTTCTTCTGTGATATGATAATTTAACACATATCACAATCACTCAAATATTTCCAAAAGAAAATGATATTCATTTTATACTAGTAAGAATCAACGTATTATTTTCCTCAAATTACTATGAATCTCTTTGAAATAAAATTCCAGTAGTCTCAAAATTCTCTAACCATTCAATAATCAATGATCGGCCATTAAATGACTCTTTTACTCTTAAAATATCACTTTTCCAAATGTACACACAAACCATCAATTTAAGATAGAACGAAGTATCTTAAAACTTTTGATTTTTCGGTGCTCCAACAATAACATCAGAAAATTTCAAGTTTTCATATTTTATTCATAAGTATGACTTTCTTCACTAACACCTGATCAAAAACTATACTGTGTTAACTTGCTATTAATCAAGACTATGACTTCACTGATGTTTGATACAACAAAACCTCATGAACAAATAAGACTTTTCATCCACATACTCAAATTCATCCACCAGTCCTATGAAAATAATTCATATTGTTACCTTTTTTTTTACTTCATAACTATCAGATTTTCTATAAATGTGTAACTATAAGATAGTTCAATCTCAATAAGTCTTCTTGAAGTGAAACTCCTTATGACATATTACTATCACTTGTCTTCAAGAATCAAAAGGAAATCTAAAAAGTTATCTTCATAGAGTATAAACCTGACCTTACAAAAATTTTCACTCAAATCTGTAAATGAAGAGAATTAGCCAAACTCCACAACCAAATGAAACAACACATCCTTAAGTTATACTGACGAGTCTCCATGAATAACACTAATTTGGATACCTCTAGGCTTGATTCTTCTTTATATCAACCAAGTAGAATTTTTCTCTTCACACCTATCTTGATAGTAAATGTTATCCAAAAGAAAATTCTATTTTTCATCTTGCTACCATTCTTTGTCAAGAATCAAGAACAACTCCGCAAAGTTATATTTTATGCATTTCAAGCTCACCATAAAGAGCTCACTCATTTGTAATGAGTCAAAATCAACCAAACTCATTAACCAAATTAAAATTTACTCTACTGGTCAAAAAATCACCGTTAATCTCATACTTAGCCAAGTACCCAAAGTTCTAACGATTGGACTTCAATAATTGACTAAAACTATCCCCTTGTTCACATATCAATAGGTCAATTTCCAAATGCAAGGGATTACAATACAAACTTTTGATCAATTTTACTAATTTAATACACATTACTCAATATCATCCAAATGACTTGTTCCTAAATTTATGTCTAGCACCACATCCTTCATGATAACACTGTAAATATTGAAAATGTTTACCAATCATATCAACCTAAATGATGTTGCACCGCCAATAGTCTAGTCTTCATAATGACTTCAATCAAATCTAAGGATAGTCATTAAAGGTATTATCTTCAATAGTTGAGTCACTTTCTTAACCATAAGAAAAACTCCAATAAATCTAATAAAAATTTTAAAAGTCGAGTATCACCATCATTTATATCATCTATCACTATCCTCCACCATTTGGATTATCATGACTTCATTTACTGACTAACCTCCATCCTTCGGATAATCACCATTGACCATATCATATGCAACTATTCTCAACCTTTTGGATTACGAACTTTTACAACTCTACAAGTCATTATTCCATTCCATTGGGCATGACAATAAACTCTGAAGTTTTGGTGTTAAGCAAAAATCGTGATCTAGTTAACTTTCCACGGTGAAGTACTTACATCTAGACACTAAATGAGACTAATAAATATTTTTATGTGAAAATATCCGACTCTTCCAAACACAATAGATTGCATACTAGATACCCAACCACAAAATTAATTTTTTTCAAATATAAGTATAACCATTAAAATGAACTAGTAACTCTCACTTCGTTTACTTCAAAAAAATCTACCCACATATGGTCACCCCATTTCTTGTTTCATCCAACAACATACTCTATTAAAACCATAATGTTATCTTGACTTCAAAATCACCATATGTATCATCTAAGGTCCACAAAAGTAAGCAATGGTCAACCATCACCCATTGTTCCTTTAAGCAATCTACCAATCTCAACTTTAGTGAATCATTATACTAGAAGGTGGCTCCCTTATAATATAAGATGGTACTGTAACCTAAAAGGTTAAAGTTTGAAACTCAAAAATCATCCCAAAACCTTTTTCTCTAAAACATCATCATAAAGAACCAGTGTACTTTGTTGCATCAGTACTTAGGAGAAAAAGCTCTACTGGATGCCAGTAGCAATGGTCGTCCTTAACACTTTAATAAACATATTATCTCGTAACATCTTCACTCCACACTATCAAGTATACTTCTTCCAACTTATATTTACAAAAGTATTCTAGGAACCTTAATCTCCTCTATAAAGATAACACGACTATAAATGCCCAGATGTGTGTCGTAACCTAGGCTCTGATACCACTATTGTCACACCCCAACTCCAAGGGCATGACCGACCGTGAACCATAGATCGATAACCTATGGAACACATAAGCCTAACAATTAAACTAATAATATAGGAGTGAAAAATAACACTAGCACTAAATTGATCTCATGTCAATATGTCAAAGTCAACATGCCTAAACCTGTTTGCTCCAATTATCCAAACAAGTAAAGATGGCTATACGATATATGCTACGGAAGTCACAACACTATTAGTCATCAATCAATTCTTTGAGTCCGCTATTGACACTCCAATCTTTTACCTGAAAAAAATTTATTTTAAAAATATGAGCAAAAAAGCCAGTGAATAGAAAGACATGCATATTTAGAGTGGTTGAAAAATATATTTGGCATACGACATATAAATCAAAGGTATGAGCTAAAAAATCCAGTGAATGGAAAGACATGCATATTTAGAGTGGCTAAAAAATATATTTAGCATACGACATGTAAATCAAAGGTTTGAAAAAATAACACAATCGAATTTCAACAAGAAATTATACCACAATGGTGAATCATATCATAATGGTGGAGACTGTACGATATCCAATAATTGATGAAAACCAATACCAAATACCAAAAGATCGCAAGGTTGGATCCAACATCGTACTTAGGATCACCACAGCCCCACTCGAGTTTGTTCCCTAAGACGATCCGGTGAAGGTCACTAGGACGCACCAGACACTGTTCCTTCAACCGTTGAGTCCTAGGGTCACCTCAACCTCACCCGGATCTGTTTCCTAGTGGCCAGAGTCACCACAGCCTCTCAAGAGTCTGTTCTCTAGACTTTTAATCATGGTCCCACCATTCATCATTACTAAGTCTCACCATATAAACAAGTAATATTTCACAAAAGAATTCATCAAAGGAGAATCGTATGCCACAGGAATTTAGACACTTGGTAAAACATTTTGTAAAGGTAGTAATGAATAAGCATGATGTATTATTTTTAAAATGCTTAGGGATACAGAGAATTTTTGAAAATACGTAGCATGTCAAATCACTCACCTCAAGTTCAAATGATATGCATCTTGAGTGTTGCTTGTTATCGATGTCTTTCCTCTTTTTCTCATAATTTTCTTTCTCCTTTGATGATGTGCTCTTCCTTCCTTCTTCTCTCTTTTACACTATTCTTTTTTAAAAGTGGAGGACTAGTTGTGCACTTGTATCTTAATCCAATCCCCAAATGCCCTATTTATAAGCATCCTAGGATTATTCTAGAGAATATTGATATGTGACATTTTTAGAGGAGATTTCCTAGAATATTATACCATCTCTCATCTCCTAGATCCTTCTAGGTTTCAAGCTTATTTTGCACATGACAATTCCACAAGTATCTAGATTCATCTATAATATTCTAAAGTCTTTTCCAACCTCCTAAATCTTTTCAAAACTTTTCGGGACATTCTAAATCTCTCTAGAACCATTTAGTATCTCTTAGAACCTTGTAAAATATTCTAGACTTCTCTAGATTGTTTTAGAACTTTTTAGATTCTTTCTAGAAATTTCTTCAACATTCTAGATATTTCTAGATTGTTCTAGACTATTCTAAGTTATTCTTGAAGTCTCTAGAATTTTCTAGAACTTTCTAAAAACTTCTCCAACATTCTAGATTCTTCTAGACTATTCTAGATTTTTCTAGAAACTTCTTCAATATTCTCTATTCTTCTAGACTTTTCTAAATTCTTCTTTAAAATTTTTCTTATTTCTTTTAAGATAATATTTTCTAACTAGTTCCTTGCCAAAGTAGAATGGGGTATTACATTTTCAATCCCCGAAAGCAATTTCAGAAGCTTTTGTCTAGCCGAAGGGAAAAGAACAAGTCCAAAGGAAGAACCTGATGAAGAGGAAGTGGAATTACCAGAAGAGTCATTCCTCTTACACTTTCCAGAGGTTTCCTTAGAGCCATCTTCATTCTCGTCTGAACTAGAGGAGAAGGAGATTGGAGAATCTAGGATGGAGACAAAATCCAAAGCAGTTGCAACAACACTGAATAGGAAAAGATTTTCAAGTGACACTAACTCTGAGAAAGGCATTGCGTTAACTTGCTTCACCCTCTTAATGTTTACCACTTCAACCAGATCAGGATCAGGGGCGCTTGCAAAACAAAGGGAGATGCTGGAGTAAAAGGAAAGACAAGATGAGAACTAAGACAAAAGATTCCTAAATCCTCTACCTTTTAGGGAGAAACTCCCCCAGGAGCGAGGAAACCTATTCACTAAGTAGCACCTCTCCTTAGACCTCCAAGAATCCCCAGAGGCAAAGAAGAACCATTGAGACCACTTAACTGGAGAAGAGGGAAGATCGAAAACCAAAGGATTTTCTCGAAACCACCTCTACTAAAAGGAGTAGAAACAAGGGATCTCGTCCTCCTCAAGCTCGTAGAAATAAAGAAACTCAGCAATGGTGGGGAATTCATCAACGTGCTAATCAGAACTGCTAGAAAAGAAAGAAGCTGATTAGCACACCTCACCCCTTAGGAGAAAGGCATGAGGGGGTAAACCGTAGTAAGCCAAGACCCTTCCAATACAAGGATGAATAGGAAGACGAAGACCCATCTCCAAGGAACCTTCAAAGAAACATACTTCACCATGAGGCACAAAGTTGCAAGGTTCGTCAGAGGTCGACACACGTAAAGGTAAATCTAAGAAAGGGAAGAACCTCACCTTGACCCCATCCAAGTCTGAGGATGTCATTGTTGAAGGGGTTAAACAACGAGAATGCCCCCTCTGTGCAATCCCAAAAGAAGTACGTTTCTTGAACAAGAAGTTAAGGGGTAAAGTCATAAGAGACACAAAAGAGTGGAACCCATAAAAGCCAAGAGCTAGGGATCTCCCAGATTCAAGAAGTGTTCCAAAAATCATGAGTAAAAAAGAGAGAGAGAGAGATCCTAGAAGTCTTTGGGGCTTTAAAGACAGTCAGAGATATTTAAGAAACCAAGAGGCACATGAAAAACATAGTCGGTGATCCCTTTGGTTTCCTAATTGATGATAACAACTACGGTTTTGGAAAGCAGTGGGGTAGATGCAGTGACGCCCAATAATTCTCATTCTAATAAATATACAAATATTGAGGTCACAGTCTAGAACAAGAAGGAGAACTTAACATTTCCTCATCCTTTGCCCCTTCCTCATCAGCACCTCCCTCGTCCTCATCACAATTTCCAACAGTAGAATAGAAGAACAGCTAACCTCTTTAGACGGCCAAGCCATCCTTTGCTCGTAAGCTATTTCCCCCAGGGCTCTTCTTGATGAACTGACTAAGATCGGATTGGTATTGTCATCATAGTTCTAGCGAAAGAAACGTCATCTCAATAGATTTGCCTTTGAAGGAGTTCAGACATCAAGTTGTTTACTCTCTTTGTCAAATCCAGCAAGCCTCTTATAGTTGTAAGGAATGTCAAGATCACCATCTAACGCCCCCGGAAGGAGCTAGAAGCGTAACAACCAACGTCACACCAAAAGAGCTTTGAAAAACCCCCTGCTGTCAGCAGACTTTAACATTCCCTTGATATTTTTCAATCATTCCTCGCACTCAACAAGCTAAGAGAGATCCAGCACAACAAGGGAGGTCATAGAAGCTCTTGGTGAAGCTGTTGGTAAACTTTGTTGAATATTTACCTCAAGGAGATCTAAGGGCCTCCTCGAAGCAAAGAGGGGGACAAGGGGAATGCAAAAAAAAAAAAAGCCTATAGTGACACTAATAGAATAAAAAACCATTGAAGAACAATATAGATTGTATTAAGCAGCTTCAAAAACAAAACGTGTTCAGCGTTTACATTGGAAAGGGGGAAAAGAATCCTAAGTCTAAGAGCTTGAGGGGGAAGGAGGGAGAGAGCTTGGCTGCTTAGTAGTGGACACGCATGGTGGATTAGCAATAGGAACCTCTGGAACAGGCAGGTGTATAGAGGCATCAACCTCGGTCAGAGCTCCAGTTACCAGCTCAGTAGAAAAAGGGGCAAAAGATCAGTCGATATAAGAGTTGACGAAGCTTCACGAGTGGCAACTGCAGGGTTAGATGGAAGAGGTGGAACGTTTTGATTCAGGGCCTTAGTTGGGGGAGTGAACACCATGAGAGTAGTCTCAGGAGTAGGAGAAGCCAAAGTGTTCTCTCCACTCTCCGCTTGGGTCATTTTTCCCTTCTCCTCAGCGACTTCGTCTGCTTGGGCTGTGTCAAAAGCAAAATCCAGATCAGGATAGACCTCTTCAGCTATGACTTGAAATGCTAGCCACCCTTTGGCCCACTCAGTGGTGACATCATCAAACAGTTTAGCAATTAGGTCATCTTTCTTTTTAGCAATGACTCTTTGTTCCTCCAGCTCGCCCCTAATAGCGTCATTCACCTTTGCCAGAATATCATACTCCGTCTTCATACTCTTATAAGAGTCATAAGCTTCAAGAGCATCTCGGTTGGCCATGATCCACCATTCCGTCTTTACCTTGAGCTCCTCCTTTGTCTTCCCCAGTTCCTCCTTGGATAGCTTATTCGCAGCCTCTAAATCAATAATGAGGGAGGCATGCTTATCAACTTGCGATTGCAACTCCTGTATTTCAGACCCGAGGCTGTTATTGGCAGAGGTCAGCTCTGTATTCTTGAGCTCAAGAGCTCTAGAAGCCTTTGAAGAGCCCTCCAGAGATTGGATCCTCGTCAGGAGACCACTACCATGGATAGCCACCTAGAAGCCAGGAGAACCCCGAAAGCTATGGTCAGTATGAAGAAATAAAAGTAAGACAAGTTAAAAAGAAAGGCGAGAGAAGCCAGATATTTATCGAGGTGGCCCCGAATAGGAGAGTAGAAATGGAAGACCCAAGAGGCATCGTAGCAGCCCTCTGGATGTCGGATTCGGGGATGATGGAGACAAAGACCTCTGTAACATGCTTGACATTGCTAATAAGAAAATCCTCACCTGCCATGACCTTGGGAAGTCCCTTACCCCCAACTTTGGAACCTTTTAGAGGCGGCTAAGGAGATTCTCCGTCCGAGCTAGTGGGAAGAAGCTGGAGAGAGATGTGGTGACTATCTCCAGAGCCCTCTTAATTTCTAACGGAGAAGGGGAGGTCTGGTCAGGGCATTGGCCCTTGGCCTCTCCATAGGAAGAAAGGGTTACCCTTTGAGGAAGGGAGGTTTATGCAATGACTCGAGTACTTGATTGAGGTTTAGGGGTCGTCTGAGTTGGAGAAGGAAAGGTGGGGGTCAAATCAAACTTTGACACTTTGGTAGAAATAACAGAACCACTATCAGCTTTAGCCTCCATCTTACGCTTGCTCCCACTTCTCCCCCTCCTCAGTTGGCTCAACTTAGCTAGGCGATCCTTCTTAGTTGGCTCCATTAATGAATAACTTGGAAGCATCATGTAGACAGATCAATATAAGAAAAAAGAATAGAGTTAGCAGACAGAGAGAAAAAGTGCCACCTGTCGCCTTATCAGTCACAAAACAGAAAGAAGAATGGGAGCCTCAATAGGAAGAAGAATGTGAACTTCCACAGAAAGGGTAGTAGGAAATTTTGTCGATGACGGTGGAAGGCTGAACCCTAGCTCTACGAGGAGCCAAGGTTTGATGAGCTCAGGATATGGAGTAGAATTGCACTTCTCCAATTCTAGCAGTACCTGCCTATCCTCAGTGTTGAGCTCAGGACGAACACTTGAGAGACAATTTAGAGAGAGAAAAATCAAAAAAAGACATTAGAAACTGACCTCAGTTGGTTCAAGCAAAGGCTTACTTAGGTTGTGAGGGGAAGACCAGGCTCTAGGGATTGGAAGAGTGTCCACCTTATGTGTAGGGTTATACTCCCAGTGCGAACCCCCTATGAAGAAGAATTGTTTTTTTCCAGTTCTTATGGAAACTTGGTAGACCAGAAATGCTTAATTTGACATTTGCTCGCTTGGAGTGGGAGATGTATAGGAAGCCCTCGGAAGAAGGAAGCTTGACGTTGAAAAGATCCATGAGCAAAGAAATAGTGGGGACCTCAAGTTTGCGAGTCTTAAAGAAAACTAGGAGATCAACCAGGACCCCCTAGAAGTTAGGAGAGAGTTGGACAGGACGAATGTTAAAATGCTAAAGAACACTTTTGATGAAAGGGTGTAAGGGAAAATGCAGACCGTTTTCAAAAGCAGCGGTGAAGAAGTAGACCTTCTTATGGACTTGGGAGACGTATGAGATGAATTTTTCAAGACACCAACATTGGACCCCTAGAGGGAAGCTATAGCGAATTTTGATGAGCTCCATCAATGAAGGAGAGACTTCATTGGGGCTCACAAGCTCTGCGTGCCCCAAGGCAGATCCTATGCCCACAGATGAGACCCCCACACCACTTACTTTGCCTTACCTTTGTCAGGGTTCTTGGGCCCTGGAGAGGAAGTAGAGGGAGGCACCTCAGTATTCACCTCGCCATCGATGGATTCAACACCAGAGAAGTTATCAAATTCATCTCTTACATCTCCTAGGTCAACATCCTCTTCGACAGACTTGCCACCCATAAGGGAATCAGAGGAGGGATTGGTTTCAGAAGGAGCAGACATGATTGGGCAAGAGAAAGGGAGATTGAAGGAATGGTAGAGAGGAGGGACACTGATTAAGCACTCCCTAATAACCCTAAGGTCAGAACAGTAGCTTCCAACACCAAGAATTCGTACAATAAAACCCTAATCCATAAAGAGAGGAAGAGGAGACAAGCAATAGTCTTGGTTCCAGGAATAAAAGAACAAAAATGCCCAGAAATGCAATAACCACCTCAAACTCGAGGGATCCAGAACGAAAATATGAGGTAAAGGGGGGCAAAAGACGTACCAAAGTCTGAGATAAGCGACGAACCACAACTTGGAGAGAAATCAGAGGAAGGGTGTAGTGAAAATTTTCGAATTGAACTAAGAAAATTTGATTTTAAGTAAAGAATCAGGAAACTTCGAACCAGAAAGCTAGAATTCGAGAAGAGGGGAACGGAGGTGGAAGTTGAATAAGGGAAGAAGGCGGTTCTGGTAGCTGTTTGGGCATTTATAGCTTGAAAACGTGTGCTATAATGTGCGCGGGAATCGAGGAAGCCATGATTACTAAGAATTGTCAAAGGACAATTTCCACGGGCAAGTCAGGGTCAGCCTGTACTGGTCCAACTCGGTTTTAAAGCAGCTCAGTCCCCGTCCAAGCTCGCTTGCACCAAGGGCTGGGGGGACAACTGTGATACCTAGAATAAATCCTAAATATGAGCTCACGCTTAAAGGTCAAGTCAGAAGGTTAGACGAGGCTCGTAGAGCTCAGAAGTCTAGAGCTAAAAGTTCCCCCCAGTCGAGATAATAATGGAAATGATAAAAAAATAGTTGGATGACAGCAGACACCCCCAGAGCAATAGAAAGCTGGCATCAAGGCATAAAACTCTTAATCAACCAAGATCTTCTCCAAACATCAAGGAAGATTCTGCGAGAAAAAGGCAAGGATCTCGGCAGAGATCCCACTAACACAAGCAATAGCCCTATAAATGCTAAACAATGCCTCCAAGTCGGGGCGAGCAACACTAGATACATGAGAGATGTGAGAGAGAACCCTAGTTTCCTCCACAGAACATTGTAAAGCATCCCAATAATCAGTAAAGAAAAAGGGAGCAAGAGTCTCCATTGAAGAGTGAACTAGCTGAGCTCCTGTGTCGGTAAACCACTATATTTTTATCGTGTTCCTTTTCCCTTCCTTGTATTCTCTAAGTTCTCCCTAACAATCAACACAAGCCTAGTAGCTCAAATTCACATTGTCTTACACCATCCACATCTTCTGCTCATCCTCGTCAATTTACACCATCATCTTCTGTTTATGAATTGTGAACTCTGGCAGTACATATATTTCATAGGAGACTTTGGTCTTGTTATATCTTGCAAACAGTTCCTTCTTATGGCCTCGCAAATGGTAATTCAAAAAAATAAAGCTGACGATGCCAGGTTTTTCGCCGGTTAATCGAGGTTAATAGTGTCAGTCAAAGTGATCGACGGTTTTGCTTGATTTAGAATCCATGAATTTTGACCTACTCTCTTATTTTTTTTCTTTTCACTTTAATTTTAAATTACCTAATTAAATAAAAAATTTAAAAATTAATTATTATTTAAAATATAAATATTACATAATCTATGTTCTATTTTTGGTATTATAGTGTCTTTAGGTACAATGTTATTGCTAGGGCGTACTTGTGTGTTTGTATATTACTAGTTGGTGCACACGTGCGTTGCACGTGAATCATTGTGAGCTATGATTTGTGTAGTTAACATGTTTATGTTTGTTTATTTTGACATCAAAGTAGGACTAAATTCATTCAAAATCTGAGAAAGAAATAAAAAAAAATTAAGAGAAAAATAATGCTATAATACCTAGAAGGCTTTCTCAACAAATAGTTTAACTACTCATCAACAGCTGGTGAGTAAATCAATCAGCAAGAAAATATTGACATTTTTATCTATCTTACTTTTAATCTATTCTAGTAAAAAAAAATTAATCCGTTCCGTCCACATTGCATGCTACCAATGGAGAAAATTTCTCATTCTTTTTCTAGGGAGATAAAAGTCAAAATTAAGAAGAATGAAGAAATTGTGTTACTCATAATAGAACGAAGAATTGAAATGGAAGCTCAGAATAACAACTCTCAATCCATCTCTCTAACCATTAAACTATCAATTACTACTCATCCAATTTTCTTTGATCTCTAACCAGACAAAAATTCAATAGAAATTACTGAACAATAGTTAAATACAACTGCCAACATTTTTGAAGGAAGATTGAGCAATAGTTGAATGACATGTTTAATCAAACTTTTCATTCTATTTTTGCTCATATCCTTTCCATTATATAATGAACCAATTGTACATGCTGACATAGTAACAACTCAATAGATATCCTCCCTTTCAAATGAAATTTATTAAGAAGCTTTGAATGTATCAATTCCTTCTGCATTATTTGTGGCAAGTGTTCATACCAAGGGCATTGTTTCCTCGTAAAATGAAATAAATTCCCTGGGATTGTTTAATTCCTAATATGAGAACCATAATAAAAATTAATTCAAGTTTTCAAAGAAGGAAAACATCAATCCAAATAGAAATTGTTTCAAACATCCAACAAAAAATTGAATTAATTTATCATGCTTTACATGACATTAATCTAATGTGGTGCACATTCTATCACAGAAGTCTTCATAATAGTCTCGCAACGAATGACATTTGTAATCATTCCTTTAAACCCTTCTCCTGAATTAGATAGCTTTCAGTCTGAACCTTCTCCAAAATTTAGACTGAATCTAAAGAAGAAAGAGAAACAGGAAATGAAGGAACGTAATGGGAGGTTGTAGTAAAAAGTCAATCTCATCATCAAGTTTATTCTGTTTTGTTTTTTTTTTCCAATCTCATCAAAAAGTCGATCTCACCATCTATTCATCTTATTAACCTGATTCAAAAGGACAGATTCCAAAGTGGTGAAAAAGAATATGGTTTTAGGTAGACAAATCAATGAAATGCATATGATTAAACCACATAGAGATGGATTCTTAAATTTATAAGGTGTGATTTGAGTCTAGTTAAGTAATTGTGAGGGCATGAGGAAAATAGATGAGGGAAATTTTTTGCCTAGGAAGAAAACAAGACCGATGCGGGAAAAAATAGAGATTTTAGCACTTTAGTAAGGTGTTGAAGTAAGGGCTCGAGTAGTAATAGATGAGAAACAAAGAGTAGTTAATGTAGCAGGGATTTGAGACAGAAAATTAAGGTTATAGGGTTAGTTTCAATGGTTTAAAATATGATTTTAAAGCAAGATAGCAAGATAAACTTCCAGTATGAGATATGGAAGAATAAGGATAATAAAAGAAAAGGGTTAGCCATAACTAAAATAGTAAAGGACTCAGTGAAGAATAAGTGAAAGGGGAGAGAAAGAAAAGAAGCAGACAGACGACATAAAACTATTCATATTACTAAACAACACCATGTGAGAATAGAAATAACAAATGGTTAATTCACAAAAGAAGTACATCTATTGAACTAACCAATTCACAAATAAATTATGAATTAATGATATTGGTAAAAAAACATGAGACAGGTTTTCTTTTATGCACAAAAAGCCTATTTTAAAATTTGAGATGGTTTAATATTTTTTTATGATTTTTTCGATATCAATGTCATAAAACAAGCAAATTTGTAGCTCAAAAATTAAAACTTATGATAAATATTCAAGATTATTTTACCAATGTTAAAAGTTCCCTTGTCTCTCACTCCGTCAGACACCCATTTGAAAAAATTTCACCAAGAACTTAAAATTACACCAAAAAATATGCTTTTTTACAAATTATATTATCACAAATCCGAGTATTTAATTCAAACACTTTTCTTTTAAC
Source organism: Ilex asprella (assembly GCA_023539305.1). Classification (NCBI taxonomy): domain Eukaryota; kingdom Viridiplantae; phylum Streptophyta; class Magnoliopsida; order Aquifoliales; family Aquifoliaceae; genus Ilex; species Ilex asprella. Next base: position 31,062,438 of record CM042184.1, on the reverse strand, counting down.
TACTGAATGACAGGTAACTTCAGAAACTATAAACTAAGCATAATATTCACAGAGTGCATCCTGTGATAATTTCAATCTTAGTCAATATCTTTCATATTTACCAACAAATACCCATAAACACACAAAGAAACTACAAGCAGACAAAAATCAGAAATATTTTCATAGTAAAAGTATCATATTTGTGAGTAATAGAGACACATATATGATGAACAAACACTCTTTCAAAACAAATTCAAAAGGAAGCTCTCAAATAAACAAGCATTGATCCAAAATTATGAACAAATAACCCTAAATGCAAACAAAAAAGAACTACCTCAAATTAATCACATGAGCACTCCCCCAAATTAAAACTAAAAAATATAAATAAGTAATGGAAGAATTGAAAAACTAAAAAGTTATAAAGTTGTTGTCAATTCTTACCTGATAACATTCAAATACATACAATCACATACATAGGAAAAATGAGGGCCTTCCAACCCTAAGAAGAAGGGATCTAATTTTCTGTCAGATTTTTTTAAATAATTTTCCTAATCTCATGATGGAGAGTTGTTCACCAAAAAAAAAATATAGTACCTGGTGAAAAATTATGCCGCTAGTTCTGCAACGACAATACAAAATGGGTTTGTGTGTCTTATAGGGAAAGAGATGCAAGAGAAGGACCTAACTGAATTACACGACAACATATGAAAAGGGAAAAATGTGTAGAGATGAAATTATTGACATTCAGATTGGTAACGGGTGGAAGCAAGTACCGTCTGTGAATTAATTGTAGAAACGTGGATGATGAAAGCTGACTGTATATTCAATTGTGTTGGCGTGAGAGAGATATATATATATATATAATAGACAGAGAGAGATGAGGATAGCAAAAATTCAATTAACGTTACATTTGAAGGAGAGATAGATGAAGAGAATATTATCGTAAGAAATGGATAATAAAAAGACTAATTAACATTAAGCAAGGAGAGAGAAAGATAGACGAAGGGGTGGACATTAAAAAATTTGGAGGATAAGTATGGTATAATTGTAGTGTTAGAGGGTAAAAGTGAAAAACAAATATTTTTCACTCATGCTGGCTTTTTAAAGTAGTATAGATTTTCAAGGATTAATTACACTAGAGGTCCCCAAAGTATAAATTTTGTCTCATTTTGGTCCCCAATGTTTCAATTACTTCATTTTGGTCTTTAAAGTATTGGATATATTTCTAGATGGTCCCTTAAGCAGACAACGCCCAGATTACTAACAATTTTTTTATCATAAACTTGTCACTTGATACTTAAATATGAACAAAAAAATAATTTGGATAACTCTTAACTAATTTTTTACTCAAATTTTGGTTAAATAGTTACCTAAATTACACAGTTTTGATCATAAAGTATCTAAATTTTGGTCAAAAGCTACTTATATTACACATTTTTTTTTTGGTTAAAAGCTACCCAAATTTTGTTTAAGACCTATTAAAATTATTTTTTGTACATATTTATGTATTACGTGACAAGTTTATGATAACAAATCGTTAGCAATCTGAACGTTGTCTGTTTGAAAAACCATATCGAAACATATTCAATACGTTAGGGATCAAAATGATGCAATTGAAACATTAGAGACCAAAATGAGACAAATCCCATACCTTGAGGACATCTATTTATTTTTATTTATTTTTCTTATGTTTTTCATAATTGAAATCTATTTTTATTATCTATTATCTTGCTTTCTATTATGTTGTGAATAGCAAATTATTTTGACATACTAGAAGTTGTAGTTTATGGTCCATCCAATAATATTTATTTACATTATTTATTATGCATATTTATCATGTTTGTAGGATTTAATACACAATTTGAGGTCAATGAAGAACAGTCTAAGAAGTAAAAATAGAAGTGGACATTATTGGGTTTATGGGTGCTCGAAGTGGCAAACGCACCACTCGAGTGGTAAGGTGGATCAAGACGGCTTTAATGCCTATACAAGACTTTGCTCAACGCCCATTCTTGTCATATTTCACTGTTTGAGCTTAGTTCTTCCTTTCTTTTGTTTTTCAAATGTTAGAATCTTACCTTATTACATTTTGGTCTTCCATAGTTATCACAAATCATTATTATCATTATTTTTGAGTAAGGATGGGTAGAAGAGGGCATGATAGAATGCTAGTTCTTATAATATATCATGATTTGAGTATCCTAGATTTTAAGAGGTCTGTAGGACGAATGATCAACACTTGATAGTGAGACGCCTCAAAATTCGAGGGTCCTTTTTAAACTCGTTGATAGCCTGTCAATCTGCAAAATACTCGTGGATACCGCATAATCAGATACCATATTATTTCACTATATTCACTAATATCATAACAAAATGGAACTTGGACAGAGTCTCCTTTGCATTGGAGTACTACCCAACACATAACATGTTCACATTATTTATATGATCATTCTAAGGTCCAAATCCCAAAGTTTAGGACTTACTGGTAACTGTAAGACGTGGTACCGGTACCTGAGCCCTTAACAGCGTGGTACCTATACCTGTGAGTCTAGGTACCAGTATCTGAACTCTCTACATGTCAGGTATTTGTGAGGTACCGGTGCCTAGGGTCCAGAGTTTTTACAAACTCCAAAAAATCCAAATTTTAACCCAATAACTCGTACACCACCATTTCATTTATATGTTTTGCAAAAGAATAATGTCCTATTACATGCCTTTGTCAATAGTTCAAGTTTTATACAAAATTTATACAAAGCCAAAACATAATATATAAGAAATTACAACATGTAATTCAAGAGTCACAACCCAACTCTTTCTTCGACACA
>CM042184.1:31017129-31054003 GCA_023539305.1 Ilex asprella | reverse complement strand
TTTATAAGGCTAAAATGGGACCAAGATCGCGACATTTAAGTTTCAGAATTCTTTCGGTTGTACCAGTACAATACTCTACCGGTAGGCTGTACCGGTAGCTCGAACTCTCTGGACCAAAGTATACCGGTACACTGTACCGGTACAATACTCTACCGGTAGGGTTTTGCCCCGTTTGGCCTTTTTCCTCCGTTTTTCATTTTCATTCCATCCTAATCCCTTCCAAAACCAGCTCAAACTTTCACAACATACATTTGTACCCCAAACATAGTTGTTAGAAGTTCTTTTACAATTCATGTCACCCATTCACTAGCTAAACTAGCTTTAACAATGATTTACACGGACATTCAAAATTTTTACTTTTCCAACCTATCGAATTAAAACACACATCACTACACATATCCACACTTTTACCCCAAGTAGTTTCTATATATTTATATATACATATATGAAAGAAAATGTGGGGTGTTACACACGCTCAATAGGGTATCTCCTAAGGAGGCTACTCCCTACCCTATATGCATATGAAATGTCACATGTAAGTCATCACATCAAACATCTATTCAAATACATACATTTCATAAATGAATGCTACAATTTCATGCCATGTCATGAGATAGAACTCACACATGCAATGCAAACCCAAGCCATGTCATGCATATGCATTCGGGCATTTTAAGCTTCTGCCTTTGATGTTAGACATCCAATCATCATTTTATAAAAATCTCATGTCTTTCTTAGAGTAGGTATTTATGGAATTCCACCAACGGTCACCTAACTGGCACGACATTTTTGGAATTCTACCAATGGTTTTGCATACACCGACACACTTTATTGACTCAATATCAACGGGAGTGCGTATCCGAAATTATTGGGTCTTGCACCCGAGGGATAATCTAGCCCTTCTTGCTAACCCCAACACGTTTATTTAATGTAAACCCGTGCAACTCGGTTGAACCTCAATCCAACCTTCTTGACCCCATGTGTCAACCCACCAAGGATGGTGTTTGATCAAAAACATGCACACGCACCCACACTCATGACGAATGCCTATGAATGTGATGCTACCTGTGCATATGTGAATGTAATATGCAATTACATTTCATATCATCATAAATCTAATCGTATAATTGCCATTTGTGTTACATGCTCATCATATCTTAAGCATACAATGAACGTATCTAATCCCACAAACATTTTCAATTCCTCAAATGTCAATTACATCATAAATCATATATTAACATTTCACACCATCACTAAGCATGTTATAACATTTTCAATTCAAATAATGTACTTGGGTCTCTAAGCATTTTATTAAACACTTAGTAGGCAACATTATGTAAACACATATCATGCCCAAACAACACATTATCCATGAGATTCATATCAAGCAATTTCATTAAACCCAAATCATACAAGAATTGGTTTTAAAATATTCTCATACCCTTTTTTCATATTCTAATAACCCTAGGTATATGCTATGCATGAGAATTCATCGCTAACACCCTACCCATTTCATATTTCAACCATAGGTTGAAAATAAACCTAGTTAGGAAATGAACCCTACTAGTTGACCCAACAATTGAATTAGTGAACCACTGACCCAGTCCCTCTGTCAATTTGATGTCCAATCCTGTTCTGATAACTATGGATATAGGGGATGCACCGGGTTGAACTTAATGGTGAAGTCTACATCCCGATGTAGAGGCAATCCTAGTAATTCGTCTAGAAAAACATCCGCAAAGTCACAAACTACCCGAGGTAGACCCAAATCTTGTCTCACCTTGTTTTCAAGTGTAAAGCTCGCAAGCTAACCCATCAACTGTTCATGCAAACGAGAGTCATACATGACTTGGAGGTAAAACATTGTGTTTTTCTCCCTGAAACTTGAAACAAACACCCTCTGGTGTATAAGTAGTGACCCTCTTCCAATCACAATCAATGATGACTCAATGTGCCGCTAACCAATCCACCCCAAGGATGCCGTCTAACTCCGACATGTCCATAACCCTAAAGTTTACCATGAGTTGGATCCTCGAGATCTCTAACTCATCAATTTGAACCCTAACTCCTAGGAGAGAACTTACATGTAATGACTTTTTTAAGGTCTTAACCTCTAAGCCCAAATCTTTTACACAAGATGCAACAATGAATGAATGAAATGCAGCTGAATCAAATAATACCCTTGCCCATAAACGAGAGAGTAGAAATGTACCCTGAATCACTGACTAGTCTGCTGGCTCAGTTTGTGGTGTGATGGCGAAGACTCGTCCCTGGGTCCCTAAAGACCTTGCTTATAAGCCCTATCCTCGGCCTCGGCCTCGGCCTCGGCCCACACCCTAGCCCATCTGACCTGGTTGATGAGTCCCGTACGTGAAGTAGTAGGGGCCTGTGTAGCTCATGTGATTGAGGCCCAATATTTACAATTATTAATGGAAAATATTAGTTATTTAGTTATGCAAGTGTGATAAATATAGTAATTTATTCAAGAACTAATGTTATGCTAATAAAAGATGAGTTGTGACTATTTTACAGAATAATAACATGAAATGGGAGGAAGATTTTGCGTTCGGACGGATGAGGAGTACGCTTCCGGACGTAAATGGCAGAAAGGTGAAAAACAGGGGAAGGAGCATTCTGGAAGTTGCATTCGGACGGTTGAAAAACACACGTCTAGATGTGTGTCAAGGTTCTACCAACGCCAGATTAAGAGTTCTAATGGAAATCAACCTTTCTCGAATAAAGTTATAAATACATATTGAAGACCTTAGACCTGAGAGATACAAATTCTTTTATTACATTTTGGTATTTTTATTATGTCTGGCTAGAAGGCTAAGCTAGGGCTAGGGGATAACCTCTCAATGAAGTACGATATTGTTATTGACTCCAAGCTTAATGATTCATGATGCTTTGTTAATTTAACTTCTGATCTTTTAGCAAAGTTTTTATTCTATAAAAATTCTTAAGTTGGTGTGCCATGTACATCGATTGCTTGAATTTTTATATGAGTAAATAACTGGTTATTCCATTCTTGAGGTAATTAGCATTATTTCATAAAATAATATAATTGGTTGATTAATCAGCTTTTGAATAATCTTTTGATTATAATTTTTGACTTTCTTCCTTGATTTGTTATTTGAATTAACCGACATTTGATTCTTGTTTCAAGTTTGGATATGAGTCTTTAATCAGTATTGTATGAAATTGAGAGGGAATACCCGATGCTCTAGAATTTTATATTACTGTTTTAATTATTTAAATTAATTTTCTCCACTCAACAATTTTTCAAACGAATCATTTATTTTTAAGTTTGTTTTAGAATTTGTGTATTGTTTTCTTATTACAATTCCTTGAGGGTTCGACTTCGGTCTTCTGAGAAATATACTACTTCGCTTAACCTACGCTTGGGGTACAATATTAATGTTGAAGCATCAAGCTTGAAGTTGGCGTTGGAGATGGAGGCCCTCTACCTGACAGCCTACAGTGACTCTCAACTCATAGTCAACCAGGTAAAGGGAGACTTTGAAGCAAAGGAGGAGAGAATGCAATAATACCTCTCGGTTGTCCAAGCACTGCTTAGGAAGCTTACCTACTTCGAAATCAACCATGTGCCTCGAGAGGAGAACACCATGGTAGATGCCCTTGCCAAATTTGCTTCTACCAATATACTCATGGGCCCGACACTGACAGGCCACCATTTCAAACATAGCACCTCCAAGACAGAAGGCGATGATGCCAATTGTATATCCTCGGAGTCCAACTGGATGACTCCTATCTGAGCTTACCTAGAGAAGGGCACCCTCCTAGACAACCCAGTAAAAGCAAGAAGATTAAGAGTGAGAGCGTCTAGGTATGTCATCCTATAAAATACCCTCTACAAGAAAAGCTATTCCCTACCACTACTTTGCTGCCTAACCCCTGAGGAAATCGATTATGCCATGAGGGAGATCTACGAGGGAGTATGTGAAAATCATTCAAGAGGGCATGCATTGGCTCACAAAGCAGTCAAACAGGAATATTATTGGCTTACTATGATTAGTGATGCCTGCGATTTTGTCAGGAGATGTGAGAAATGCCAACGCTTTGCGAGTGTGCCCAAACAGCCACCTAAAGAGCTCACCACTATTCAGAGCCCAGGGCCCTTCTCCATGTGGGGGATCGATATCATAGGTCCCTTCCCTGTGAGTCGGGGCCAGTGCAAGTTCGTAGTGATAGTCATCAACAACTTTACTAAGTAGGTAGAAGCCGAAGCCCTAGCTAGAACAATAGATTAGAAGATAAAGGACTTCATATAGAGGAGTCTAGTCTGCCACTTCAGAATACCTCACGATATTGTGAGTGACAATGCCAAGCAGTTTGACAACAAACTCCTCAACAGTTTCTATGTAGACCTCCAGATCAAGCAGCCCCACTCCAGCTTCGCTATCCACAAGCAAACAGGCAAGCAGAGGTTATAATTAGGACCGTCCTACGCAATTTGAAAGCCAGACTAGAGAGTGCAAAAGGACAATGGGTAGACAAACTCCCAGGAGTACTACGGGCCTATAGGATGACTCCACAAGGCCCCATGAGTGAGATCTCTTTTTCCCTAGCCTATGGGATAAAGGCGGTCATACTCGTCGAGATTGGGATACACTCACTCGGGGTCTAACACCATGACCCTACAAATAATGAAGAAGGTATCCGCATCAACCTCAACTTGGTAGAGGAGGAGAGAGAGATAGCCATACTCTGGAATACAGAGTACAAGCATCGCATGATCAAGTACTACAACTCGAGGGTGAAGCCTCGTTTCTTCTTACCTGGAGACCTAGTCTTTAAAAAGGTCAACCTATCTACCAAGGACTCTCGGGAAGGAAAACTGGAACCCAGTTGGGAAAGACCCTACACGGTCACAGAGGTGGTAAGGCCGGGCACCTACAGAATCCAGTATTTTAAAGGAAAAGTCCAAGCCCATCCATGGAACGTAGAGCATCTGAAGAAGTATTAACAGTAGCTGGGGGCAGTGAGTTATAAGTTGGTGGTCACTATTTAGACTATTTACTTTTTATTTTGGTTAATTTTGTTCAAATATTTACTTCATATTATGAAATAAAATTTCGCAATATTTTTTCAAAATTTGTATTTCTTTCTAGTTCATGAAGCCTTTACAAAAGATAGAATCTGACCTATCAACAAAAAATGTGAATACAATATGACACTCATTGCCTCCGCTCCCATCATTGCTCACGTTCTCCTCATCAATCTCTGGAGCCTCATAAGGTAAAAAGCTAGAAAAGTCAAAAGTAGGGAATGATGCTGAGACCTTCCTCCTGAGCACATCATAACCGTCAATTAAGGCGCCTGCCTTGGCCCTCTCAACATCATCCCTCATCTTCTCTATCTCTATAGAGTGAGCATATGCCCTAGTAGCTCTCTCAAGTGCTACTCGAAGGTCAACCTCTAGATGGGTAGCCCTCTCATGTGCCATCCTCAATTGTTTTGTGGCATCCTCTCGTGTCTGTCACTTGACCCCTAACTGCTTTGTGGCATTCTCTCGTACCTATCGTGGAAGCCCTAACTACTCTTCAGTAGCCTCGCGTGCCTGCCTCTCCGTTACCTGGCTATCGATTACCTCCTTGATCTTCAACGTATTTGTAAACAAGCATGGCAAAGCAGCAACCACCTATAGGCATTCGAAGGTGAATATATAAAGAAAGCTAGGTACAAAGCCATAGTATAAAGGAAGAAAGCAAGGTACAAAGCCAAAGAGGAGTGTGGAACTTACCAAAGCAAAGCCCTCCACAGCAGCGTCAACAATGCCCTCTGGGCCTCAGGAGGCAACCTCTTGAACCTCCGTGTAGGTTACAAACCCCCAAAGTATCTCCCTGGCCAGGCTCACATCACGCAATAGAGATATTGGGCATTACCCGAAACGAGATAACTAGGCGGACTCTCTGTCCTGGTAGGAGACCATGTCGGAGCCCCAGCCACCACAGTAGTGTTGAGACCATCTGGAGCTTTATCTCTTGCTCGGCAGATAGTGTCGCCGAAGCTATAAGGAAGCCAGTTACACTATGAGAACAAGTATGTTACAACTAGAATGAAGTTAAAGGAGAAGTCCTTATCCGACCTAGTCTTTGGAACAGTATCCCATCTCGAGGGCACCAGGTCACAATCAGTCTCTGTGGCTCACTCTCCTCTAAAGAAGAAGAACTTGGTCTTCCAACTATAAGATTCGAAGGAAGCCTAGTGATGAACTTACCTAACCTTGGGGCAAAACGGTACCACCCCTGATGACGGGTGGGATTCTCCAAAAACACGTATGTAGCCAAAAGACTCCTTAAAGGGGGGAGGGACGTCGGCATTATGGACTAGCTGACATAGTGCAAAGAATCTTAATAACACCCTCCACCCGTTAGGAGCCAGCCTCCCGGGAACCAACGACAGATGTCCTAGAACCCGACATATGGGCCTAGGTATCGAAAACCTTAGGCCTGTCTCCAAAATGCCTTCATAAAATACGACCTTGCCCAAAGATTTGTAGCATGTTGTCTCGCCACCCTCGGCATGACGACACATCGTAGAAGGAGGGGGTGCGGTACGAGGAAACTATAGCTGCAATATCCTTGTCGTAGTAAAGGGAGCTAAGTATAGAGGCTACCATAAAACCATTGCCTCCATCAGTCCCCAAGCCACACTCGGGTCCCGAGTAGTCTCTTGCTAGCCTGAAAGAACACCCGCAAGAAACAAAATCAAGATAGTGCCAAAGAAATCCATACCATCAAAGGAGTAAATATAAGCGCTAAATAGCATACCTTGAGAGCCCGTTCTATGCAGGTCGTTTATTGACCGCTTCCTTGCACTTCCCAAGGTGCCATCCGACTTGCCTACATGCTTTCTTGAGCTTCCCATAGCACTCAAGTCATCGTCATCGCCAATGGCGCCTGCCTCATCACCAAAGGCATACCCCTCTATGACTCCTATGCCTAACGCCACATCAAGGTCCCTAGCTGAGAAGGCGCTTCCTGAATTAGAGCTAGCGTCGCCCATGGTACCCAGCGCTATTCTGGCGCCACCTATGGGGTTAGGCGTTCCTCTCTCTCCTAACTCTCCATCTCACCCACTCTTTGTAGCACCACCAACACCAAAACAGCTGAAAGTGCCTCCTAACCCCAGAGACCAGGCGTCTGCTACACTCCCAAAGTTGCCCACACCATGGCCACCCCTTGGGCATCGCCCACTACACCATTGGCGCCACCTACCTTCTTTGAGCTCTTAGTCTCCATGAATTTGTTATGATTTGAGAAAAAGAAGACTAGTGAGAGAGATGGGTTGAAGAACAGTAGCTTTTGGAGAAATCCTTTAAATAAAAGAAGATGGCTTCTTGGGGAAGCCTTTGAAGAGTGGCTTTTGGAGAGGCCTTGAGGGATAGCTTCTTGAAGAAGCTTTGAGGGATGGCTTCTAAGGGAAGCCTCAAGAGAAATGGGGGCATAAATGAGGAGGAGAGATTGAACACCTCTATTCATAAGTGAAGACCCAGCAAAGAATGCCGACAAATGCAAAAAAATCTGATGTTGGTAGACTCAACAAGGAGTCCCCCAAAATGAAAAAGCACGGTGGAGAGAAAGAAAACTCCTTCTCACTCAAGTGGAGAGGAAATTCATGCCCTTAACCCTCCTCTGGCAAACAGTCGGAGGCTTGGGGCATAGGGGCAAATGATGAGCCCAAAATCAACTGGGTTGGGCCCAATAAATCAAGAAGGCCTAAGTCAATTTCAGGGTGGCCTAGGCCCACTTTGCCAGTCCAACCCAGTTCAAGATCCAAGAAGCCTGGAGAGATAGGAGCACGTGGGAGAAACTATCGGGATACGTACTCATGAAAATCTAATCCTTCCTTAATTTTACTTATCAAAAGAGTAGAACCCTTTCCCTTACGTCACCGCCTCACTGTCTCATCAAACTTATATAATGTAAGCCCTCTCCACATGGTGGGGCATCACCTTGAGACCTCTACCTCTTATCCTCTCTACACCTCCCTAGTTTCTCTCTCCTAAATTATTGTAGTACTCCCGATTATTTTATTCATCAATAAAACACCTCCAGACACCATTGTCATTTTTTGAGGGTGGAGTAGATCCCACAGAATGAACCACTACAAATCTACGTGTTTGCTTATATTTACTGTTTTGTTGTTGACTGCTAGTGTATTATTCATTAATTGTACCCTTACATATAATCGACTGTTGACCTTGTGCAATATCAATTTGTGTATCATCAATTTAGATTGTGGAAGCTCTTATGTTTCTTGCTTGCAACATATTTTTTGTTCTTGATTCTATTGAATCACAACCTATGCTAAAAATTCAAGGTGTTAGGGAAAGATGTAACATAAAAGGAGGAGACGCATGTGTGAATTTAATTTAGGATCTCAAAACTCTGATATTATGTTAAAATATCATCTCTTTGTTTGCTACCCAACTCGTACAGTTTTGTTTCCTTTTGAGGTAGTATTTGCTACCTATTTATCTTTCCCCTTCTCCTTGGGATATGTTGAACTCCAATACTATGTTAAGTACGATGTACACTATAAACCTAAGCATTTAAAGAGGGATCCATATAATTTTTTTTTATAAGAAATTTGATTCAAATTAGATCTTTTCCACCTTGGCCTCTTAGAACAAGTTAGAGAGATTGAGAAATAGAACCTAACCACACAGTTGATGAACCCCTCTTTATTTGTCCTCCTAATGCATCACGTGCATTTTATGTAAATAATTTTTGTATAACAAAATTAATAAAACATATTAGGTATATATGTATCTGAATTAAATATTATCTCAACTTTATTAAATTTATTTTTTCGTTGCTCATATTTTATTATAAGATTATGAAATTTTTTGTGTTCCCAATATTCTTTATTCTAACTATAAAAAAGAAAGAAAGAAATAGTTAAAGTTTTATTTTTTAAAAATTTTGTTTTTGAGATTAATTTTTTAGTGATGTTTGAGAAATTAAATATTTTGAAATTCAGTTGATTAGGTCTCCACTTATAATTCTCTGAATAAAAAAAATAATTATCAATATACTAATAATATTTGAACCTTACTATAATAATGAATTAGTTAGATGAATTGAGATTTAATATATTACTCTATAATATATATTATCAAGCATATTAAAATTCTTAAAAATTTAAATTTTACTAAAAAATACACTACAATATATATGTTTACATAAAATCTAAGTACAACTTAGAAAGTTTATTTTGACAAGAGAATAATATTGATGTAACATAAATTGATTTTAAAAAACTACGTACACGATTTTTTTTTATCTTTAAAATGAAAGGGTTAAACTTTTCGATGAAAAAGAAAATACATATATGTAGATATAATGTTATTTTTGCTTATGAGATAAGTTAGATTGATGGAGTTATTAAAGGTTGTTTTTAATACTTTATTAACAATATAATGATGCATATTTTTTAAGGTAATATAGTTAATCAATTTTTTTTTATAGAAACTAATATTTATAAATAAAAATATATAATTACAACAAATGCTATAGATAATTTAGAGATTTAAATATATAAGTATGATAATAATTTAGATATTTAATCGTGAAATAACATAGTGGTTTTCAGAATCCTTTATAAGAATAAAATAGAGATTCAACTGTTTAGGTATTTTTTTATTAGTTTCGACTGGAAAATGTAGCAATTCAGGAGAGAGAGATAGAGAGAGATTAGAAACCTCGTTGGCGAAGCACTAGGGTTCAAACTAGATTTAGATTTCGATTTCTCTTTATTTTTATAATATTTCTGATGATACCAAAAATAATCTCAGAAATAAGTTCAGGCCTCTAGGTCAGGTCAGGGGGTCAGCCAAGACGAGAGAGTTCAGAGTGCCAGAGCTCAGCCCCGTCCAAGTGGGACAATAACAGGAATGATTTGGGGACAACTGGATAGATAACGTGTATCCCCCAAAGTAGAATGGATGAGCACGGAAAGCTAGAGTCAAGGCTTAAAACTCTCAACCAGCCAAGATCCTCTCCCGCAAATTAAGGGAGATCCCACCAATGCAAGGCCAGGATCTCGGTGTAGATCCCTTAGAACTAGGGATCAATTTATATATGCGAATCAGTGTTGACACCATAGGGGGACCGAAAAAAGAAAAAAAGAATAACTCTGTAATTTAATTCGAGTGATCAATAAAGAAAAAGGGAGCAGGAGCCTTCATTAAAGGGTGGACTAGCCATGCTCTGTAGCTGGTGAACCACTATATTTTCACTGTGTTAATCCTTGATCCCACCTTTTCCTCAACGACAATCCGTACAAGTCTCGTAGCTCAGTTCTACGTAGAACCACCCCCATTCACACCTTCTGCTCATACACGTGGTTATACACCATCAGTTTGGTGCCGTCTGTGGGAATGACTGTTCTCGTTTTACAAGTAAGCTGATCTATCAGTGACTGATGGTCTCAACCTGCAATATGAGCTGAGGTCAAACCAATCCGCTGCGCTTGCAAGATCAACAGGAAGCCACCAATGGCCGACAAGCTGAAAATAATCCAGAAAATAATCCCTTCACCGGAGATCCCCCAGCAAATAACGAGTTAGACGCCCTCCGCCTTGTTAATCAGCGTCTGCTACAGCAAAACGAGGAGCTGCTAAAACTCTTAAAGTGCCCACAGGAGGCACGACCAGCCCAAGAAGGCCCGAATAATCCTCCTCGAAAGAAACAGTACCACCTCGACCCCCTCAGAGAGGTCATTGAAGGAGGAGAGAATAGCCAGACCATGGGAAGAGATCCACAACTGCCTCCTAGGAATGGTCACAACGAAGAGGCATAAAGCCGGAATGATAGAGGGGAAATGAGTGATTTCATCCCCTACCAGCAGGAAAGAAGAGAACAGTACTGGGAACAACGCTTCGAGGACATCAAGCAGGAGCTCAACCACATGAAGGAGGCTGTAAGAAGCAAGGCTCCTGTCACCATGGATGCCCTGGTACAGCAGACAGAGTCACCATTCACCACAGGGGTGCTGAATTTTCCTCTCTCCCCAAAATTCAGGTTGCCTCAGATTGAGGCATTCGACGGAATAAAAGACCCCATGAACCATCTCTACACATACAAAAACTAAATGGAGTTGAATGGATATCAGGACCCCATGCGATACAGGGCCTTTGCTATCACTCTTAAAGGATCAGCCTTAGCATGGTTCAACAGACTTCCCCTAACTTCAATCTATTCCTTCAAAGAACTCTCAATCTCCTTCGTATCCCACTTCATAGGAGCTCGGATCTACAGGAAGCCGAGCTACCATCTCTTGAATGTAAAGGAAGGATCAGACGAGAACCTCAGGTCATACGTTCAGAGGTTCAACTCAGAGTCTTTGAAGGTGGATGTCCCCGATGAAAAGTTCACCATAATCGCCTTCATAGCGGGGCTCGGGGTACAATCAAAAAATTTGATGTTTTCCATATCAAAGAACCCTCAAGCAAGTATGGTCGAGGTGTTGGCTAAAGCAGAGAAGTATATAAATAGAGAAGAAGCACTCCTCTCAAAGATAGGGAGTTCTTTATCGTGAAAAGAGAAGGGAAAGGAAGAAAAGAAGAGGGATAGAAGTCCTCGGAAAGATAAAGAGCGAGGCAGGTCTCCAAGAAGAGATAGAGATCATTCCCCAAAGAGGAGAGGCAATGTGAGAGATCGTCTGGGCCCCCCTCAGCCAGAACTGCAGCCGAGGTACCCACCTCGACAGCTAACTCCTCTTATTGCCTCTATATCACAAGTCTTGCATGAGGTACAGAACAAGAAGTTCCTAAGATGGCCACCTCGGATGAAGGCAGATCCGGTGAAGTGGGATCCCACCAAGTACTGCGATTATCATAGAGATCATGGCCATCACACAGATGATTGCATTCAGCTTAAGAGGGAAATAGAGTTTTTGATCTAGCGAGGACAATTACGTCGCTTTGTGGCTCAGGAATACCCAAATCGAGCTCTTCCACCTCCACCACCTCTGCAACAGGCTCCTACGCAATACCAGCAACCCATGGGGGAGATCAGGGTGATATCAGGAGGATTTGCGGGGGGAAAAGAATCCAGTACAGCCAGGAAAGCACATTTGCACAGAATCCGAGGTGATGAGATGCTTGAGGTATGCACTACAACCAAGGTACCTCGGCTAGACATGACCATAACTTTTTCAGACTCAGATTTGGAGGGCTGTCACCATCCCTATGATGATCCGCTGGTAGTAAGAGCTATCGTGGCTAACAGGACAGTACATCGGGTCCTGGTAGACAATGGGAGCTCGGCAGACATCATCTTTGCGTCTGCCTTTGACAAGATGGGCATAGGAAGAGAAAAACTGGAACCAGTAAGCGCCCATCTGTTGGGATTTTCAGGAGAAAGAGTATTGCCCATGGGATCAATCCAGCTCGTACTCACCATAGGAGACTCTCCCTGCCAGGCCACCATAACCGTAAGGTTCCTGGTGGTTGACGCTCCCTCAGCATACAACATGCTGTTAGGAAGACCTTCCTTAAACGCAATGAGAGCCATCCCCTCGGCATACCACCTCGTCATAAAATTTCCCACAGAAAATAGAATCAGAATGGTCAGAGGAGATCAGCGCGTAGCTAGAGAATGTTACATGGCCTCTATGAAGCAGAAAGAGGTGGAGAACATCCAACTGGATGAGCTTGACATGAGGGATGAGCTAGAAACTAGACCAACGCCATCGGAAGAGCTAGAACCTGTTCAGCTCGTTGACGAACCGGAACACGTTGTTTACGTCGGGTCCAAGCTAAGCAGGGAAATTAAAGACCTACTCATCCAATTCTTGAAAGAAAACGCTGAAGTATTCGCTTGGAAACAAGAAGACATGGAAGGCATTGACCCCTCAGTCATCACTCACAAGTTAAGCATAAACCCTGCCAACAAGCCCGACAAGCAAAAACGAAGAAGCTTAGCCCCAGAACGCCAGAAAGCCATTAATCAGGAGGTCGACAAGCTTCTCCAAGCCAAGGCCATCAGAGAAGTAGATTACCCTGTTTGACTAGCCAATGTAGTCCTTGTTAAGAAAACCAATGGCAAGTGGTGGTTGTGCATAGACTTCACTGATCTCAATCGAGCCTGCCCCAAGGACAACTTTTCTTTGCCCAGGATCGACTTGATAGTAGACGCTACCGCAGGGCATGAGCTCCTCAGCTTCATGGACACATTCTCAGGGTATAACCAGATCAGAATGGACCCCAATGACCAAGAAAAAACCTCGTTCGTGACAGAACAAGGAACATATTGCTACCAGGTTATGCCTGGTCTAAAGAATGTAGGAGCCACGTACCAACGTCTGGTGAACAGAATGTTCCAGAAGTAAGTTGGAGTAACAATGGAAGTCTATATTGATGATATGCTGGTAAAGTCACTAAAGGCCGATCTCCATATCCAACATTTGGCAAAGTCCTTCAGGGTTCTCAAGAAGTATAAGATGAAGCTCAACCCTGCTAAATGTGCCTTCGGGGTTTCAGCAGGAAAGTTTCTGGGCTTCATAGTAAATAGCAGGGGGATAGAAGCCAACCCTGCCAAGGTAAAGGCGGTACTAGATATACAACCACCCTCAAATACGAGAGAGATTCAACGACTGACAGGGAGAATAGCTGCCTTGAGCCGTTTCGTGTCTCGATCAAGTGACAAATGCTAGCCTTTCTTTCGTATATTGAAGAAAGCTTTCCAATGGGATGCCCAATGTAAAGAGCTATACTTGGCCGTCTCAGATTTTTCTACTAGCGCAGCTCTCGTTAGAGAAGAAGACAAGGCTCAGCAGCCAGTGTATTAATGCATCAGAGCTCTCAGGGGTGCAGAGGAGAGGTACCCAAAGATAGAAAAACTCATCTTAGCCTTAGTCGCTACTGCTAGAAGAATCAGACCTTACTTTCAGGCCCACACCATAGAAATCCCGATAGACCAGCCAATGAAACAGGTGTTGTATAAGCCTGAATCTTCTGGGAGATTGGTAAAATGGGCCATCGAGCTCAGTGAGTTCGACATCAGATATAAACCAAGAACTGTTGTGAAAGGTCAGGTCCTAGCAGATTTCATCGCTGAGTTTACTACAGGGACACCTATGGGGACCACGCAGCTAGTACCAGATCTCCCAGTATGGAAACTCTCGGTAGATGGTGCAGCCAATGCCCAAGGAAGCGGAGCGGGCTTAATTTTGACCTTACCAAATGGACTGGATGTCGAATATGCCCTGAGGTTTGGGTTTAGAGCCTCAAACAACGAGGCGGAGTATGAGGCTGTTATTGCAGGACTTAATCTGGCTCACTCGATGGAGGCCAAACAATTAGAATTATGCAGTAATTCACAGCTTGTGGTGAGACAGATAGAGGAGTCTTATGAAGCCAAAGGTGAGAAGATGATCCTTTAACTCAGAAAAGTGCAGGAGTTAATCAAGAAGTTTGTGCAAGTTAAAGTCAGACACGTTCCCAGATCTGAAAACTCAAGAGCGGACTCATTGGCAAGACTTGCAACCGCCTCACAGAAAAGCTTGGAAAGGTTAATTCCACCTGGCAAAACCCTCCGTTAACCTAGAAAACGAAAAATATTCCCTGTGCAAGCCTCATCGAGTTGAATGGACCCTATTCTAGGACACCTTTGGGATGGAATTTTGCCAGAGGACCCCAAGGAAGCAGCGAAGATAAGAACCAGGTCAGCCAGTTTCTCTGTTTTGCAGGGAAACCTTTACAAGCGAGGTTTTTCAACACCTCTCCTTAAATGTGTGGAGAGTGAAGACGCTAATTACATTCTCAGAGAAATTCATGAGGGAATATGCGATAATCACATCGGAGCACGAACGTTGGCGAGAAAGGCATTAAGACAGGGATATTATTGGCCCACAATGCTCAAGGACGCCGTAGAGTTGGTCAAGAAATGTGCAATCTGCCAAATAAATGCCAATCTCCTCCGTTGCCCACCAGAGCTCCTGACCTCGGTGGCCAGTCCTTGGCCCTTTCAGCAGTGGGGTCTGGACATACTTGGGCCCCTCCCGATCGGTAAGGGACAGTACAAATTTGCCATCGTTGGAGTGGACTACTTTAATAAGTGGGCACAGGTGGAACCTTTGGCTACTATCACGGAGCAGAAAGTCCAGAACTTCACATGGAAGTCCATAGTCTGTAGATTTGGAATCCCAGGGCGATAGTCTCGGACAATGGAAAACAATTTGAGAATCTTAAGTTCAGAAGATTCTGCGTTGAGCTGGGAATAAAGAACTACTTTTCAACCCTAGCTCATCCACAATCTAATGGACAAGCAGAGGTAACTATCAAGACCATCAAAGCTGCGCTGAAAACCAAACTTGAAGGCCTGAAGGGAAAATGGGTGGAGCATATTCCAGAAGTGTTATGGACTTATAGAACAACTGTAAGGTCAGCAACCCAAGAAACACCATTCGCTTTGGCTTATGGAACAGAGGCAGTATCCCCTGTAGAGATCGGGATCTCATCCCCAAGGGCCGAGCTTTCTGATCTGGAGCACAATGATGAGTCACTCCTACTGAATCTTGATCTCTTGGATGAAAAAAGAAACAGAGCTCTGCAAGGCATCCAAGGTTACCAAAGGAAGACCGCAAGATACTACAATAGAAGAGTCAAGCACAAAAGCTTTATGGTGGGAGATTTGGTGCTTAGAAAACTTCTACTCGCAAGAAAGGACCCCTCTCATGGAAAATTAGGTTCAAATTGGGAGGGGCCCTTCATTATCTCCAGGGTGATAAGACCTGGAAATTACGAGCTGCAGACCGAAGAGGGAAAAATCCTACCTCATTCCTGGAACGCAAAGCACCTCAAAAAGTTCTTTCAGTAAGTACTTCCTGTAATAGAATTGTTTCTAATAAAGTGGCAAATTTTTAATTCAGCCAGATATGAGACAAGTATGATTCTGTGAAATAGCTTAAGAGCCTAGTAGCTCATGATAAACTCACGTTTATAAATCAAGAAAGAGCCTAGTAGCTCACGATAAACTCACGTTTATAAATTAAGAAAGAGCCCAGTAGCTCACGATAAACTCACATTTATAAATCAAAGAAGAGTCCAGTAGCTCATGATAAACTCACGTTTATAAATTAAGGAAGAGTCCAGTAGCTCACGATAAACTCACGTTTATAAATCAAGAAAGAGCCTAGTAGCTCATGATAAACTCACGTTTATAAGAAGAGCCCAGTAGCTCATGATAAACACATCAAAGAGAAAAGCTCTATAGCTCAAGAAGAGCCCAGTAGCTCAGGATAACCTCATCGTTTATAAATAAAAGGAAGAGCTCTACAGCTTAGGAAGAGCCCAGTAGCTCGAGAGAAACTCATTATAGCCCAGAAGGGGCCTAGTATCCCTCGATAAACTATCAGTTATAAGAAAGCTCTACAGTTCAAAAGAAGCCCCGAAGCTCAGGATAAGCTCTCCAGCTTATAAATTAAGGAAAGAGCTCAAAAAGAGCTCTACAGCTCAGAAGGAGTGAAGATATTCATGAAGGAACAAAGAGTGCTACGCACTGTTCACGATGAAATACCAAGGAAAGCTCGGCAGTTAGCCACGAAATAAGCAGTTCCGAGGAAGAGCTCAGCCACTCAAAGCAGACCATGAAAAGAACATAGATTATGACATACAACATCCAACGGAAGAAAAACTTGTCCAGATTACATCAAAGAAAAAATAACTATCAAAAACAAAGTGGCTTAGAGAAGACGTCTGAAGCTCCCAAGACAGAACTGCTAGTTATCCCCCAAGCGCCTCTTCAATTCAGCCATTTCCTCCTTCAAAAGGGCGTTCTCTTCCCTCCATTCCTCCCTCTCCTTCTCTGCCTTTGAGAGTGCGTTGAGAAGCTTGGCCCCAGCGGAAGAAAGAAAAATTGCACTAAGAGGGGAATCAGGAGATGAAAGAAAGTCACACAGCTTGCATTTTTTGGAAGACGGACCCACCTCCTCGGATTCTGAGGGAGAAAGGTTTGGTGAGCTGCAGTCGAAGTGAAAATCAAAGGAAGCTGCCACTGCACTAAATAGAAAAAGGTTACCAGAAGTCATCAATTCTGAAAAGGGCATGGGTGCAGACTGCTTCACTTGCTCAATCCTCATTGCCTCCGGCAAATCTGGATCAGGCGCAACTGCACAATAAGACAGATCAGAACAAGAATGCTAGGAAAGGGAGAATAATCAAGAAGACTGCTAAGCCCCTTACTGATATGATTAAACTTACTCCAAGAACGTGGGACCCTATTCCCTCGTCGACGGTCCTCAACAGACCTCCAAGAATCCCTAGAGGCAAAGAAAAAGTGGCTAAGCCACTCAGGGGACGAAGATGGAATGTCAAGTACAAACTGGCGTTTAGAGAAATACCTCCACTTGAAACAGCTAAAACAGGGAATGTCGTCTTCTTCGAGACAATAGAAATACAAGAACTCAGCAGTCGTGGAAAACTGGTCATTGCCATGGAGACGCCAGAATAAAAAGAAGCTGATGAGCACAGCCCATTCTCGAGGAGATAGACGGGAGGGGGCAGACCATAATACGCCAAGATACACCCAACAGAGTGATGGATGGGAAGACGAAGACCCATATCGAAGGCATCCTCAAAGAAACAGACCTCACCCCGAGAAAGATAGTTAGGAGGTTCGTTTGGAGTGGGAACCCGGAGAGGCAATTCCAGTTCTTGAAAGAATCGTTTCTTGATCCCCTCCAAATCCGAGGAGGTCAGAGAAGAAGGAACCAAGAAACGGGACTGAAATTCCCCTTCAACTCCGAAAGAGGAGCGATCCTCAAACAAAGAAGGAGCAGCCATTAGAAGCCACAAGCGTGGATGCTAAAAGGATGAGAGAGATTCAAGAGGGCCTCTGAGATTTGTAGGCCAGGAAGAGGAATCACGGAGGCTATAATGGACAAAGAACCATGCCAAGCTATTCCAAACCAATAAGGACATGTATGGTTCAGGAAATTAGGGGAGCAGGTTATTCCATCTAAGACACGTGGAGAATCTCCTAAACAATTAGAGCCTGCAGAGACTAAAGTAAAAAGGAAAGCACAAAGAGCAGTGCTCACACATCATCATCTTCCTCGATCTCGTCTTTGGGAACGGTAGAAAGATCAAGAACATCCAACCTGGAGGGCCTGACCTGCCAGCACTAAGGGGCTCGGACAAACTTCCAAACCTTCAGACAGAACACAGAGAAAAGAGGTCCAATACAATAAGTTGCAGCTCCTATTTGAAGGGTGAACCAAAACCCGTAATGAGGAGGCTCATCAGACCACTGACAATGCTAGCAGACGTGATTTATGCAATTACATCCTTGCTAACTCACACATATGACGAGCTGATAAGAAGTGAAGCAGGTCGGTTGAGATCATTACAGGGAAATCCTAAGATAAAAGTTCTCAAAGCTCTTCAACTCAGCATGATTGTTCCCAAGAAACTTATAGATCTCCTCTAATTTGAGGGAAGAGCTAAGCACATACAAAGCTTGAAGACATAAGTTCAGAAAAAAGGGGGGGCTATCAGGGCCTCAAGAAGAAAATTACGAAGAGTCCAGACATTGGCCATTACAAATATCCTCAAGAGCATTCGAGTATGATTCAAGCAGCAAAGCATGTTCAGCAGGCCACTATCTGAACCCAATTAGTTTTGCTTTAAGGAGAGCTCAGCACCCCTCAAAGTAAGGGGGCAAGGAGATTATATAAAAGATATAAAGCAATCAAGAGGAACACATCAAGCAGAACAAGAAAATGCACGAATCTTGATTCAAAGAAAGTATTGTAGCTTCAGCAAACAACTCAGAAGTTCGAGAGATAAAGTATATTTCAAGAAAGCTCAAAACTAAGGGAGGTAAAGTCAAGAACAGAAGTCACGAAAAGTACATTTCAAAAGTAAAAATTGCAAGCAAAAACCTTAAGCTTCTGGGGGAAGATCCTGCAAATCAGTAGATGAAGCTTCCATAGAAGGGGCAGAGTCCGGCAGCTCAGTAGGCAAGATCCCAAAAGCTGGAGGGATTGGGTTCTTAGAGGTATTGGCCCCAGGAACTTCCACTCCATCCGTTTGCAAGTCACGGGCAAGGGCCTCTTCCACGAAGTCAGCAGAGAATGAAGTAACCTGGGGAATAATTGGCTGAAGAGGCACCTCCTGATTTATATCCCCAGCAGGAAGTTGAAGTCCTCGACATCAAAACCCGATTCTTCCAACTCCTCTTCAGTTGGGATAGAGAAGTTGAAGTCCAGGTCCGGGAAGGTCTTAGAAGCTTTGCACTTAAACGCAAGCCACCCAGAAGCCCATTGGGTGGTGGCATCGTCCTCCAGCTCAGCAATCATATCACCCTTCTCCTTGATCTCCTCATCAAGGGCCCTATTCACCTTACAGAGGGCTTCATGATCTTGCTTCAGGGTGTTGAGAAAGCAACGGGCATCGAAGGCATCCTGATTAGCCTTGGACTAGAGCTCAGATTTAAGTTTCAGCTCGTCCCCTTAAATCCTTAGCTCATCTTGAACCTTCCTCTCCCTCTTCAGCCTCGAGCTTTGATCTTTTGGAGTCACAAAGTTTAGAGGCTAGCCCCTCCACCTCGCCTTGAAGATCTTGCACCTGGGCTCTGAGACCCTCATTCTCAAAAGAGAGCTCGGCGACTCTGAACTCGTAAGCCTTCAAAGCCTTAACTGAATCATCTGCAGAGCGGACCCTACACAATAGACCCTTTACATAAAGAGCCATCTGAGGAAAGAGAATAAGAATGAAGGTCAGCATTAAGGGCTAGCAAAAGCTAAGAAGGAACATTAAAGCATGAAGACTTACGATAGTAGCTCCCTGAAGAGCTGAGGCGATTGCTTCTTCAAAAGGCATGGAGCAAGCCCTCTTAATATCAGGTTCAAAGAGAATGGATGCCATGGCACCAGCGGCGAGCTCAGCATTCTCAAAAAGGAATCCCCTCGCCCCTCCACCCTAACATTCTTGCCCTTATCAGCCCCAGGCTTTGTCAGGGATGATTCGATGACCTTGCTAGAAGGGGCTGAACAGAACCATCTCAGACTGAACATTAGAAACGAACTCCCAAGCCCGCTCGACCTCAGACAGAGTAGGAGAAGCGTCGCCCGGTTCGTCAGGCTTAAGAGGAGCGAGCTGAGGTTGCTGGGAAGAGGAAGCCCCCGCACCTGATGGGATTTTGGAGGGTGGAACTTGGCTGTCCACAACCAAAGCTGGAGAGGAAGAAGGCCCTCCTAGCCTTTGAGCCTTAGCCCTGGTGGTAGGGCTCCCACCGGACCTGGCTTCAGCTTTTCTTTTACTGCCCTTTCCACCTTTTTTGTAGCTTTGCAATCTTGGCTTCAAGCTTCTCTAATGACAGCTTCATTGTGGAAGATCCTGGAAGGTCTAAACCATGATAATTAGTCAAATCAAGGAAAGAAGAATGGAAGATACTAGAAATCCAAAAAAGCGAGGAGATCACCTAATACTTCGTCAGGTCTGACAACCGAGAGCGGAGACGGGGATTCTATTGTCACCTCGGGAAGGCTAAGTCCCCTTGCAACTAGGACCTGGAATTGGATGAGCTCAGAATACCTTCTCGGAGCACATCCCGACAGTTTCAGCTTCGCTTCTTCGTTATCTTCGCTGAGCTCGAGCCTGGTACCTGAAAAGTGACGAAAATAGATTCAAAAACCTGCAATTCCCAGAATGAAACCCAACTGATTCAGGCAATGACTCACCCAAATTCTCGGGATAGGACCAAGCCCTAGGGATACTACTCCGACCTATCAGCAGGGTCATACTCCCAACCTATGCCCCCGACAAAGAAAAAATATTCCTTCCAGTACTTGTGGGAGGTAGGAATGTTTGAAATAAGCTGCTTGACGTTAGCTCGCTTGGAAGCATACAAGAAGCCTTCCGTTAAGGTTAGCTTGACATTGAAAAAATCCAGGAATAGAGGGAGAGAAGGAACCCCGAGTTTTAGGTCCTTGAAGAGGACCAAGAGATCCACTAAGACGCCCCAGAAGTTGGGGGAAAGTTGAGAAGGGCATACATTAAAATACTGTAGGACAACTTTAAGGAAATGATGCAGAGGAAAGCGAAGGCCATTTTCAAAGGCAGCCTCAAAGAAGCAGACCTTTTTGTGAACCTCAGCAACATAAGAAATAAAACTGTCAGGGCATGAGGGCTGGACCCCAGGAGGAAAACTATAACGGGCACTAAAAATCCTAAAGAGTGAGAGGTCGACCTTGCTAGGTCCTATGAGCTCAGCCTGCTTAAGGGTGGCTCCTAGATACGTTGAGCTGTCGGGGAGCCCTGCTCCACTGACCTTTCCCTTGCCTTTACTGGGTTTTGGGGGCATAGAGGCAGACGGTGAAGGGAGCTCCCTGCCTTCAGCCTCAGGATTAAGGGCATCAACGCCGGGGAAGTTGTCAATCTCCACACCCACTTCCCCTAATTCGATATCCTCCTCGACAGACCTACCGTCCAGAGGGGGGACAGAGGATCGAGCAGCTTTAGAAGAGGTAGACATGAGAGGGCAAGAAAATAGAAGATTGAAAGGACGATAGAGAGGGAAAATGTTCACTAAACACTCCTTAACAACCTTAAGATCAGCACAGTAGCTTCCCACACTAAGAATTCACACAATAACAGGCCAATCAACGAAGTGGGGAAGAGGGGACAAACAATGATTCCTATTCCAGAAGTAAAAGAAACGAAAGGCCCAAAAATGTAATAACCACCTCGAACTCGTGGGATTCAGAACGAGGAAAGGAGTAGAAAAAGGAGCAAGGGACGTACCTAGCTAGAAGAGAGCGACGAGCAACAGCTTAGTGCCAAATGGAAGGAAGAAAACATTGCGATTCGTCGAACCAAACACAGAAAACTTAATTTCGAGGGGGGAATCAGGAGGCCCCAAGCGAGAAAGTTTGAAATCATGAAGAAAATTGAAGAACAAAGGAAGAAGAGGAACAGTAGAAGGGCAGTTTTAATAGCCGTTTGAACATTTAAAGTCTGGGGGACACGAACTGAAACGTACGCGGGAATCGAGGGACTCATGATTGCCTGGAACCGTCAAAGAGATGTCATACACGGACAAGCCGAATTTTGCCACGTGCGAGTTTAGCTCGATCTAAAACAGCTCAGCCCTTGCCCATGCTCGCCTGAGCCAAGGGCTGGGGGCAACTGATGATACCAAAAATAATCTCAGAAATAAGTTCAGGCCTCTAGGTCAGGTCAGGGGGTGAACTACTATATTTCTACTGTGTTAATCCTTGATCCCACCTTTTCCT
Organism: Ilex asprella; assembly: GCA_023539305.1. NCBI lineage: Eukaryota > Viridiplantae > Streptophyta > Magnoliopsida > Aquifoliales > Aquifoliaceae > Ilex > Ilex asprella. Next base: position 31,031,734 of record CM042184.1, on the reverse strand, counting down.
CAACGACAATCCATACAAGTCTCGTAGCTCAGTTCTACGTAAAACCACCCCATTCACACCTTCTGCTCATACACGTGGTTATACACCATCAATTTCAAACCCACAAAAATTAACATGATAGTAAAGTTCTTTCTTGGTATTTACAAATAGGTGTAAACTAAGTTTTGAAGAACATAGTGAGTGGTACTTTTTTAGTCACAAAGATAGAAAGTATCCGACTGGAACAAGGACAAATAGAGCCACTGTTGCTGGTTTCTGGAAGGCAATAGGAAGAGACAAGGCTGTGCTTTCAAAGGAGAAAATAGTAGGGATGAGGAAGACTCTCGTTTTCTACAACGGACAAGCACCCAATGGACAAAAAACTGACTCGATCATGCATGAATATCGACTCTAGACATCCGAACATGGACCTCCTCAGGCAAGTTCATTAGCACCCTCTATAGCTAAAATGGTTTTTTTGGAAATTCGCATGAGTTGCATAAGTGATCCGGCTAGGGGCGATGTATAGACCGACACATCTGGAATTTGAGTCTCTTTGGTCACATAAAACTAATATTTAATTAACACGCATAATATATAGTTGAGTAAAAGTATGTGAGATGTATGTGATTCTACCAAGAGGCGTCAATATCACATCCTGCAACAGTCTTTTGAGCAAAGTTTTAATGATAGACATCATAAGCAAGCACCACTCTTTCAAAAAGCACTTTAAATTTGAACCACTGGTTATATCAGAAAGTTTTTATGACAACCACCATAAATCATTTTGTAATGCTTTACCATGACATTGCTTACGTAATAAGGATTGATGAAAGCGTTTATTGAAGAGAGAAGGTATGGACAACTTAACTTAAATTTTTATTCGTCAATTTGTTCCCATGATTAATATTCAAGATGATGGGGTATTTTTACGTGGATGAACAGAATATTGGAATGTTTGAATGAATTTTTAATCTGAGCTTCTAGGCTCGTATAGACTAGGGAAATAGGGGGAATGACTAATACGCAGAGAGTATAGTGGTTCACTGAGTTCGGGAGTTAGGCTAGTCCACTCTTTTAATGGAGTCTGTTGCTCCTGGGTTCTATATCATTGGTGTAGGTGGTTTACAGTATGTTTTTCTGGCACAATTGGATCTCTCCTTTCAATGGAGGCTATGTCCAGTATTTATAATGAAATTCCTACATCTAAGGGATTTGTAACGAGATCCTTGTCTTGCATCCGTGGGGTCTCCCTTGATTTTGGGAGAGGATCGTGGTCAATTGAGAGTTTTGTGCCTTGATTACAACTTGGCTATTTTTTTGGGGGTGCCTTATGTTATACAACTATTTCCCTCTCGTTTCCCTGATTGTCTGCTCTGGGGAGGGCTTGAGGTCTGGGCCCCTGAGCTCTGGATGTCTCGACTGACCTCATGGTCTGACCTCACTTGCTGAGCTCATCCCTAATTAAAAATATTTTCTAGGTATCATCAGTTGCCCCCCAGCCCTTAGCCCATGGGTATTTGGGTAGGGGCTGAGCTGTGGCTTAATTAAGACAGACCTTTGTATGTTAACCTCGATTGGCGCACGAATAGGTTTTTGAGGGTTTCAAGTAATCATTAACTCCTTGTTTCACACACATGTTTACCACTTTCAAGACCCATGTGCCAAAAGCTTTAAATGCTTCTGTGCTTATGGGAAAACGACTCATTTCACTCTTTGAATTCCTTCTCTAAGCTTTTCCTACCCTTCTTGCGGTTTCAAGCCTTCGGCCATGTTGGTGCTCCTAGGGTTCTGCTGAAAATTGATTTTCCCTGATTCAGCCAGTGGTTTCAACGAACTTCGCTCCTAGCCTTCATTCCGAGCTTTGACCCACTGTTTAATTTTGCCTAGGTACGCTTCTAGTCCTTTGTCCATTCCTTCGTTCTGGATCTCTCAAATCTGAGGTGATTTTTGTATTTCTAGACTTTTTGATTATGTTATTTTAAGAACCGAGGTCGTTCCTTGTCTTGAATTCCCTTCTTCTTGGACCCTTATTCTACGACTAGGGTTTTCCTTATTGGTAGTTGTTGTGTTGCCTCCTTGACCCTTTGAAAGTGCTTCTTAGAGGTTCCCCCTTTTTATAGATCTTTTAAGCTTCCTTTTTCCTGCCCAAACATGTCTGTCTCTTCCGAATCTACCCCTTCATATGTTTCCTTGATGGGGAGCAAGTCTACTGAGGAGGATATTGATTTGGCGGACATGGGTGAAGAAATTGACAACTTCCTAGGCATTAATTCTATTGTCGCCGAAGAAAACATTGAGGAGCCTCCCTTATCTACCTCTCCTGTGCCTGAAAATTTCAACAAAGGTAAGGCTAAGGTGAGTAGAGTAGGAGTCACAACCAGCTCTAAGGGTGCTGGTGCTGCTTTTAGAGCTGCGGAGCGTGTGGGCTCTAGTGAGGCCTATCCTCCTCTTATGAAGGTCCTTAGTGCTCGATTTGGGTTTCCTCTAGGTGTCCAATGTTGTTGCCCAGATACATACACCCCATATGTCTCCTAAGTTCATAAGAAGGTCTGCTTCTTTGTGGCTACCTTTGAGAATGGCCTTCACTTTCCCATGCATCCTTTTATCAAGAGCGTCCTGCAACATTTTAATGTCTGCCCTGCTTAAATTTCTCCCAACTTCTGCGGCATCCTTGTGGGTCTCCTAGTTTTCTTTAAGAAACACAAACTTGGGGTTCCCACTGTTCCCCTAGTCATGGAATTTTTCAATGTTAAGTACACTTCTTCTGACGGCTTTTTATACATCTCTAAATGAACAAAAGTCAAATTGATCATCTTTGATATCCCAAGCTCCAACAAGGGCTGGAAGAATTTTTTCTTCTTCGTGTGGGGTAGACGGTGGGAGTATAATCTTATAGATACTTCAGATACTCTGCCAGTCCCTCGGGCTTGGAATGCCCCTGATAACTTGGGCAAGTCCCTGCCTAAGCGAGCTGAGATCTATTTTGACAGTTTTGCATGCTAACCTCTCTTTGCTTATCTTATTATATATATATATATATATATATTAGCTATTCGTCGCGAGCTCAGTGCTGAGGATAAGTGGGTTTTGCGGTCCTTAGAGGGCTACAAGTCAGAGAAGTACTCCGAGCTCATTAAGCCTTGGACTCTTGTATCGCAAGGGTTTAGCCCTCCAGAGGTGAGGATTGAAACCCCTATTCCGATCTACGTCGCTGGTGCTGAGGAGATAGCAGGTGATACCTTCTCCATTAATTTCCTGTTTCTATTCTCCCCCTTACTCCCTCTTAAGTCGCTCATTTTGAGTTTCCAGGTTTTTCCTCAATGGAGCCTACCCCAGAAGAACTCAAGGCTAGGGTAGCTTAGTTCAAGAAAAACTGGAGTGGGAGCAAACACAAGGTCGAGGTTGGTTCTGGTAGCAACCCTGTTACCCGAGCTAAGGTGCAGAAATTGGGAATGTCCCTTACCTCTCCTGCTTTAGCTACAGGAGCACTGGTTCCACCACTGAGCACTCTGCAAGCCTTAGAGACCTCTCCTTTCCAAGTGGTCCTGCATGCTTTTGGTGAAGCTCTCGCGCGAGGTCTAGCCTCTCCTTCCTTATCTGAGGTTGAGAGGGCCTTGGAGTTGATTCCTCACATCCAACCTATCTCCCCTTCTCTTGGGTCATTTGAGAAGTTCTCCCAACCATCTCCAGTGATCTCCAAATTTGAGAAAGGGAAGTCTCTTAAGGTGGAGAGGAGCAAAAACTCTTTCTTTGATAATGCTGAGCATGCAGCTGGCGTCATTAGCTCCTTCATCCCTAATCCCGATGTTCGGAGGTCTGCCACTATGCCACTTAAGGCCTCAATTAGTTTTGCTCTGTAGGGAGCCACTGTCGTAAATTTCTATCCTTTTTATGTTCTAATTTTCTTTTTTTTTTTTACCTTGTGTCCCCCCTTTTTGCTGACTTTCCCTTTTGTCTTTGGCTGGCTATCCACATGAGGGGCTTGCACAGTTGCATCCAAGATTTGGAGGGCTTTGCCAAAGCATCTAAGGCTTTTGAGTTCAAAGTTGCAGAGCTGTCCTTTGCTAACCATGATCTTCAAGAGCAAGTGGAGAGGCAAGCTTCTACCATCAAGAACTTGGAGGTGGAGAAAGAGAACGTTGAGTGCAAAGGCAAAAAGACCAAGGATGAGCTTAAGAAGGTCACAGAGGAGCTTAGGCTCAAGACAGATGCCTGGGTTAAGGCCAACTAGGAGACCTTTGAGTCTTTAGGTTCTAATAATAGCATGAAAAGGGAATACGATGTGTTGACAGAGGTGAACGACGCTCTTTGGGACGAGCTCGAAGCGCGAAAAGCTGCTGCTCAAGAGAAAAGATGAGCTAATCGCCAAGCTGAGGGACAATGTTATCACTAGATGGGCCAAAGGGTGGATTGCTTTCCAGGAGAAAGCTGAGGAAACATATCCTGACTTGAACTTTGATTTTGAGGTCCCAGCTACAGAGGTGGTAGAAGAGCCAAATACAGAAGGTGAGGATGGTGCCTTGGTGCCTTCTGCTTCCGTGATAGCTCCTGAGGATCCAGAGGTGCTTATTTCGCCTGCTGAGGTCTTGGTCCAAGATGTTCCTACTCCTTCAGATATCCCTGCTTCAGTAACTGCTTGGCTCCCTACTGCTCCCTCTGTTGCCCTGGTTGTTGTCCTTTTCATTACTGACCAGGTGACAAGATCTCTAACTGAGATTGAGGTTCCTGCTCCCTCGCTTGCTCCTGGTCTCTCAGAGACTTTGATTACTATCTTGCCTAGGATTTTTCCTCTTGAAACTTCAGCTGTTGACCTGTCAGAGACTCCAACCACTAAGCTACCAGAAGCATCAGCTGCTAAGCTGTCAAGCTCTCTTCCTCCTGCTACTACAGAGTCATAGGGTTACTTTCTTTTCCACAAACTTAGGGGTTTTTTTTGCCTGCTTTTGTAACTATAACTTGCTTTTGTAATTGCTCAATACAATCTGCTCTGCTCTTCCCTGAGTTATTTGTTATTGCTTCGCATACTGCTTTGCTTCATATTCTCCTTGCCCCTTGCTTTGAGGAGTTGGTGATTTTTCCTTAATGAAAAATTGGTGAGTTTGGAGAATCTGACAAGCTAGTGTATGGAGAGTCTGGCTACCTTAGAGGCTGACTTGCCAAGGATTGCTAAAGAGCTGAAGAGCTAAAGAGTTGCTTGATCGCTGTGACTTTACTTTAGGGGGGCTTGCTTTCATTGTTGAGTGCTATCAGGGGAGCCTTTGAGCGATGGATTTGATACTTCTCATAGTGACAAGAGGTTTGCTGAGGCCAATGGCTTTAAGGAAATGCAGCAGAAGGTCCGTGCAGCCATACGAGCTGACCTTAACTAAAAGAAATCTGAGAAGTCTCCAAAGGAGCACAAGAGGCCTAATCTAAAGAAGCTTACTTATTTTGGAAATTCAAGAACTGTAACTATCATTTTGATTTTGGAAATTCAAGGGACCACCGACTTTAATTTTCGTGCGTTTCTTGGTTTCTTTAAAGTCGTTATTTCTTCAAGGTCTCCCTAACTTCTGGGGTTACTTATAAACCTTGGAGTCTTTGCTTGTTTATTGATCTTGTCTAGATTTCCTGATGGCTGCTCTTGTTTCCTCCTTGTTCAAGGAATGAATTTCCTTCGGGATCGACTAGAGGTGGCGTTCTCGTTACTTAACCCCTTCAACGATGAGACCTTCAGACTTGGATGACATCAAGAGGCGATTCTTCCCCTGAATTAGATTTGTCTCTATGAGTCCCAACCCCTGATGAGCCTTTTAACTACCTTCCTCGAGGGGGAGTTTGTTTCTTTGAAGGTGCTCTAGGGATGGGCCTTTGTCTTCCCATCCATCATTCCATTGGGTGGATCCTAGCCTATTATAGATTGTGCCCTTCTAGTCTTTCTCCTCGAGGATGGGCTACCATGATTAGCTTTTTCTTCTCCTAGCGCCTGCAAGGCAAGGAGTTTCCTACGATTGCTGAATTTTTTACTTTTATGATCTTTAGGACGACGAGGTCCATTGCTTCAATAGTTTTCGGTGAAGGCACTTTCTCTAACGTCCTTTGATTCTCGACCTCCCCCTCTCCTGAAGGGTGGACTCAGTGCTTTTTCTTTATTTTTGGAGATCTTTGGAGGCCTATTGAGTTTCGTTGCCCTCAGAATAGGGTCCCTCGTTCCTAGAAGAGCTTCTCTCATACGAGTAAGTATATTGGGAGCCTTATTGAACAATTTTTCAAGATGCTGAGTCCTAACTATAGTTTTGTTGTGCATGTGGGCCTAAGCCAGATCTGATAGAGATAATGAACATTAAGTAGATGAAACACACAAAACCAATGTCTTTCTCTGAACTGGTGACCACTGAGAATCTTTTATTGTTCAGTGCTATTGCAGCATCCCTAGATTTCACTTCCATCCCAGATTCTCCTGTCTCCTTTCCCCCTAAATCAGATAAAGATGATGGTATTGAAATAACCCTCAGAAAGCATAGGAGGATTGGTTCTATGAGAAGCACTTGTTCTTCTTCATCTAGGTCTTTGTTGGGAATAGTTTTGCTCTCTTTCGTTGGGTAGAAGCTTATGAAGTTGCTTTCGGAGACAGAGAAAGAGAGGGGTGAGATGAAGGAGAAGAATGCCCACCTAAGGGAGGAACTGGCCGTACTAAAGAGGTAGCTTGGAGGGAATTGAGAGTTTTCCTTGTTCTCATTTCCTTTGTTTTCTTCATTATAATGTCACAGAAACTTTTTCCTTTTGCTGATCGCTATGCTTGTAGTTTAGCTCTTAGTTTAGTGGATCTTGCCACATTCTTATGAGTTAAAGATCTCATCTCGGTTTTATGGGCTAAAAAGCTCATCTGTACTTTAGGAGCTGAAAAGCTCATCTTTGTTCTATGAGCTGAGGGGCTCATCTGGAGTTCATGAGCTGAGGAGCTCATCTTAATTTTATGAGCTGAGAAGCTGATCTTAAGTTTATGAGCTGAGGAGCTCATCTTAATTTTATGAGTTATAGAGCTCATCTTGAGTTTATGAGCTGGGAGCTCATCTTAAGTTTAAGAGCTGAGGAGCTCATCTTAATCTTATGAGCTATAGAGCTCATCTTGAGTTTATGAGCTGAGGAGCTCATCTTAATTTTATGAGCTGTAGAGCACATCTTAAGTTTATGAGTTGGAGAGCTCATTTGTAGGTTTTTAGCTACTTCAGGGAGTTACACACGGATAAGTTAAAAATGTGCTGTTTTATTTACGAAAAAATCTTATTACAATAGACACTTACTGAAAAAACCTTTTAAAAAGTTCTGCGTTCCAAGAATTAGGTAGGACTTTTCCCTCTTCTATTTGTAACTTGTAGTTCCCAGGTCTAATTACCCTTGAGATGATGTATGATCCTTCTCAGTTAGGACCCAATTTTCCATGTGAAGGTTCCTTCCTTGCAAGTAGAAGCTTTCTAACTACTAGATCCTTCCTTGAAACTCCTATGCCTAACCCTTTTGTCGGTGCAAAGCTCCATCTCTCTTTTCGTCCTGAAGATCAAGATTCAGTAGCAGTGATTTGTCATTGTATTTGGATCCTATAAATTCGGTTCTGGGGGATTGGAGTCCAATTTCAACAGGCACCACTACTTCAGTTCCAAAGGCCAAGGCAAATGGTGTTTCCTGAGTTGCTGACCTGACAGTCGTCCTGTAAGCCCATAGCACTTCTGGGAGGTGTTCTACTCATCTTCTTTTCAGAGCTTCCAACTTTATTTTCAGAGCTATCTATATGGTTCAGATGGTGACCTTTGCTTGCCCATTGGATTGAGGATGAGTTGAAGTTGAAAAGTAATTCTTTATCCCTAGCTCGTCACATAATTTTTTAAACTTTGGGTTATCGAATTGCTTTCCATTAACGGAGATGATTGCTCTAGGGACTCCAAACCTACAAACGATTGATTTCCATGTAAAGTTCTGAACCTTCTGTTATGTGATCGTCACCAAGGGTTCCATTTTCACCCATTTGGTGAAGTACTCCACTCCAATGATGGCGAACTTGCACAGTCCAATACTGATGGGAAGGGGTCTCAGTATGTCCAAACCCCATTACTGGAAAGGTCAAAGACTTACTATAGAGGTTAGGAGCTCTGGACGACAATGAGAGATGTTAACGTGCATCTGACAGACCTTATATTTTTTAATCAAATTCTTGGCATCCTTTGCATAGTTGGCCAGTAGTACCCCTGCCTTAATGCTTTTCCTGCTAGAGCCCGAGATCCGATATGGTTACCACAAACTCCCTCATAGATTTCTCTAAGTTTATAATTTTCTTCGTCGTCTCCCACACATTTGATGAGAGGTGTTGAAAAACCTCGTTTATACAAGTTCCCCTACAAGATAGAGAAGTTGGCTAATTTGACCCTTAACTTTGTAGCTTCTTTGGGGTCATCTGGCAAGATTCCACTTTGAAGATATTCTCTGATGGGGTCCATCCAACCTGGCAAGGCCAGAATTGGGAGTACTTCTTCTTCCTCAACTCTTATTGACGACTCTGCTAGGTGTTCCATTGGTATCAATTTATCCAAGTTTTCCTGCGAGGCAGTTGCTAGCCTTGCCAGTGCGTTTGCTCGCGAATTCTCTGATCTGGGGACATGTCTGATCTTAACTTGCACAAACTTCTTGATTATGTGATATTGTTAGTTCTTCCTTTTGTACTAGGTAGCAAGATCGACAAAGCCTACATTAAGTGAAAAATCTTGAGATCTCCATTGGAGAGATTTCAAGCTAAGATGATCTCGCTTGAGATGAATGTCAATATAGCCACGGTATCGGTCGAAGGGTTGATTTTCACTTTTGAGATGAACCTTCTTCCACCCAAGAAAGTGGAGCATGTAGCATTAAATTCTAAAATTGAAGAAGGGGATAAATTCGAGTCACCTTGAGTAGGAGACGAGGACATACCTACAATGATGCGAACCCCAATCGATTAACTTTGAGATCCAACAACAATATTGGAGAAACAACCCAAGAAAGCCAAACTCAAGTCTATGGATGGAGAATTTAGACCCATTGAGATCTTGTGTCAAGAACCCAGATTATATTAAAATCTACACCCATTGAAGAACCTGTCTCAAGAACCCAAATTACAAGAAGGAACACCACAAAGGTTGTAATTTACCTTTGATAAGTTCAAAAGTTCAATCAAGAAGAAGAGGAGTAAACTCAACTCAACTCATAATCAAAATTCATTATGTATTGTCTCTCATATTCTCCCCTTTTTCATTGATTAAAAGCCTATTTATAAGGCTGGTCATTACAAGGAAACAAATCCTAATCTAATAAGGAAACAAATCCTAATCTATTAAGGAAACAAATCCTAATCAAAATAGGAATAACTAAAGACTAAAATTTATGACCCTTTCTCTCAAAAATGCCCTTGAGTGAATAGTGTCACGGATACTGTAGCATGAACGGTACCGTGCTACAGTACTTATTCTAAACCCTAGTTCAAATAAAATAATAAGACATATGTGGGCCAAGCATCCTCAAACCCACTTATTCTAGACTAATAATAAAAAATCTTTAAACAAATTAAAAGCCTTAACAACAAAAGACCCTATCTCTAAGTCATGTCTTTATGTCTTCCATAGCATGGATCAAGTGGATCCAAATTGGTTCTCCTTCTTTCAAGTCCATCTTGAGTGTTGGGCTCTTGCTAGCTTTATCCCAAGTGGATTGCACCAATCCTTGCATTGCTTCCTTGATCTTCATGGCTCTTGATCTTGTAGTTGGTCCATCTAGACATCCAAAGGATCTTTAAAAGTAGGCCCACCTTAGTTCTCATCATTCCCCTTTGCTCAAAAAGATTTGTCCTCGAATCTTGATCGACATGTTAAGAAGAAAGATAAAAAACATAGAAGGTAGAAAAAAAATTCAAATTTTTTGCTCTTTTTTTTTCTTTTCTTTTTTTTTCTTTTTTCTTTTTGTAACTAACTGATTTGATAACAAACTAAATAGTAACCAATTGAAAAAACCCTAAAGATAACTCAAACCCTAGAACTATGAAAAAAAATATTTTTTTTTGGCAGCCACACAAAACCCTAAGAATTTTGGCAGTTTCTTTTTTTTTTTTTGTAAACCCTAGAACGATGAAGTTCTAGAATCAATTATGCTAGAAATAATAATAAAAAAAAGATAGAATATGACCTGGTTGGAAGCCTTGCTCTGATACCAAATGATGTGAACCCCAATCGATTTGCTTTAAGACCCAACAACAATATTGGAGAAACAACCCAAGAAAGCCAAACTCAGGTCTATGGATGGAGAATTTAGGCCCATTGAGATCTTGTGTCAAGAACCCAGATTATATTAAAATCTACACCCATTGAAGAGCCTGTCTCAAGAACTCAAATTACAAGAAGGAATGCCACAAAGATTGTGATTTACCTTTGATAAGTTCAAAAGTTCATTCAAGAACAAGAGGAGTAAACTCAACTCAACTTACAATCAAAATTCATTATGTATTGTCTCTCATATTCTCCCCTTTTTCATTGATTAAAAACCTATTTATAAGGCTGGTCATTACAAGGAAACAAATCCTAATCTAATAAAGAAACAAATCCTAATCTAATAAGGAAACAAATCCTAATCTAATAAGGAAACAAGTCCTAATCAAAATAGGAATAACTAAAGACTAAAATTTATGACTCTTTCTCTCAAAAATGCCCTTGAGTGAATAGTGTCACGGATACTGTAGCATGAACAGTACCGTGCTAGAGTACTTATTCTAAACCCTAGTTCAAATAAAATAATAAGACATATGTGGGCCAAGCATCCTCAAACCCACTTATTCTAAACTAATAATAAAAACTCTTTAAACAAATTAAAAGCCTTAACAACATAAGACCATATCTCTAAGTCATGTCTTTATGTCTTCCATAGCATGGATCAAGTGGATCCAAATTGGTTCTCCTTCTTTCAAGCCCATCATGAGTGTTGGGCTCTTGCTAGCTTTATCCCAAGTGGATTGCACCAATCCTTGCATTGCTTCCTTGATCTTCATGGCTCTTGATCTTGTAATTGGTCCTTCTAGACATGCAAAGGATCTTTAAAAGTAGGCCCACCTTAGTTCTCATCACACAATTGCTCGAAAGTTCTAAAAGTACTTTAAGACTGATAATGTCGAGTCCTCGAGGTTGAAAGGAAAGCATAGTAGACTTACTCCTAAAGGGGGAAAAGACTCTCGAAAAAAAGTTGGGAGTAAGAGGGGTAAGGCTTCTAATACTTTGAATGTCAAGGATTTGAACATATTGCACTAGAATGTCCAAATAAAAAGAAGAGAGATTGGCCCAAAGACAAGAGGAGAGCTATGAAGGCCACATGGAGTGATAGTGAAAGGGAGTCAAACCCAAAACATGGAGTGATAGTGAAAGGGAGTCAAACCCAAGTGTTGACTCCTCTTCTAGTGATGATGAAGAGAACTTTACAACCTTCATAGGTTCACATTCCTCTCCCCTTAGACAAACTTACATATGAGTTAAGTTGACACTATTAGTAGTATGCTCTAAGACCAATCATGTAGATGATGTTTTAGGGTTCTACAAGCAACATTCTTTACTTAATTAAATAAAAGGGCAAGTTTATTTATCATGTTTCTACTTTATTTCATTTTAATATAAATGATATAGTCCACAGAGTATAAGTGAAGAAGATAATTTCTCAAGGTGTTGACAAAAGGAGACCTACACTTTTTAGTACTTAACTCTTAAATGTTCTTAGTCATAGGATTACTATTTGCGCACCATATAATCCGGATAGATTAGCATAGACTATGCTTACTCATATTTGAAATGAGGTGACTCATCCAAGTCACTAGTATAGGGACACAAAAACAGGTGAGTGGGTGTTTGTTAGAAAACAAGTATACTGAACATGATCGTTAACTAATGTATAATTTTTCATATGGAGTTTTACATACCTATCAATGTTAAATCCTAAAGTTATGGTATGCAACTGATCCTTAGAATTGAGACATCATGATTGTCTTGTGCATTAATTAACTCTAACTAGTGTATAATTTGAAAAAAATGAAGTAATCAAATTAGTAAGCTAAACTCCTTAAAACTTATTAATTAAAGTCAATTAAATTTTTGTGTGTAAATTAGGGTATTACCAATTTTATGTTTGAAATTACAGGGTCAAATGCAGAAATACTGAAAAATACAAGGCAATTTTGCAAGGCATGAAACTATGAGGGACTGAAGTGCAGTAAAGAAACATGGACTAATTAGAAGGCAACACTTGGCAAGACCAGAACACGACACCTAACATTTACTGCAAGGCCCCACCTTTAGGAAGGTGGAGGTGGGGGTTAGGACCCACCGTGAGCCTCCCCCCCCCCCCTTTATAAATAGGGGCTTTTTCTTCATTCTTCAAGACATGCCATTCCAAGACCATTCTCCTCCCTTTCAAAAACCAGCCGACCACCAAAGCTCCATAGAGAGAAAAGAAAGAAAAAAGAGAGAAAGAAAAAGAGAATCAAGCCTTTGAAAGCCGGTCCATGATACACTTTTACCGTTACTCAATATTTCTATATTTCTATTGTATCTTTCTATTTGAATAATTGAACAACCGATACTTTTTTTGTCTTGAATGATAATAAAGATGGTTGTGTTTCAATTGTTCCTTGTGAAAGAAGTTTTACAGTTTACTGTTTAATTTAATTGTATTGACAAATACCCGCACTCCTTGCTTGTCTGTAGCAATGGAGTGTGAGTAGTCTTTTATACCCTTCAAAATAGGGTAAACATATGAATAATATTGGTTAGATTATGAAATGATGATGTTTTTTTTATATGTTTATTTATATATGTATTATATGCTTAATGCATGATATAGTGATGTACGTAATTTTGGTGTTGTGCCTGAAATTATGTCATTAGTGTATCACAAGACCTGCCAGTTAAAGATCTATGGTGTTCCTACCGGTATGATTTGTCCTCTACCGAAATACTGAGGATTTTCTACTGATGTGTGGTACAAAACCTAAATGATCCTCACGGGTTATTAGGGTTGTTTAATTACTATATATAACTATATTGTCAATCTAACAACTTCGGCGTAACAGGTAATTCAAGTATTCCTCATGAATGGCTTATCCTTCTGGTTCACTTGAATTAGTCAATTGTCACATCTATAACCAGCTTTCCTAAGAAGTTGTTGTGTTATGCTATATTACCACCAGTTAGCCTAAGAAGCGGCTGTGTTATGGTTTATTATATATGCACTTATAATCATGAGATCAAGTGAATAACTCAAGTATTCCTCATGAATGACTTGTCCTTCTAGTTTTCTTGGGCTAATCAATTGAAATGGATATAACCAGCTTTCTTAAGAAGTTGATGTGTTATAATTTATTACCACCAGTTAGCCTAAGAAGCAGCTGTGTTATGGTTTATATACATCAAACCTGCCGATTGACTGTCCAGTAGAATGGAAGTTAATTGTTGTGAGGTATCATTTCCAGTAATTAACCAATATAAAGCATATGGATCCCGAAACTGAAGGGTATCTTTCATATTCCTGTCATTAATATGCTTTATCAATGCACTTTATTTATTTATGTCATTTAAACTAGTGGTTAAACTAAGCTCACATCACAAGCTATCAAATAAATACACTACTTCAAACAACAACTTTATTGTTTTTATTTATTTTATTATCTAAATTACTGAAAACTCTTCATGGGATCGATACTTGGACTTAAAATCGAGAAAACTATAATTTTACCACTTATACTTGGGTGTATAATATAATATAATTCAAACACATTAAAAAGTGCGAATCATGCATGGACTTCTATGCTTTAACTATACAACATATTCATATACTAACCATGAAACTTGGATATGTATTGTTGGACATAGTTAGACATGCATGAAGATTTATGAGTACAACATGGAATCTATCGCTCTTAATAAATGGAGGGAGAATGTCCTATGTGATCTTCTAGGATATAACTTAAGAAGTCCTTGGCCAAGGCAGAATGACAATTAAAAAATAGTTTCTAATTGATCATAAAGAGTCGTAGTCCTAAGATCAAACACATAAGATTGAGTTAGGGGTTTCACAGTAATTTCATATGCTAGTAATTCAATTTGGGCATTGTGTGACAGAAGGATTGAATTGCATGGCAACTGTAGACTGAGTGAGTTTTTTACCCACTTCGTGCTATCCAGAGGTTGATCATGATATGCTGCTAGGTGTGACTCATGATTAATAGAAGCCCGAAGGATGAAATTAATATAAATATATTAATTGTTCTTCATAAAGGAGAATTAGAAAAGTTCTAATTCAAGCTAAATTAGAAAGAGTTCTAATTTAAAATGCTACTTAAAGTTAGTATCGAATGCCTACATGTGAAACCCGGAGAATTTTGAACTTTTTTGGAATAAGGGTAAAATCGTAATTTGCCACTATGATGAGGTTTAAAATACTCATGTTCTAGACCTCGGATGAGGAAATGGAGTGCGCCATTGGATTTGCAACGCGAAATCTAGTAACCACCAGAAAATTTGTCGAATTCCGAGATAGTCGAATTTTTTGCACGTAGATCGAGATGACTGCGTGGCGATTGACCTTTTAA
>CM042184.1:30957666-31016729 GCA_023539305.1 Ilex asprella | reverse complement strand
TTGGCATTGTGCATGAGTGTGGGGGAATGGTGCATAGTGTAATCAACACCTTGCTTGGTGCTTGATAGTGGACTCGGGAGAAAGTGGATCAACGATCCTTTTTGAGTTGTACGGGTGCATGGCATAAGGAAACCTTGTGTTGGGTATAGCAAGAAGGGGCATGGTGACTTCCTTGGGTGAAAAACCCTAAACATATGGTTCAGGCACTTACCGGAGGTGAAAAACCCAGAAAAGTGCTGGGTTTACAGAACCAGAGGTCGAGATACCAAAATTCGTTGCCCAAAGAATACACAAGGGGATTTATGATAAAAACACCCATTCAATGGGTAGCTTCCAATAATGATCCGATTTATAAAAACATGTTTTCTAATTCAAATGATCATTGGAAGAAGTCCTCCGTCAATTGACGGGTCATTACACATTGACATTGCATTGTGTTGAGGGAGTCGGTGAGGACTTGGATTGGGTTGCATGAGTGAGTTTCCATCTCATTTCATGGCATGGCGTTGTTGCACTCCAACTTTGAATGCACATCTTTATGTGGAATGATCGGTTATATGTTATACATAAATGTTGCATGAGCATGAGCATCTAGGGGGGAGTAGCCTTTGTAGGAAGTCTTCTACTGGGCGTTGGCTCACCCTATACAGGAAACAATTTCAGGTGTGGGGTTTACACGGGCGGATGGCTCACGTGGAGAACATCAAGGGTGAAGGGGCCGACATGTGGCCTTATTTTGAGTTTTTTGTAAACGTTTATGAAAACTTAGCTTTTGGCATGTAATGTGTATGAAAAAGGATTGTAATCCAAGTGTTATAGACTATGTTTGATATAACAAATGCATGTTTTATATGAGAATGGATAAATGGGCCCTGTGTGGCCAAGTTTTACTTATAAATGGACCCGACGTGGTCAATATTTCATATTGGGCCTCAGATGGGCCTTGTAAAATATATTGCACAGGTTGAGTATTGGGTTGAGCTCCCTGTACAAAGGAGACTCTGCCCGGATTTTTTGTTAAATTATGGACCCCGGTAAATGGGACATAACAGTGTGATATTGGCTTACACGATAACCACAGGCATTCCGCGGGTTGATGGGTTATCAACGGACTCCCGGATTTTGGGGCGTCACACTACAACCAGCTATGCTTGAACTTAAATGGTCACACACAATAGAATTGATTAAAAACTAAAGGATAAAGGAGAGATAACCAATTAAGAGCTTATTGGCGTAAAAACCTAATTAAGAGTTAATTAGGGACTTTATTATAATTAATGGTTAATTAAGGGGTTATATGTAATTATGAAACAATTGCAACTTGACCTAAGCTAGGATTAGAGCCTTTAAAGCTCTATAAATACCTTTATGTATGATGTGGATATAAGATATAACAACTCTCTTGCTAGCACAAGAAGAACCACTCCTCTTTCTTTTTCTACTATTTTATCAATGTGAGGCTTAAGATAAAGATCAAAGTCAGATTTGAAAATTTAAAGTTTTTGAGAATGCTTGAACATTGTTAAAGACACGTTTCAAGAGGTAACTCTTAATCTTCTCTATAGATCTAAGGTTTCTAGGTTTGTATTAAACATGAATTGATCTAGGTATCAGAAATAATTTTTTTTTTAAATTTAGCAGCATTCATTATATGATTCCTTTCAGTGGTATTCGATCCATTATTCATGATTTAATACAAACTTGATGTGATTATTGTTGTAGCATATTAACGGGATTGACCGAGAAATACTAGGGATTGCATAATTTATATAAATCATACTATTTTGTATAAGTGTCCTACAAAATAAATACTTATTTTTGTTTCACATAATTAATATGAGATATTAATGGATTCATTTGTTTGAAATTGTTTTAAAATCAGAATGCCTGTTGATTACTACTCAACTATAGCATATTCTTATGCCCCGTTTTGGACTAATTGTGCTTTGGTGGAGTTTAAGTGATGATGTTTCAGGTCTTAAAGTGAACAAGTGTTCAAAGACACCAAAAAGTAGCTTTGAAGGCAATCACAGCATTTTAAGGAACAAATTATAAAAGCTTGGAACAAGGAAGCAACGTTTGAACGTTAAATACCGTTCAAACGGTAATGAGAAACCAGGCCAGATATTATAATCTGTGTTGCAGGCAAAACCCAAGGCCCTGAAGATTCAAGTACTACGTTCAAACGGTCATCAACGTTTGAACGTCCATTGGAGCAAGGACATGATTAGACTGACTGAAGACATGGCGTGTTGCAGACTTGCAGTCAGAAGGCCCAGGCACTTGAGTGCCACGTTCGAACGACAGCCACCATTCGAACGCACCTGGAATTATTGGAAAGACCAGTCAAGATTCTGCAAGGACCTGGAGGGAGATTTGCACAAAGACTTGGAGGAAGATTTTTACAGAGAACCACGTATCTTCTGACATAACTGGTAGGCACTGATTCCATCTGACGTTTGAACGGTAGAGATCAAAGACAGAGAAACCGTTCGGATGCCATTTATCGTTCGAACGGTATTGACAAACTGCCTACAGAGTGGTTGGCTTTTCACTTTGACTTTGATGCCCAGCTCTATTCTTTTACCCCCTCCCCTGTCTTATCCTTGCCTATATATACCCTTAGTTTGTAGATCAAAAGGGGGGACTTGGCTCTCAACACTTAGTAGCCAACACTTCTCATTTGTAGTTCTTCTAAATTGTCTTAGAATTATCTCTTTGTTAGAGAGTGGGGAAGTTCAAATTCCCATTCCATTTCTTTCCGTTAATGCTTACATTTACATTTGCTTAAGAGTTGTAACTCTTTTATTTACATTTAGTGATGCAATCCATAAGATGCTCAAGGAAACACAAATTCGAAGATGTGAAAGATAATAGAATTGGGCCGGTTACGAGAGCACGAGCAAGGAAGTTTAAGGAGGTACTCAATGGTCTAATTCAAGAGGCATGGACTCAAGCAAGTTCGTGGAGGCCCATGGAGCATGATCCACTTGGGCAACAAAGATTCATCAATATAATTCAAGTTCTAGAAGAATCCGGCTAAGGTTAAGCTTACATTGGCCCGTTGATGTTAAGGCCTCCAATTTATTTAAAGGATTATTATTTTTAGAATAAATGGGCTTGAGGATGCTTGGTCCACATGTTTTTTTTATTTCTTATGAACTAGGGTTGTCATAGTTACTGTAGCACCGTTACTGTTCACGCTACAGTAACGTGCACTATTCACTTTTTTAGTCTTTAGTTGTTTCCTATTTAAATTAGGATTTGTTTCCTATTTAGATTAGGATTTGTTTCCTTAGTAGATTAGGATTTGTTTCCTTATTAGATGAGGATTTGTTTCTTTATTAAATTAGGATTTGTTTCCTTGTAATGACTAGCCTTTATAAATAGGCATTCAAATCAATGAAAATGCAGATTATTATTTAGCAAATTGTGAGAGTATATTTCTCTTTGGTTCTTTGAAGAACTAGACGAACTTATCGGGATTTCCCGTGGCGTTCACTATCGACTTATCAAACGGATTTCCATACCGTTTGTGGCGTCTTCCTTTAAACCAAGGTTCTTGTTTCACCAACAGCGGGTTGAGGTCTATATACCAAGGTTCTTGTTTGTCATAAACAACGGGTCGAGGTCTTCCATTCAACTCTGAACATAGAACGATCTTGGGTTCCTTTTCGTTGTTGGTTCTCGTTATTCTTGGTGGGTTTCACATCATTTAGTCTTTACATTTATGTTCTTGATATATATTTAGTCTTTACATTTATGTCTTTATTTACTTCTAGTCTTTACATTTATGCTTTTACATACATGCTTTTAATCATGTCTTGCATTTTTATTATTTGAGCTCCCTTCTTGCTTAGAGGAGTGAAACTCTTCCACTTTTCTAAAGCTTTACCAAAGCCGTGAAGGGTGGAACGTGATTCACTCATTCTTTGTTGAAGATTAGCTCCTCGTTACTTGTACTTTCACTTTGCGAAGTCCTCTATTTGGAGGGATGAGCATCACTCACTTTTCTAGCTTTACCAAAGCTATGAAGAGTGAGTAGTTTCTCATTCACTCTTTAGTAAGAGGTGAAGGGCATGTATTGATTATCCGGAGGTTATATTATGTTTTGTTCTAATGCTTAACGTTCATATCCCCTTGTTTATTGGATGATTAATTATATCTAGCAAAGCTAAGGTACTTTGTGTAATCGATAGTCTTTCTATGACAAGGATGGCTCTTGCATGGAAAGACTCCTCGTTTCAAGGCAAGTACCCCGGCTAGATCTTCATGACTACTGTTTAATCATCCCTATTGTCAAGCTTCATTTAAAAGGATGGAATATTAAATCCATGGTTGGATGTCATGAAGAAATACTTTCTTATTTGTGGGCACGATAACTCTCGGTGCAAATAATTCTTGTAAACTTCTAGTAAGACATCGGAACCATGACCTTAATAGGCCTTCTTTATCTTCTGATTAACTCGCCGTTGACACGGGAGTTAGTTGAGTTATCAAGCATAATTATAATAAACTGGATAATTAAATACACGTCCCGATCCTTGAACTAAAGAGTGGCTTTATTTCCATTTACCTTGTAAACTTTCTTAAAGAGGATTCAATATTCTGTTCAGGAAATCACCCACATCTCACCATCCTAAAATCTCAAGGTTACAATCATTTAGTCTCCTTTACTGATTACTTTAAAACACCAACACAACAAGTTCCATGTGGATTCGACTCCATACTCAAATTGGATTATTACTACAACTTGACTGCCTGCTCTTGGGTGTACACATTTCGGATCAAGTCACCTGTAAGTTTCAAGATAATATTATGTGAGGAGCTTATTGGTCGTAAATGCCTACACTTGTACAAATGGTGGGTGTGACTTAACTATGGTAAATGGGCCAAGATGCTATTATGTGAGGTTCATTTATGATAAAGACCAAAGGATGATTGAAAGTTACATAAGATGCATTAGGTAAGAGTAACCTACTCATTAAGGATTAGTATAACCCAGATGCTATTATGTGAGGTCATATTAATTTATGGTGGGACCCCAATCCCCACTAGGAATAAAAATTCCCTAATTCCATAGGAGGGTGTATGGGATTTGAGAAATAGTGGGAGGTACCATTGTGATTTAAAGACCCAATCTAATGGTTTAAAATGAAATCGTTAATTCTTGATGTTTTTATTTGATCACAATGACAAGTCTTAACCCCTTATCCAGAATTATTAGTTTCCACCGTTTAACCGACTTTAACTTACTACATTAGTAACAAAACTTGAGAATTGTTCTCAATCCTGAAAAGAATGAAAATACCAATGAAAATGGTTTCCACTGTGGCAAAGATGGGTATTGTAGAGAAACAATTAGGAGCATCTCACTCCTATTAAGGACATGCCTTTGAATGATATGTTCAATATGCTCTTTATTAAAACTGATTTGTCAGTAGATTCTATTTTAAATTGAGTATTAGATAACACATCGAGTTCTTACATATATAATTAATTGTATGAACTAAAACAAAACAGAAAGGTAATCAGAGGAGAAGTGTCCATTCGAGTGGGAAATGGAGCAAGTGTTTTTACATTAACTATGGGGATATACTACTTGTAATTGCCATCTTAATTGTTTTATATTTTAGGAACCATTTATTTATGCCTAATATGATAAGGAACATATATCTATTTCATCACCGCATAAGGGTGCTTATAGATATGTTTTTAAAGAAAAACATTTGTTCATTTACTTTAAATTCCAATTTTATTGGTTTTGGCATATTCTCTAACTGTCTCTATTTCATAAACAACAATGGCAATCTAAATAATATTGAACATGTTGAAATGAATGTCATCACTTGTAAAAAACCTGTAGCTGATAAGAATTGTAATTGTATGCGGCATATCGGATTAGGTCATATTAGCGAGGATGAGATTTGCATGCTGGTTAATGATGGAGAATTAGGTCCATGGGCTTATGAAGCTCATCAAACATTTGAATCTTGTCTTATCGGTAAGATGACCAAAAAACCATTTGTAGGACAAAGAGAAAGAGTTGCATATATTAAAATTAATACATAGTGATGTACTCGGACTACTGAGTGTAGTGGGCAAAAGTTATTATTCATAATTTATAGCCTTCGACGATGACCATTGTTGGTTAAAGTAAGTGCACTAAATGAAGTGCAAATCTGAAATATTTGAAAAGTTCAATGAATTCAAATATGAAGTAGAAAAACAAACAAGCAAAATTACTAAAACAATTTGATCAAATCGAGGAGGAGAATACTTAAAATCTGAATTTTTGGATCATTTCCAAGAATTGTCAAGCATTATGGGTTGTCAAAGAGTCCAGAATTATTCCCCAAATCTTGTGCTATTATCTCTCCAAATCTTGTGATGATTATGGGAAGTTCATGGGGATATCTTTCCAGATCTTGTGAAGATTATGAGAAGATCTTGGGGATATGCTTGGAGAAGGGTCAAAGACATAGAAGTAATTTGAAGACCAAATACTACTATTCAAGGAAGGATTATCTTCTAGAATAATCTACATTAGTTATGTTATTACCTTTATTTTAATTTTCGGAGTTACTGTTCATGCCTTCCTTGGGGGCCAAGTTTAATTTACAATAATTATGTAATTTTCTATATTTTAAATTTTAGGAATTATTGTTCATGCCTTCCTTGGAGGCCAAGTTTTGTAGCCTATAAAAAGGCCATTTAGTGCAATGAATAAAACAACAATTATTTTGAGAGCAACAGCTTTGTGAGTTGAGAGTTTTCTCCTCTTGTACTTTTGTGAGCACTCGGCTTATCAAAGGCTTGCAACCTTTGTGGTGCCTCTTTGCAACCAAGGTTTCTCGATGCAGGTTCTTGTTGGGTCTTGGGTTTCGAACCAAGGTTTTCTTGAGACAAGTTCTCATTGGGTCTTAGGAAGTTTTTTTCTTTTTCCATTTGAATTTTGGCTTTCATGGGTTTGAATCAATTTGTTCGTGGGTTCAAGGAGCTTATCTCCACGGGTTCACATCATGCTCCATCTTCACTGGCAAGTGACAAGCCTTGTCGTAGAGTAGCCTATACGAAAACATACCAAGAATGGTCTTATACATGACACAATAAGCTCATAGGACACCAGTCAACCTAAGTGACCAATCCTTTCGATTCGAGTTAACTGTTTTCTCAAGTATGTTCTTTATCTCTTTATTGCCCAACTCAGCTTTTTCGTTAGTCTGTGGGTGGTAAGCACTGGACACATTGTGTGTTACGCCATATTTATGCATCAAAGAAGCAAATGGTCTATTGAAAAAATGTGAGCCACCGTCACTTATCATTGCACGAGGCATCCCAAACCTTGAAATATGTTTTCTTTTTAGAAACTTGACCACAACTCGGTGGTCATTGGACTTGGTCGAGATTGCCTCTACCCATTTGGACATGTAATCCACTGCCAGGGGTATATAAAAGTAGCCAAAAGACATAGGGAATGGATACATAAAATCGATGCCCCAACAATCAAAAATTTCAATGACAATTATGGGGGAGAGGGGCATTATGTTTCTACGGATCACACTTCCTAACCTTTGACACCTATACATTGCTTTCAAAATGAGACATAATCTTTAATCAATGTTGGCCAATTAAAATCACTTTGTAAAATCTTAGCTAAATTCTTCTTAGAAGAGAAGTGCTCGCCACAAGCTTCAGAATGACAGAAAGAGAGAACATCTTGTTGTTCATTTTTTGGTACACACCTCCTTATGACTTGGTTAGGCCAATACTTGAATAGGTATAGGTTGTTGAAGTAGAAGTACTTCATATTTGCCATGAATCTTCTTTTATCCTCATGGCTCCAATGTGGGGGTATTTGTCATATGTCAAGAAAATTACAAATGCCAGTGATTAGTACTCAAATATAACATATTATTATACCCTTTTTGGACTAATTGTACTATGATGGAGAATGAGTGATGATGTTTCAGGTCTTAAAGTGAACAAGGGTTCAAGGGCAACAAAAAGTACATTTGAATGTAGCAACAGCACATTAGGGAGAAAATTGTAAAAGCTTGGAACAAGGAAGCAACATTCGAACGCAACATCCCATTCAAATGGTCAAGAGAAACCAGGCTAGCTGTTATAGAATGTGTTGCAGCCAAGAACCAAAGCCCTGAGGAACAGAGAAACCACTCGAACGCCATGTCCACAGTTCAAACGTCCACTTGAACCAGATTAGACCAAATACTGACTAGAGCACATGGGTGTTGCAGCATGGAGTGTAGAGGGAGATTTTCATAGAAGACCAGAGGGCCATCTAACAGGCACTGACAGCATTTGACGTTTGAACGATGTAGAGCAAAGACAGAGAAACCGTTCGAACGCCCTAACCGTTCGAACGGCCTTAACAGACTGCCTGCAGAGTGGTTGGCTTTTCACTTTGACTTTGGCGCCCAGCTCTATTCTTTTACCCCTCTCCTTGCCTTCTCCTTGCTTATAAATATACTTGGTTTGTGGAGATAAAGGGCATCACTCATCAGGGAATCACTTGAGGGACTCATCACTTGGCATTCATCACATATAGCTCTTCTAATTCTTGTCTTAGTTTTTTCTCTTTGCTAAAAGAGTTGGGAAGTTTAGATTCCCACTCATTTTCTTTATATTAATGTTTACATTTACATTAGCTTAAGAGTTGTAGTTTCTTTAATTACTTCAAGTCTTTATATTTGTGGAGAGAAAGGGCATCACTCATCAGGGGAATCACTTAAGGGACTCATCACTTGGCATTCATCACGTATAGCTCTTCTAATTCTTGTCTTAGTTTTTTCTCTTTGCTAGAAGAGTTGGGAAGTTTAGATTCCCACTCATTTTCTTTACATTAATGTTTACATTTACATTAGCTTAAGAGTTGTAGTTTCTTTAATTACTTCAAGTCTTTACATTTATGTTCTTGATTTAATTTTAGTATTTACATTTATGTCTCTATTTACTTCTAGTCTTTACATTTATGCTCTTACATACATGCTTTTATTTATGTCTTGCACTTTCATTATTTGAGCTCCCTTCTTGCTTAGAGGAGTGAAACTTTTCCACTTTTCTAGAGCTTTACCAAAGCCGTGAAAAGTGGAACGTGATTCACTCATTCTTTCGTTGAAGAATAGCTCCTTGTTAATTGTACTTTTGCTTTGCAAAGTCGTCTACTTAGTGGGATAAGCATCACTCACTTTTCTAGTTTTACCAAAGCTATGAAGAGTGAGTAGTTTCTCATTCACTCTTTAGTAAGAGGTGAAAGACATGTATTGATTATCCGGAAGTTATATTATGCTTTGTTCTAATGCTTAACGTTTATATCCCCTTGCTTATCAGATGATTGATTGCATCTAGCAAAGCTAACGTACTTTGTATAATCGAGAATCTTTCTATGACACGGATGACTCTTGCATGAAAAGATTCTTCGTTTCAAGGCAAGTACCCCAGCTAGATCTTCTTGATTACCCTTTAATCATCCCCATTATTGGGCTTCATTTAAAAGGATGGAACATTAAATCCATGGTTGGACTTTTTGTAGAAACACTTGCTTGTTTGTAGACGGGATAAGTCTTGGTACATGCAATTCTTGTAAACTTCTAGTAAGACATCGAAACCATGGCCTTAATTCTCACAGTCCATCTTTATCTTTCGATTAACTTGTCGTTGACATGGGAGTTAATTGAGTTATTAAGCATAATTATAATGAACCAAATAATTGAATACATGTCCAAATCCTTGAACTAAAATGTCACTTTATTTGCTTTCAAATTTAGCTTGTAAACTTTCTTGGAGAGAATTTGATATTCTGTTCAGGAAATCACCCACATCTCACAACTTTAAAATCTCAAGGTTACAATCAATTGGTCTCCTTTATTGATTACTTTGAAACACCAACACAAACAAGTTCTCTGTGAATTCGACTCCGGACTCAAATCGGATTATTACTACAACTTGACCGCCTGTACTTGGGTGTACACATTTTGGATCAAGTCAGCCAGCATACCACGGACAAATTGAATGCATAGAAAATAGATGCTCATTAGGGAAAGAATCAGTGATAGGGATGTGCTCTTTGGTGTCTTGGACAACAAGCTGGGACAAATGGTCTACCACTACGTTTTGAACTCCCTTTTTGTTTTTAATGATCAAAGCAGAATGATCAATGTAGACTACAATCCGTAATCCAATGATGTATAACCTTAATTTATCCAATACAACCACTACAGCTAGCAACTCTTTATCAGAAGTGGTGTAATTTATTTTTGCTTAATTTAGAGTTTTGCTAGCATAGTATATTACACGAGGCTTTTTATCTTTCCTTTGATGTAGCACTGCGCCGACCGCGTAATCACTCACGTTGTACAAGAGCTCAAATGGGAGTTTTCATTGGGGTAGTCTCATGATTGGAGGTGAGATAAGCACACTTTTAAGTTTTTGAAAAGATGCCTCACAATTATCCTACCACGCAAATGGGACATCCTTTGCTAGCAAATTTGTCAAAGGTCTTGCCAATGCACTAAAATCCTTAATGAAACGACGATAGAAACCTACATGACCAAGAAACGACTTGATGTCCTTGACTACCCTTGAAGTAGATAGATTGAAAATTGCTTCCACTTTAGATTTCTCCACTTTGATTCCTTTTGTGGACACAATGTGTCCAACCACGATCCCTTGAGTGACCATGTAATGGCACTTCTCCCAGTTGAGCGCCAAATTATTCTCTTCGCATCTCCCTAAAACTTTCTCCAAATTCTCCAAACATCCTTCAAACGAGTCCCCAAACATTGAGAAGTCATCCATGAAAATCTCCACATTATTTTCCACCATATCTCCAAATATCCCCATCATACATCTTTGAAAAGTTCTAGGGGCATTTCACATCCCAAACGACATTAGGTGATAGGCATATGTTCCAAAGGGGCATGTGAATGGGGTCTTCTATTGATCTTCTAGGGTGATTGCTATCTGATTGTAGACAGAGTAACCATCTAAGAAACTATAGAAAAGATGTCCAAATACCCTCTCTAACACTTGATCAAGGAATGGTTGCAAAAAGTGATCTTTGCGAGTGCATGAGTTAAGCTTCCGGTAATCAACGCAAACTCTCCAACCGGTGACCACCTATGTCGGAATCAACTCAAGCTCAATCTATTCTAAGTTGGAAAGTTTTGCAAATTAAATTTTTTAAGAAGTTTTTTCTTGTGCATCGCACTAAGCATTAAGGCATCAAATTATGAATGTTTGTGTGAAAGAAGGAGAAATTTTTTATCAATGTTGGAAAAGATTTAAGGATCTTCTCTAAGCTTGCCCACATCATGCATTTGAAAGTTGGACTTTAGTTGGTTTCATCACTACATCAGTTTATTGAAATGATGGCTTAGGGGGAATTCATGGGTAAGAGTCCCGATGATGCATTCGAGTTTTTTGATACCATTTCTGAGAGTTCCCAGATGTGGCACTTGACCTCACCAAATATTATTGAAACTAGTTATCTTCATCCCAATTAGGGAAATACATGATCAAATTGGATGATGACCTAAGGGTCAGAATGGCTACCTTGTCTCGAAAGCTTGAAGCCCTAGAAATGAAAAATATTAAGGAAGTTTTTGTTGTGTCTCCTACTGAGCAATCATGTGAAATTTGTGCATTGTCAGGACATCCCACGGGGGAATATCGCATAATTTTAGCATTCAAAGAGTTCTTGATGGAACAAACCAATGCCATTTCAAATTTTAACAAGCCTTATTCCAACCCTTATTCTGAAACCTATAATCCAGGGTGGCAGAATTACCTGAATTTTAGTTTGAAAAATACACAGCATGTGGTTCAACCATCAGGTTCACCTTTGTCACAACCCCAAACTCAACAGTCGTATCAGCCTTATCAACCAACACATAAGAGGAGTTTAGAGAACACTATGAACCAGTTCATTCGAAGTTCAATGAGTTTTAATACTTAAACCACCCATGCATTTAATGATTTCAAAGCTTAAACTTCACATAATATTATGGATATTAAGAGTCATTAGCCAAATTGACCTAGTCTTTAACCACAACAGAGAAGGGAAAATTTTCATCTTAGCCTAAACCTCCATAGGGTCAAAACCAAGATAATGTCATGTCTTTTGAACACTCCCATAGCCAAGTCCAAGCAATTACCATACTGAGAAGTGGCAAGGTGATTGACAAGACCATTAAAGCTAAAACTCTAGAACCTATAACTGAGTCAATCCATGTGAATGAAATAATTGAGCCTGAACCTGTGATTGAAAAGGAAACAAGGTTTCCAAATGAAAAAGAAAAATCAAGGCTTGTTCCTTTACCTTTTCCTCAAAGAATCAAGAAGTCTCAAATATTGAACAATCATGCTGAAATCTTTGAGTTGTTTAAGCAAGTAAAGATTAACATCCCCCTATTGGATGTAATCAAGCAAGTCCCATCCTATGCCAAGTTTCTAAAAGATCTTTGCTTAGTAAAAAAAAAGGATCAATGTACATAAAAGAACATTTTTAATGGAACAGGCTAGTGATATCATTCAGCACAAGGCCCTTGTCAAGTACAATGATCTTGGGAGCCCTATAGTTTTGTGCATAATCAAAAACTTTTGGATTGAGCAAGCCTTGCTTGATTTTGGAGCCAGTGTTAATTTGCTTAAATATTATGTTTATGAGCAGTTAGGGTTTGGTGAATTAAAACCCACCAATGTCACATTGCAGCTGGCAGATCGTTTGGTAAAAATTTCACGTGGATTTGTGGAGGATGTAATTGTTAAAGTTGATAAGTTTTATTTTTCAGTAGGTTTTATTGTCTTGGATACACAGTTAGTCTTGCTTGTCTCTACACAAATCCCTGTCATTTTAGGGAGACCATTCCTACCTATATCAAATGCATTGATTAATAGTAGGAATAGAATCATGAAACTTTCATTTGGGAACATGACTTTGGAATTGAATGTGTTTGACATTGCAAAATAACCTAGAGATGAAGAAGAATGCATGAAGTAAAATTGCATTGAGTCTTTAACTCAAAACCTGTTTGAAAATGCTTGTACACGAAAAAAGTCACATGCATTAGAGTCTGTACCAAATAATGAGTCTGCAGATATGTCAATCATTGAAATGTGGAGTCCTAGATTTGAAGAATTATTGCTTTCTAAAACTAAGTCTACAGAGCCTAGTGTTGTAGTTATCAAACTAGAGTTAAAACATCTTTCAGCTGACTTGGAATATGTGTTCTTGGGGGAAGATGAAACTCATCCAGTGATAATATCTTCAAAATTGTTAGAAGTACAGGAAAGGTAATTGATAGAAGTCATAGAAAATCATTGAAGTGCTATAGATTGGACGATAGCAAATGTAAAGGGTATAATTCCTCTTCTTTGTATATACTTAGAGGAAGATTCCAAACCATCTCGCCAACAACAAAGAAGGTTGAATCCACATTTGAAAGACATAATTCAGACTGAAGTACTTAAACTATTAGACGCTGATATAATATATTAAATATCTGATAGTAAATGGGTTAGCCCATCACAGGTAGTGCCAAAAAATTATGGTGTCACGATCATGAAAAACCAAGAAAATTAATTAGTCTATATGTGTATAGTCACTGGTTGGCGTATGTATATTGACTATTGGAAATTGAATTCTTCAACAAAAAATATCAGTTTTGCCTACCCTTCCTAGATCAAGTCATAGAAAGAATAGCCGATCAGACATATTATTGTTTTTTGTATGAATATTTAAGCTATAATCAAATTAAAATAGCAATTGATGATCAAGAGAAAATCACTTTTACATTTCCCTTTGGAACTTTTGCTTATAAAAGCATGCCTTTTGGATTGTGTAATGCTCTAACCACTTTTCAATGTTGTATGTTAAGCATTTTAGTGATATGATGGACTACTTTTTGGAAGTCTTTATGAAGGATTTTTCCGTATATGGTGATTCATTTGAATTATGTTTAGAGAATCTTGAAAAAATTCCTTACTCGATGAGAGGAAACAAATCTTGTTTTGAATTGAAAAAAAGTGTCATTTCATGTTCACATAGGGCATTGTTTTAGGACATGTAGTTTCTGCGGAGGGAACCGAAGTTAATAAGTTCAAAATCGATTTAATAGCCAATCTCCCTCCACCTAAAACTATAAAAGATGTTTGATCATTTCTAGGTCATGTAGGATTCTATAGAATATTCATTAAAGATTTTAGTTTGATAACCAGACCTATGTGTAGCCTTTTATGTCAGGATGTACAATTTGATTGGAGTGATGCATGTGAATTAGTATTTGATAGACTTAAAAGCATGCTTATTTCTCCACCAATTATGCAACCTCCTGGCTAGTTTTTACCATTTAAATTAATGTGTGATGCTAGTTACTATGCAGTGGAGAAATTTTAGGTCAAAGAAAAGATAAAAAACCCTATGTAGTTTATTATGCAAGAAAAACTTTGAATGAGGTGCTGATGAATTACTCTACCATAGAAACAGAATTGCTTGTTGTTGTATTTGCTTTAGATAAATTTTTCTCATATTTGGTTGGATCCTTAATTTTTGTGTTTACTAATTTTGCAGCTATGAAATATTTGCTTACTAAGAAAGATGGAAAATCATGTCTCCTAAGATGGATACTATTGCTTCTAGAATTTGATCTTATCATCAAAGACAAGAAATGAGTTAAAAATGTGGTAGCTGGTCATTTATCAAGGCTGAATTATAGTATAAATGAAGAATCAATACCAATCAAAGAAACCTTTTTAGATGAGATACTATTTGTAGCAACAGAAGTACCGTGGTATGCAGATATAACCTAGTACTTATGCTACCTACAGCTTGTGATTCTCCTCATATGTCATATAATTCCGCACTTCATTTTATTTGGTATCAGAGCCATTTGACGGCCTGGATAGTTACCTCTATAGTTAAATTTGCATATTCTTACTTATTTTAAATCTCTATCTTTTCTCCTTTTAAATTTCCTATTTGCTCAGTCTTACTTGGTCACCTAGCCTTAGTCTATCCAAGAGTGTGTAAGCCTCTTTGTTTATCCCATTTGTAAGTCCAGGTGTGGCAGTCCAGGGATTTTAGGCGAGAAACTGAGGAACAGACAGTTTAGAGGGTATGAATCAAGTGACTAGGATTAAATGGGTAATTTAAAATTAGAAAAATTTTGATTTAAAAATGAGTAGATTATTCAGATCTAACTCTAGGGCTAGCTCATCTAGATCTTCATCTAGCACTATACCCAATATAGTGAATGAAGAAGAATATGAGTGTGAGATATCCCAACCTAACTGGATAGGATGGAATATCCCCAAGGTCCCCCGTAGGGAAATTTACCAAACTTCATGGGTGCCAAAAGCATTCAATGAAGAGTTACAAGTTAAGACCATTGAGTCAGTTCATGCGATAAAAAGTAATGAAGAAATTTGTCAGCTTCTCCGTAAAGAAGCACTTAGGAAGCATAAATTGAAGGGGTTTAATTTCATTCACATAGGATTAGTTCAGGTTGCCATTAAACCTTTAATCCAAACTGGTAAAAATGCTGCTGTCTTATTAACCCTTAGAGATGCCAGGTTTACTGAATTTGAACCAGGTATCATAGGATTAATGCAAGCAGGTCTCCATGATGGACCAGTTTATTTTGATTGTTATCCCGACTTCACCTTAAGTCTAGGATGCAAGTACACTCCTGAAGCTCTCACACTAGGGATAAAGCTTTCAGGACAAATTACTAGGTTGAAACGAGAAACTGAATCAATAATACTTATCTATAGGATTTACTATAAATGCATTACCACAAACATGAATGTGCATGCATTAAAGAAAAGTCCTAAAGAAAGTACTTTATTGATGCAAGCCAGCACTAGGGATTCCAATATTCAAGTTCCTAAAAAACTCTATTGGAAAGACATAGAACTCCCTGAATCGTGGCTAATTGAAAATGAAAACTATAAGGATGACCAGTCAACCACTAGTGACTTAGAGACTATCCAACAACTGCCTGACGGAAGAGTAAGGATCTCTTTCGATTCTGCAAGATCCAGCAGATCGAGCAGATTTCCTCCCAATCCACCTTTAGTTATTAATAAACCCAGAAGGTCTGATGTTTGTTCCAGTGTCTCCAAAAGAGATAAGGAGTTAGCAGAGGATTTGGACATAAGATTTAAATTAAAAGGAATAGCTAGTTCGTCTTCCCCTATTAGCAGACCCACATACACTCCTGTAAGTGTACCTATGCAGTCTAGATATACAGAATTCAAGGAAACAGAAAAAGATGAATTTACTCCATCTTCTTCTCCTACCCCTACTGATTTTCAAGGAAACATAGGTGAAACCCCAGTTAGTCATCACCTTTGTACTATCACTAGGGAAAAAGAATTCTTTATGCCTGACATTTACAAATTAAAGAAACAATTCAAGTCTAAGGTTAATGAACCACAAAGACTAGGATTTGAAGCCTTAAGTAGCAAAAGACAAAAAGAAATCCTACAGAATTGGATCAAGTTAATGTACCAATTGGAGTCTGAAATTGCCTTAGCTGACTACCTAAAAAACTTCCACAAAGAGGTAAAAGTAGTAACTAAGCACAAGTGGAGTACAGAAAACACCACTGTTTCCTCCAGTCATCCTCAGTAGAGACCATCACCTTTAATTACATGGACACAACTGTTACAGCCTCTCCTTTTAAGATTCCCAGGAATGAATCGGATAAGGCTACACCAGAACAAAATAATTTGGTAAAAATGGAAAAAATGATTTTGGAATAGAACAATTTCACCAACCAAAGCCTAATTACTATAGGAAAACAGTTGGATAAAATTGAAACCAAAATTGATTAAGTCAAACCATCTGTTAAAAAACTTGAAAAACCCTTAATTAACCTACCCTCAGATAGGAAAAACTTAGGTTTAAAAGACAAACAGATAGCAAAACAGCTTGATGCACTGCTACAATGAACAGAAAGACAGGGTTCGTCAATAACAGTCATCAATAGAGAACCTGATAGCTCAGAAAGATCATCTGATTCTGATACTGACTTAGAAATTAGGAAATTGGAATCTCAGTTTGCTGACCATGATATCAAGCAACTTAATTCCTCTAAACCTATTTCACAAATCAGTAAGCTAATTTCGGTCCCAACTAGTTTCACAAAGAACTGGTATTCTAGACCAACACTACCTGATCTTCAATATGAAGAAAAAAATGTCTTAAATCAATTTTCTGTTCAATCTAACAAACTCTATGAATGGAACATAGATGGGTTAAGTGAACAAGAAATTCTCAATAAGATGAGTCATATGTCCATGGTATTAAATAGCTATGTCACCAACCTTGACACCCCTGAACCTGAAATTGTTAAGCTAGTTGTCTCAGGTTTCACAGGAGTTTTACAACATTGGTGGAATAACTATCTGACCAAAGAACAGCAGGATGAAATTATTAATGATGTGGTTAGAGATAATGAAGGAATGCCAATCTTTGATGAGAGGCATGGCAGAGCCATACCTAATGGCCTCAATACCCTCATCTTCACCATCACCAAACATTTTGTTGGCACACCTAGTAATATCTCATCTTGGATTCATGACCAACTCACCAACCTTAGGTGTCCTACACTTAGTGATTTTAGGTGGTATAAAGATGTTTTTGTTTCTAGAGTCATGGTCCGTTCAGACTGCCAAAAAGCATTTTGGAAGGAAAAATTTGTTAACGGTTTACCGAGTCTTTTTGCTCATAAGGTTAGAGAAGCCCTTAGCAAAGACACTGGAATAATTGAGTATGATTCTTTAGCCTATGGAGAACTCATTAGCACCATCCAAAATGTAGGAATGAAATGGTGTATTGACATGAGAATCAACAAACAGCTTAAGAATGAAAAGAAAAAGGCTAAGTATGAATTAGGTGATTTTTGTGAACAATATGGTCTTCAGCCAATAGCTCCTTCTCAGACCAAAAAATATAGGCACAAATCACACAAGCCTTATTCTAGGAATAAATCTTACCACAAACGTAGTAAGA
Organism: Ilex asprella; assembly: GCA_023539305.1. Lineage (NCBI taxonomy): Eukaryota > Viridiplantae > Streptophyta > Magnoliopsida > Aquifoliales > Aquifoliaceae > Ilex > Ilex asprella. Next base: position 30,998,692 of record CM042184.1, on the reverse strand, counting down.
AACCATTCCACAAACAAACTGAATCATCTAGTCGTCCCCATAGGAAGTCTAGAAAAACTTATAAGGATAAAACTTATAAGAAAAAATCATCAAAGGGAAAAGGAAAAAGCCCAAGATGATATTAAGTGTTTTAACTGTGGAAAGACAGGCCATATTAGCCCTGATTGCCCAGTTAAAAAACAAGTCAAGAGACTAGGTTTAGCTTCTGAAGATGAGGAAGAAATTCTTAAAATCTTTAGAATCCATAACCCTAGCTCTTCGGAAGAAGATTCAGATAGCTCAAACAGCCCTGATGATTCTTCAGATTACCAGTCTGCTTCGGATCACCCAAGCGAACCTAACATTAAAATATGTTGTAGTTGTCCTAAGAAAATTAGGGTAATCACTAGGAATACTGAAGAACATATCCTGATTGATCTAATCTCCAAAATAGAGGACCCAGATCTTAAGGAAAAATATGTTAAACAGCTTAGGAATTTGTTTGTTAAAAAAGACACAAAACAACTTGTTCCTGAAAAACAGTTGATTAGTCTTAACAAAACAATGGAACGATTTAGTAAGGAGAAAAAGAAGGAAGTCACCTTACAAGATCTCCAAAGTGAAGTTAATAAATTAAAAATTGAAATAAAAGATTTAAAAGCTCAAGACAAGAAATTTGCAGAAGCTTTAACTCTTTTACAGGCCCAAAAGGATTTAGCCAAGGACTCAGATCCGGAAGATCTTGAAGATCCTGAAAATCAATCTGAACCTGAAAATTCATTTCACAACAGAGCATGTTCTCAGGGGATACCCGTAACCTCCACCATGTTGATGAAAAATTCTGGTTTAACGAACCTGCCACCTCACAGTGGATGCTCACAAACTAATGAGGAATATAGCATTAATTTAATTAATAGGATAAGTACCCAAAAATGGCATACTAGTGTTAGGATTAGAATTAATGATAATTTTGAACTAGAAACCATAGCTCTTATTGACACAGGTGCTGATGTCAATTGTATTCATGAAGGACTAGTCCCCACAAAGTTTTATGAAAAAACTCTGGAAAGACTTAGTTCAGCTAATGGTAGTGAAATGAAAGTTAAATACAAACTTCCAAAGGTTCATATCTGTCAAGACAGTGTATGTTTCAAAACATCATTTCTGCTTGTCAGTAATATGAATGACACTATCATTCTTGGCTTACCGTTTATATATCTTTTGTATCCATTTACAATTGACTTAAATGGTATAACCACTAAACCCTTTGGACAAACTGTTAATTTTAATTTTATTTCCAAACCTGAAGAAAGGCATTTAAAACAAATTAAAGATTATTCACTTACACAATCTGTTAATCTTATTAACAGAAAAACTAATCATTTAAACTTCCTTAAGGAAGAAATTAATCACCTAAGGATTAATGAACAATTAACCAACCCAATCTTAACCCAAAAGATTGAGAGGTTTAAAGAAAAATTGGAAGCAGAAGTATGTTCTACCCTTCCTACAGCATTCTGGCATAGGAAGAAGCACATGGTAAGGCTTCCGTATATCAAAGGATTTAATGAGGCCAATATCCCTACTAAATCCAGACCAATCTAGATGAACCATGAAGTAATGAAAATCTGTAAAAAGGAAATTGCAGGTTTGCTTGAAAATGGTATCATCAGGAAGAGTAAGTCACCTTGGTCCTGTCCAGCTTTCTATGTCATAAAAAATGCGGAACTAGAAAGAGGCGTCCCAACGTTAGTAATTAATTATAAACCTTTAAATGCTGTTTTAGAATGGATTAGGTATCCAATTCCCAACAAACATGATTTAATCAAAGAGACTCAGTAAGTCTGTTATATTTTCAAAAATTTGATCTCAAAAGTGGTTACTGGCAGATACAGATCCATCCAGAAGATAGATATAAAACTGCCTTTACTACCCCTTTTGGACATTATGAATGGAATGTCATGACATTTGGTTTAAAGAATGCTCCTAGTGAATTCCAAAACATAATGAATGAGATTTTCAATTGCATTAGTCATTTTTCTATTGTCTATATAGATGATATTCTCATCTTCTCTAGATCAATAGAAGATCATTGGAAGCACCTTAATGCTTTCATAGAAATAGTCAAACATAATAGTTTAGTCATTTCTGCACCTAAAATTAAGTTGTTCCAAACCTCAGTAAGGTTTTTAGGATACAACATCCAGCAGTCTACTATTGTTCCCATCAACAGATCTATCCAATTTGCAGATAAGTTCCCTGATGAAATTCTGGACAAGACCCAACTCCAAACGTTCTTAGGTTCCCTAAATTATGTTTCTAACTTTTATCAGGATCTTAGGAAGACTGTCAAGCCTCTGTATGACAGACTCAAAGGAAATCCTTCTCCTTGGACATCTGTTCATACTTCCATAGTTCAAAAGGTCAAGCAGTTCATTAAAACCTTGCCCTGTCTTGGTATTCCTTCGGTTGATTCCTTCAAAATCATCCAAACTGATGCCTCCGATATTGACTATGGTGGTATCCTCCTTCAGAGAGAATCTCTTAATTCTCCTGAACAAATTGTTCGATTCCACTCTGGAATTTGGAATAAAGCACAAGCAAATTATAGTACAATTAAAAAAGAAATTTTATCTATTGTCCTGTGTGTCTCGAAATTCCAGGATGATATATTAAATCAGAAATTCCTAATTCGTGTTGACTGTAAGTCAGCAAAACATGTTTTGGAAAAAGATGTACAAAATATTGCTAGTAAGCAAATTTTTGCAAGATGACAATCTATTTTAAGTATTTTTGATTTTGAAATAGAATATATTAAAGGCAGTAATAACTGCATCCCTGATTTTCTCACCCGTGAATTTCTGCAGGAACCTCATGGCGGACAAGAAAAATAGCTCATCCGGAACCTCTTCCAAAAACCCGGGGGGGAAGAAGGATAAACAAAAAAATGAGTACTATTTTTGCCTCAGATAAGGCAAAACAAGAAGCTGTGATGCCATTACCATTACCAGCTCCTTATCCAGCCCAACTGACAAATGTACCGCAAACCCAGATATCCAATAGATACCAGGTTTTAGGTAACCCTAATCCGACCAGGCCAGTAGCCCAATCAGCATTAGTCACAAGGCCAGTAGCCTTGCCTAATACCCAAGTTCTTCCAGCTACCTTCACCCAGATGGCCCAAAGACCGCCCACTAGGCAAATGATTAACCCCTATACTCCTCACCACATGCAAGAGGCCCATCAAGGCCCAACGGCTGATTACCTCAAGTCATATACACAAAATATATTTGCCATTGAGCCACCCTTTATCCATCTATCCAGGCCAGAAGATGTGGCCCAAGCCTTTTTACCTACAGGATGGACTTTTATCTCATCTGATCTTGAAAAAACCCATACATTTTATCAAGATATCCTGTATTTTACTCAGTCTTTTATTACCAAAGCAATTTATGATAAATACAATCCAGCAAAGGTTATTTATCATTCATTGAGTATTTTAAAAATTATTTCTGTTTCTGACTGGGGCCCTCATCCTTCTACACTCCGAGAGCTTCCATTCCATTCTAGACCTTTCAATTACTATGACTATAAAGAAGCATGGTTTAAGGTCTTACTCCACCATGATAAGGACTACTCCCATTCCTGGTTCCTAAAATTCGATAAAGGTTTCAAGAGCCAGATCCCTGCTTGGTTCGCACAGTGGTGGTATATGCACGGCCCCATTACTGGAATCTTTCCTATTGATGTTCAGGATCAAATTAACGTCTTCTCGTCTATTTACCAACCTAGTAAACACAAGAGTCAGTTTCCCTTTTTACTAATATTTGTTTGCAGGTACAGAGTTCCATGGATCCTTAAGTGGCAATGGAATTTTCAAGGACCTAACCTAGTCAGGCAATTCTATGCCAAATGGTGGCCCAGGTTCCAACAACAGGAAGCCATCGACATGGATAAGAGAGACTTCCCTGTCAGATTACCGACCCCTGTAGCTGTCCCACAGCCTCTGCAGCAAGTTGCCCCTACAACTCCTGCCAAGACTGCAAATCCACCTCTCACAGCTCCAAAAAAGCCTGAGAGTTCTACACAACCTCCAAAGTTGAAGGAAAAAGTGAAGAAATCCTCATCTAAGGATTCATCCTCCTCCAAATCAAAGAAGAAGTCCTCCAAGATGAAGAAAACAGCACTATTGCTAAAGCTCCTTGAAGGATCCTCCAGCGACAGTGGTTCATCATCGTCCTCATAGGGTTCAGTAAACCTTTTGGAAGCTTTCCAGGATGCCCAAGATTCTAATGAAGGCTATGATGATCTCACCCTTGATCTCTCTTCTCCTTGATCCTCTTTCTTACGTGTGATAGCTTCAATCACTACTTTCTTACCCAAAGAAAGAAAAGCTGTCTGTCACATGTAAGGTATCATTTCTTCTTTCGGCCCTTTCTCTAAAAGTAGCCGACAACCATCACACCCATTTGCTTTACTTTCAAAAACAGATTCTTCAGACATCAGTAGGACCCACTAGTCCTTTAGTCAGCATTTACCTTGAGTAAAAGAATCTTACTCCACCTTTTCCACCGAAAGCTAAAGGAGAAAGTCTTTTACCCAAAGTTAAAGCAAAAGGAAAATCATTGCAATGATTCCCTCAGCCTTCCTCACCTCTATATAAGGAGTTCACTTCTCATTTCAAGGGCAAGTCGTTTCAGACTAACATTACACACCTGTAAACACTTCACCCTACCTCTCTGATATTGTCAGCCTTCTTCATAATGCAAAAGAAGAGCTCAACCCTTTCCTCATTTCTCCACTAGACCTTTAGTTCTAGTGTTGTAAGTAATTGTATTTAATCTTCTGTATTGTAATTTGTTTTGTTTTGAAAACATTTTCTTCATTAAAGAAAATATCATTTTCTAGTTGCTACATACAGCTTGTGATTCTCCTCATATGTCATATAATTTCGCACTTCGTTTTATTTGGTATCAGAGCCATTTGATGGCCTGGATAGTTACCTCTATAGTTACCTTTTCATTATACCTGAACCGACAAAAAGAAAATTTTGAACGAGATACGCAATTTCTTCTGGGATGATCCCTATGTGTTTAAGTACTATAAATATCAAATAACAAAGCATTGTGAACTTAATCATGAAATAGGTCAGGTCATTTCATTTTGTCATTTTGAAGCATATAGAGGGCATTTTTCTTCAAATAGAAACTGCTGCTAAAATTTTACAGTGTAGATTTTATTGACCCACTCTTTTTAAGGATGTACATGTCTCTTTTTCTAAATTGCGATAGATGTCAAAGAATGGATAATATTTCAAAAAGAAACATGATGCCTTTGAACCCTATCTTGGTCATTAAAATTTTTGATAGTTGGAGCATCGACTTTATAGGACCGTTTCCCCCATCCTTTGGACACTTGTACATTTTAGATGCCTTTAACTATGTTTCCAAAAGGGTAGAGACAATTCCTTGTCGGAACAATGGTCACCGTATGATGATCTGGTTTTTAAAAGAAAATAGTTTATAGAGATTTGAAATTCCTTGAGCTATTATAAGTAATGGGGGAACACATTTTTGTAATAAAGTTTTTGAAAACTTAATGAAAAAATATTTGATTTCTCATAAAATATCTACCCCTTATCATCCCTAGACAAGTGGACAAACTGAATTGGCTAATAGGGAGTTAAAATATATTTTAGAAAAAACAGTAAATCTAGAACACAAGGATTGGTCTTTGAGATTGACTGATGTGCTTTGGGCTTATTGAACAGTATACAAAACTATTTTGGGAATGTTTGCTTATCGGCTAGTTTACGGTAAACCATGTCACTTGCCTATGGAATTGAAAAATCAAGTGTACTAGACAATCAAAATGATGAACTTTGATGTTGACAAAGAAAATGAATCACGCAAACTTCAAATTAATGAATTTGAAGAACTAAGAAATGAAGCATATGAAAATGCAATGACTCCCAAGTCTAGAGTAAAAACATTTCATGATAAGAATACTGTGTGGAAGCCCTTTTGTGCCTTTTCAAAAGTCCTGTTATATAATTCAAAGCTCCGCCTATTTCTTGGAAAGTTAAGATCCAGATGGATAGGCCCCTACATTGTTAAACAAATTTTTGAACATGGGGTAGTTAAAGTTGAGAATCCATTAATAGGAAATGTTTTTAAAGTGAATGGCGAAAGGCATAAGCCATATCATGATAGATTGGTTGAAAATGTGAATTCCATTTAGTTAATGGAACCAATATATGTGCCTTGAAAAGTCTTTATAAGTGTTTGATTATGAATAGCAGTACTAATTGTTTGTTGTTTGTTTTACAGATTAGGGTTTAGCACTATGGATTTGTTTCACCTCCAGATTTTATTTGCAATTGTCTAGAATTTTTACTTCATAATGTTATACATTGAGAGCAATATTAAATTTAGGTTTGGGGGAGGGAACAATCCATGTTCGCCTTTGTGACCAACAGACGTTCAAAAACCAGATAGTGAGTCTTTTAAAAAAAATAAAAAAATGGATGAAAAACTTGTTTGGTTTAGTTTGATTATGTTACGTTCTTTTCCAAAAGATATATTTTCTTTGATCATAGCAAATTGACAAGCACCGACGAGCAAATTGACTCGGTGGTTTTCTAATGTGAGATCGATTAATGCATTTGAGAGAAAATAATTAGTGTGTGGAACCAATTTTAGGTCGAGCATTAGATCGTCTTGACTGGATTAATTATGGGTAGAGTAAGGAATACTTTGAGACGCCGTCGTATTCCAGTCCCATGTTTTAAAGATATGCGTGACAGGAAATTAATCGGTTCACCGATGTTCTCAATTTAGAAGATTATGATTAAAACTAATTATGATCAAAGTTGTATAATCTTAGGATGTGTATGAACGTATATAACTACAATTTGATTTTATGTGTTAATGTAGAATTTAAGGTTACTAGATAGTTAAATGTGAATATTTAAATTAAAATCGACTTTCTATAACAGCAGGCTAAAAAATCAAAGCTGGAAACCAGGAGGAGATCAAGGGTCAGCAGCCTGCAAACCCAAGGAGATTTTAGAGGATCATCACCGTCCGGACGGTGCTGATAGCGTTCATATGGTACTGTCCAGTATAAAGCCCACAGTTTGTGAAACTGAATAGTCGAATAGCTCACTCGCAGTAGAATTTGGAAAAAAAATAGTAGATTTCTTCATCTTCTGTCTTCAAATTTACTTCACCCATTAGGTTTTCTTGACTTCTACTCCGATTATACACTTACCGACAACCTTTTATAGGTTTTTACCGATTAAAAATCTTTGAAACAGTTTATTTATCAAGAAATTAAAGAACACATATAAGAACAAGAGCTTCGTCAAGCCGAGCAAGGCAAGAAGCCTCTTCACCGCTTGAAGCAGCCTGGCAGTAGCAAGAACAACCCCAGGGTAAAAATGTATTCGACATTGCTATGTTTGAAAATATTGATCAATAGGTTTGGTATGACAGTTATTTTTATTCTAAGCCTATTATTGCTGAGAGACATGTTATATGTGAGGATTTTGAACAAATAGGGATTATGCAAAATTTAGGGGCATGAGGTTGGCTTACCAATGTGAAATTGGTAGACCCTGCATATGAATGCTTAGTTCCATAATTTTATGGTAATGTAAAAGAAACCGGACCAAGACAGTTTCGTTTCTACGTTAGTGGAATTATGTTTCAATTTACATTGGCTACTATTGCTAATTTTCTAAATCAAATCCCAATGTATCAACACCCACAGAATCCCTATATCGTATTGCCTGATATGACAGTCATTGGAATTGAGTTAATTGGAAATCAAGAATATGCTTGGGGTAGGCCGAATAAGTACATAAAGCAAGGGGACTTAATGATGTGAACCCCAATCGACTTGTTTTGAGACCCAACAACAATATTGGAGTAACAACCCAAGAAAGCCAAACTCAGGTCTATGGATGGAGAATCTAAACCCGTTGAGAACTTGTTTCAAGAACATAGATTATATTAAAACCTAGACCCATTGAAGAACCCGTCTCAAGAACCCAGATTACAAGTAGGAACGTCACAAAGGTTATGATCTACCTTTGATAAGTTCAAATATTCAATCAAGAACAAGAGGAGAAAACTCAACTCAACTCACAATCAAAATTCATTATGTATTGTCTCCCATATTGTCTCCATTTTCATTGATTAAACGCATATTTTTAAGGTTGGTCATTACAAGGAAACAAATCCTAATTTAATAAAGAAACAAATCCTAATCTAATAAGAAAACAAATTCTAATCTACTAAGGAAACAAATCCTAATCTAAATAGGAATAACTAAAAACTAAAATTTATGACCCTTTCTCTCAAAAATGCCCTTGAGAGAATAGTGTCATGGTACTGTAGCATGAACAGTACCGTGCTACAGTACTTTTTCTAAACCCTAGCTCAAATAAAATAAGAAGACATATGTGGACCAAGCATCCTCAAATCCACTTATTCTAAACTAATAATAAAAATTCTTTAAAACATATTGAAAGCCTTCACAACAAAAAAGGCCCTATCGCTAAGTCATCTCTTCATGTCTTCCATAGTTTGGATTAAGTGGATCGAAATTAGTTCTCCTTCTTTCAAGCCCATCTTGAGTGTTGGGCTCTTGCAAGCTTCATCCCAAGTGAATTTCACTAATCATTACATTGCTTTCTTGATCTTCTTGGCTTTTGATCTTGTAATTGGCCAATTTGGACATGCAAAAGATCTTTAAGAGTAGGCCCACCTTAGTCCTCATCACTTAACCGATAAATACAAAATCCTGAATTTGATTACTGTAAACAATTTATTGCCTTAGTCCTAGAAAAACCAAGTTTACACTAAGAGAGCCTATTTTCTATATGAGACATACTATTGATTTGCCAAAATTGATATTAGACCAAATGATGGTGACTGTTAAGGTTAAGAAGCCTTTACTCCCATTTGTTGTGTTAATATCTGAATTATGCAAGGAGAAAGGAGTTATTGTATATCCCACGGGGTTAAATCAAATAGGATGCTCTATTTTGGGATAACAATGCATGAATGATCAGAATAAGTAACTTTCAATTATTTTTGTTCAAATATCAACACCAATCAGCACTCAAGCAAACTATCTAGCCTCAATTTGATTCTTTCTTTTTTTTTTTTTTTTCTTTTTCTGATGAGAACTAAGGTTTAGAATAAGTTACTGTAGCACATACTGTTCATGCTACAGTAACCGTGCACTATTCACTATTTTTGGGGTCTAATTGTAAGGCTTGAATGCCAAGTACTTTCCTTTTTTTATTTCGACAAGTGATCAATCAATTAAAAGGCTGATTGTCTTTCTTTTCTTTAAGTAAAAGTCTTAGGAAATTATGAGATATTTCTTTACCAACAAGTAAGAAATATTTCTTAATTAGGATAGTTATTTTAGGAAGTTTCCTAATTCTTGTAATGACCAGACTTATAAATAGGCGTTTAATCAATGAAATATAGAGAGAGAATACATAATGAATTTTGATTGTGAGTTGAGTTGAGTTTACTCCTCTTGTTCTTGATTAAATTTTTGAACTTATCAAAGGTAGATCATAACCTTTGTGGCGTTCCTACTTGTAATCTAGGTTCTTGAGACGGGTTATTCAATGGGTCTAGATTTTAATATAATCTAGGTTCTTGAAATAAGTTCTCAACGGGTTTAGATTCTCCATCCATAGACCTGAGTTTGGCTTTCTTGGGTTGTTCTCCAATATTGTTGTTGGGTCTCAAAGCAAGACAATATTGGAAATACAACCCAAGAAAACCAAACCCAGGTCTATGGATGGAGAATTTAAACCCGTTGAGAACTCGTGTCAAGAACCTAGATTATATTATAATCTAGACTCATTGAATAACCCGTCTCAAGAACCCAAATTATAAGGAGGAATGCCACAAAAGTTATGATCTACCTTTGATAAGTTCACAAATTCAATCAAGAACAAGAGGAGTAAACTCAACTCAACTCACAATCAAAATTCATTATGTATTGTCTCCCTATATTTCATTGATTAAACGCCTATTTATAAGGCTGGTCATTACAAGAATTAGAAAACTTCCTAAAATAACTATCATAATTAAGAAATATCTCTTACTTGTTGGTAAATAAATATCTCATAATTTCCTAAGACTCTTACTTAAAGAAAAGAAAGGCAATCAGCCTTTCAATTGGCTGATCACTTGTCTAAATAGAAAAAGGAAGGTATTTGGCATTCAAGCCTTATAATTAGACCCCAAAATTAGTGAATAGTGCACGGTTACTGTAGCATGAATAGTATGTGCAATAGTAACTTATTCTAAACTCTAGTTTAAATAAAATAATAAGACATATGTAGGCTAAGCATCCTCAAACCCACTTATTCTAAACTAATAATAAAATTCTTTAAACAAATTGAAAGCCTTAACAACAAAAGGCCCTATCTTTAAGTCATGTCTTCATGTCTTCCATAGTTTGGATCAAGTGGATCAAAATTGTTTCTCCTTCTTTCAAGGCCATCTTGAGTGTTGGGCTCTTGTTAGCTTCATCCCAAGTGGATTTCACCAATCTTTGCATCGCTTTCTTGATCTTCTTTAATTGGCCCATTTGGACATGCAAAGGATCTTCAAGAGTAGGCCCACCTTAGTTCTCATCATTTTTTTTTATATCAGATCACAAGAGGCAAACTATGTGTAATTGGGCAGCAAACTTTACAATCGATTCACTAGCAAATTATGCATTCAATTCAGCCCATATTATGCAACCCTAATTGATTTTAAAATTATAGAAAGAACATCTGAAATTCTAGCAGCAAGTCACGCCCCAAATCAAACAAAAAAGAAAAAGAAAAAAAGAAAAACCGTGATGAACAGTGCATGGAGATATATATTTTTTTAAAATTGATGTGCTTAATTAACGATGAGAACTAAGGTGGGCCAACTCTTAAAAATCTTTTGCATGTCCAAATTAGCCAATTACAAGATCAAGAGCCAAGAAGATCAAGAAAGCAATGTAAGGATTAGTGAATCCACTTGGGATGAAGCTTGCAAGAGCCCAACACTCAAGATGGGCTTGAAAGAAGGAGAACTAATTTTGATCCACTTAATCCAAACTATGGAAGACATGAAGAGATGACTTAGAGATAGGGCCTTTTTTCTGTTTGATTTGGGGCGTGACTTGCTGCTGGAATTTTAGTTGTTCTTTCTATAATTTTAATATCAATTAGGGTTGCATAATATGGGCTGAATTGAATGCATAATTTGCTAGTGAATCGATTGTGAAGTTTGCTGCCCAATTACGCATAGTTTGCCTCTTGCGATCTGATATCCAAAAAAAAAAAATCAAATAGGATGCTCTATTTTGGGATAACAATGTGTGAATGATCAGAATAAGTAACTTTCGATTATTTTTGTTCAAATATCAACACAAATCAGCACTCAAGCAAACTATCTAGCCTCAATTTGATTCTTTCTTTTCTTTTCTTTTTCTTTTTCTTTTTTTTCTTTCTCTTTTCTTTTTCTGTTTGATTTGGGGCGTGACTTGCTGCTGGAATTTCAGTTGTTTTTTCTATAATTTTAATATCAATTAGGGTTGCATAATATGGGCTGAATTGAATGCATAATTTGCTAGTGAATTGATTGTGAAGTTTGCTGCCCAATTACGCATAGTTTGCCTCTTGTGATCTGATATCAAAAAAAAAAAAAAACCCTAAAGATAACTCAAACCCTAGAACAATTATGCTATAAATAATAATAAAAAAGATAGAATATGACCTGGTTAGAAGCCTTGCTCTGATACCAAATTATGCGAACCTTTAAACGAATTCAAGAACTCACACGCATATTGATTGAAGAATCCCCAAGAAAGTTCACAAACCAGAATTATAAGAACCCAAAAACCCTAGACCCAATGTTTTCAAGAAACAAGAACCCAAGGTTAAAAGTTCAAGAGAAAGATGCCACAAGAAAGATTAATTCTTGATAAGTTCTTGAAATAGTTCTTGGAAGAACAATAAGGTAGAAACCTCACAATACTCATAAAAATATTCTGTCATCTTTTCAAGGTCTTGGGTGTGTATATATAAAGCCCTAAAACAAATCCTAATCTATTAAGGTAACAAATCCTAATCTAAATAGGAATAACTAAAGTTGGGCTTTAAACAAGTAATCAGCCCAAAATCCCAAAATAATCTAAATCAGCCCATACAACGGGGAGTTATTGGGATATACAATAACTCCTTTCTCCTTGCATAATTCAGATATTAACACAACGAATGGGAGTAAAGGCTTCTTAACCTTAACAGTCACCATCATTTGGTCTAATATCAATTTTGGCCAATCAATAGTATGTCTCGCATAGAAAATAGGCTCTCTTAGTGTAAACATGATTTTTCTGCGACTAAGGCAATAAATTGTTTACGGTAATCAAATTCAGGATTTTGTATTTATCGGTTAAGTTATGAGAACTAAGGTGGGCCTACTCTTAAAGATCTTTTGCATGTCCAAATTGGCCAATTACAAGATCAAGAGCCAAGAAGATCAAGAAAGCAATGTAAAGATTAGTGAAATCCACTTGGGATGAAGCTTGCAAGAGCCCAACACTCAAGATGGGCTTGAAAGAAGGAGAACTAATTTTGATCCACTTAATCCAAACTATGGAAGACATGAATAGATGACTTAGAGATAGGGCCTTTTTTGTTGTTAAGGCTTTCAATATGTTTTAAAGAATTTTTATTATTAGTTTAGAATAAGTGGGTTTGAAGATGCTTGGCCCACATATGTCTTCTTATTTTATTTAAACTAGGGTTTAGAATAAGTATTGTAGCACGGTACTGTTCATACTACAGTACCCATGATACTATTCACTCAAGGGCATTTTTGAGAGAAAGGGTCATAAATTTTAGTCTTTAGTTATTCCTATTTAGATTAAGATTTGTTTCCTTAGTAGATTAGGATTTGTTTCCTTATTAGATTAGGATTTGTTTCCTTATTAGATTAGGATTTGTTTCTTTATTAAATTAGGATTTGTTTTCTTATAATGATCAGCCTTATAAATAGGCGTTTAATCAATGAAAAGAGAGACAATATGGGAGACAATACATAATGAATATTGTGAGTTGAGTTGAGTTTACTCCTCTTGTTCTTGATTGAATTTTTGAACTTATCAAAGGTAGATCATAACCTTTGTGGCGTTCCTACCTGTAATCTGGGTTCTTGAGACGGGTTCTTCAATGGGTCTAGACTTTAATATAATCTAGGTTCTTGAAACAAGTTCTCAACGGGTTTAGATTCTCCATCCATAGACCTGAGTTTGGCTTTCTTGGGTTGTTTCTCCAATATTGTTGTTGGGTCTCAAAGCAAGTCGATTGGGGTTCACATCAAGAAGCCTTATATTCCAATGGATGATTGGACTGACTGGTAGATTCTGTTTGGATTAGAGACTAGCATCACCTAGTTGGATCAAAGGATGGCTAACTATGAGGACAATCAGAATGAAATCTTTACGCTACCGCGAGGACATTATGGTGGAGGCCCATCAACTTAGTGACGAGTTTTTGGAATTTCTATGCTCTTACTACTATTACCGAACTTTTTACTTATGCACTTATTTCAGTTTTTTGTTTTAAATAATGGTTTAAGTTTTTTTTTTTAGTAATATGGTTGGTTTATGATTTTGTTTAATTTTTTTTATGTTATGATACTTATTCATGGGATTCACGATAAAGAATTATATTATCATTGTAATGCTTTGCAGGAATAACCTTAACCAGATTGCGCAGGATTTTCATACATTGATTGTCCACTATCTTAATATTTTCATAGGAACTCAACATTTTGTGCACTTAAAAATTCCTTATTTTGAAACCTTCTAAAATACTACAATCCTTTATTTAGGTTACATATATTGTGGAGATGTAAACCTTATGTAGATTTCGAGCCAATCCTCTTCGAGAAATTTTTCACATTTACTCAAGTAAGAATTTTCGGTTCACTAGTAATACTTCTTTGAATAATCTCATTAACTTTTTTTTTGTTATCACTCATTGAATAACAGGATTTGCATTTTCCTTTAAAACTGTAACTAGAAGATATGTAGGTGCATGAATTCTAGAAAATGATCTCCAGCCATTTTTTATTTTATTTTGAGCTTTAGCCACATATTTTGCAAAACTATATCCCTAGTAAGCTTTGATTGAACCTAAATGAAAATTTCTTTTCTTAAACCCATAAGATAACCAAGCTAAGAAAAAAAGTATTTGACCAACCCTTGCTATCTAATTTTCTTGCATCCTCTCCTAAAGAAAACATTATACAAAAAAGAGAGAAAATAAGAAAATGGTTACTAAAATTCAAGGAAGAAAAGAAAAGAAAGAAGTTGTGAAAGAAATCAAAAAGAAAAAAGCAATAAAAAAAGCAAAGAAACAAATTAGCCAAGAGGTAGCAAAAATGGTATTGAAAATGGAGAAATGGGAAATACCATATATAAAAGTTTTGGAAAAAATGGGGGATTGGTGTGCTAAACTAATCAAGAAAGGATAGTTTTTTTAATACCTTGGCGTCTTTTCTTAAATTCAATACCCATGGCCATGTTATACCCTTAATAAAGTCCTTTTTTATGTCAGAAGTCATGCATATGTATTACTTTTGCCTATTCGTCAGAAAAGGGAGAGTGTTGATAATGTTGTTTAATATGGTGTTAGTATTCTTTCATGATATTATTCCAAATTCTAGTTTATTCAAATAACCTTGTTTTTAGATATTACATATGCTATTACTTTGCCATGACAACAATATTCTTATCACGTGTAATTTTTGAGCTGCAGTAACTAAAACTTGAGCATATTCTTTGTTGAGTGATTTCCAGGGAAGGATTGACATCAATGATAATTATTGTACAATAGAGTGAAGGCTTGATATATTTCTTATGTGATTTTCAAATAAAAGAATCCTGGAACACACGAGTTTTTCTGAAAATCTATGGAATAGTGTTACAACTGATATGCGTTACTCTTACAGTGGTCGGGGAAGGGAAGTATCTTGAAAATAAAAGGGAATGGTGATTTAATTTTATCTATGAAAAATATGAATTACATAAATCCTAATAGTTGAAGTTTGTAGATATCTTCACTGAAAACCTTCACATGACAAAACTCGTCCATTAGGGATCACCTAGGGGTTCTAACGCCTTGTTGCATATGCTAAATGCAATTGTGGAATCAACGAAAGTGATTTTATTTATTTATTTTATTTTTATTACTAGGGACTAGTAATGTTTGGTTAGGGGTGTCATTAACCTTAAATAATACAGAAACGAATTAGATTTTAAGGTTCATTGTGTGCGTGAATTAAGTTAAAATGATTAAGTTATAAAGATTTAGAGTTAATGCAAAATTTGTACATTTTGTAGGGTTTCAAGCGAAAATAAAGAAATTCAGGAGCATCAAAGTGTAAAGGCTAAATAAAGAAAGGGAGGCAAGTGCAATTAGAAGTCGAACAAAACACCAAGCAAGGAAACCCGAGAATCTCCACCGTCCATGCGATGGTGATGGCATCTGGACAGTCGTTAAACCACCTCAACTTTTTCTCCTCTGACATTGGTCCACTTGGGTGTCCGCTGCCTTATAGCCTCCACCATTGCTTATAAATAGCTCTCCCCAGTTCATTTTATAGAGATTTGCCAGAGAGAGATCAGAAGAGCTCAAGACAGAGAGAAAGAGAGATTTCAATGGGAATTTCAGTCAAAAAACCAGCAAAGCCATACACTAATCATTTCTTAGCTAGAATTTTCTCTAATTTTACATTTTCTGTTTATACTTTGTACTTGAAGGGTTGAACCTCTCCCACTTTTGTGCCCTACTTGGTAATAAGAGTGGCAGTATTTTAGCTATTCCTTGAGGAATGACATGTATTTTTGTTTTCAATTGTAATGGGATTATCTCACTCCTTTTGCTCATCTATAGCAATAAGGCATGAGTTGTGCTTTTATACTCTTCAGTGAATGGTGATTGCATGTGTAACACTACTTACGCTATGGAAATGCTGATGTTTTATTTATGTGTTAGTCTTTATACCTCCCTTTGTTTTTGGATAGCTACCTTTATAACATTTTCATGGTTATAAACACCAAGCAAAGCTTATTGATGTATTCCATTCTATCTATTATTATTTCGTACTTCATGTATGATACGATGATGTACGTAGTTGGACTTTATGTAACAGTTAAGAGATTAGTTATAGACGAGTAAAATCTCGCCATAGTCAATGCTTTTGATTCAATGCATTAACCAAAACCCCATCTTCATTGAATCATCAACCTGGCAATTTAATAGCTAGACTAAACCTTTTGAATGGTTCACCTTCAGGTTTACTAGGGTTATTTGATTGTTGCATGGTACAAAGACCTTCTGGCTAACCTAATTAGTTGTTTTGATATGATTCGGTTATAAAATAAAGGAGTTAGTTGTTTTAAGGTATCATTTTCATAAATAAACAATATATAGCATGTTAGATCCTTGCACTGAAGAGTACCTTTTTATCATTAATTTTTGAAGTTTTAGTTAAGTGTTTAATTGATAATTCTAAGCTCACACCATAAGCTATTATGTTGCACACCACATACACGACAATTTCACTGTATCTGCTTTGAATACAGACAGATAGCTCCCTGTGGGTTTGACATCAGACTTAACCAAGAAATATTGAAATTTGACCACTTATGCTTGGGTTTATGACATAAATTAGGTCATATTAGCACATCATGTCGATGAACTATCGGTAGCCTAGCATAATTACTTCGTAGAAAAAAATAATCAATTTCCACAGTTCGAAGCCATGATGTGGGCTTGTATCTATCCCAGCACTGATAGAAATGCTCATTTGGTTTTTCAAAAAAGTTTAGAATTTTTTTCTTTAGAGAAGTTTTCTTGGGCACCATAAAAAATTGTTGAGAAATTTGGACAACATTTGTGCCCAAGAACTTATCGAGCAGGGCTTCAAGCAGTTTAACTAAGTTTTTGCTTTGTCCTTGAGAGAAAAGGGAAATAATTTCAGGCGTGCCTTGTCTTACATGACATGATTTGAAATGAATATTCCAATTATTTCCTTAAACTCCTTAATGTGTATGTAAAGATTTTCTTATTCCACACCATGGAAATGACGAAGTAATTGCAAAATGCTCAGTTAAACAAGGAAGCCATGCATTTGCACTAGTAGAAGTATGAATGAGGGGGTGGTGCTTCGGATGGGTTGGAGATAATCTCTCATTGATCTCATCGGGGGATCAATAAGGAGATTATTTCCATCATTTGTTGAAGGGGAAATTGCATTCGGGGGGTTTTTCACCGGGGGGTTTTACACTCCCTTGCCCCTCGGATTGTTAACAGCATCATCCCAAGAATTGTCTATAGCATCCTCGAGTGCGTCTTGATTCATGTTAATGTTTTTTCCTAAGTCACGTCTCACTAGTCTATTTTGATTATCTTGTCCCCACATGCAAAAACACTAACTACAATTGAAAATTTATGCACAAATATATACAATGGAGCGATGTAGCTCGGCCCCTGATGGGAATCATGGGACTTACCATCCCTGTCACCAAATCACCTTCAAACTCGACACTTAGCCTTCCCTGGCAATGGTGCCAAAAGTGCTTAATCATTTTCCCTAACTTCCAACTCGAACCTAATTGTGTGTATGTGGCTTATAAAGATTGGTGAGTGTCACTCTCCCTTGAGTTCAATTCAAGAAGTGGGGAAATTTTGTGTGCATGAACAAAAACATGTGTGTGTGCAAAATTGATCCCCAAGTGTAGAGAGTCTTGCAATGTCGGCTTTTACTTGGAATGAGTATTCCAAGTCGTGCCCTCAAGGAAGGCGATGTCGGGGTGTTCTTGAAGATTGATTTGGAAAAAAGTGCAAATTGGAAAATCTTATGATTTGAAGTTTGGTTGTTTGTGAATTAAGAAAATAAGCAAGAAAAAATGTTAGCTAATTCATGAAGGTCATTCCAATGTGAATGCGAAATCAACTCATTTCATTCAACAATAGTGTCTCGGTGTTTGATTGATTCATAAAAAGTGAGAGACTAGTGTAGTGGTGTTGGACAAGCGCTTACCTTGTGACTAGTCTAAGGTGTATGAAAAGCCCACAACCATGTCTACACTTAACAAAGTCAATCCAAACACTTTACACTACGAGGAATAATGAAAGATAATCGATTTCACATACCCCAGAGGAAATGCCTCTTGGATTAACCAACTAAAAGTTTAGTTTTATGAAGTAGAGAAACATGGTAGTGAAATCAGGTATGGACTTGTACAAATGTAATTGAAAGTCTACACTGCAAGGAAAAAGCCATTCATATGCAAAATGTAAAGCTTGAAGGGAACAAAACTCAAATATGAAAATAAACTCCAAGAAACTTAGCTGAACTTGATTATAACTTTGATTAAAATAGATTAGAGTCAAGAGGGAAAGTATACTATAATGAAAATGGAGAAGAAAAATGGAAAACCCAACTTTCTCTCTTTAGAACTCAATCTTCTTCCTTGTACCTTCTCTCTCTAAAAGTTTGATAATTGGAATTTGTATGTAGGAAGGCTATATTTTCGTTCCCCCCTATCTC
Organism: Ilex asprella; assembly: GCA_023539305.1. Taxonomy (NCBI): domain Eukaryota; kingdom Viridiplantae; phylum Streptophyta; class Magnoliopsida; order Aquifoliales; family Aquifoliaceae; genus Ilex; species Ilex asprella. The sequence goes on along the minus strand of CM042184.1, from coordinate 30,980,072 downwards.
CTTTGTCTTGAGTTACTGACTTGGAGTGTTTGGAGAGAGGTTGTCTGTAAAAGCTTCCATAATCAGTCAAAGTATGGTGCCCCATGCTTTTCCAACCACTTCATCTCTCTACATTGGCCACCCACTCCTCCGTGCATAAAATTTTAATGTAAGGGTTAGGAAGTCATAATGAAGAGTTAGAAATGTTAGAACATGGATTGGATAAGAAAAGGTGGGTCCCCATAGTTGGTGGAGTCATTTGGAGAAGAATTTGAGTTTTCTGGGCAACTGGTATCGGTAGCTCATTAATTTGAAACCGATAGCTCGACATTTCTCATTGTTGAGTTAGTAAGGGATAGTTGGGAGGTGTAAAACCCGGGTAAAATTGAACTTTTATGAATAAAGGGCAAAACAGTAAATTGCCACTATGATTTGGGTTATAAACTTGAATTTTTTTTAGAGCTCGGATGACGAAACGGATCTCACCATTGGATTCATCTTATGAAATCTAGTTACCATGTCAATTCCGAGATAGTCGAGTTTTTTTTACGAGGCAGTCGGACTCCAGGAGACCCAAATACGAAAATTTTAATAAAATTATGAATTTTGGAAAATAATCGGGGGTAATTTAAAATAAAGATATTTTAAACTTGAACCGAGGTAAAATTTCGGGATGAAAATGAACCTGGAATTAAAAGAGACGTGTGTCCAATTGTGGGCCAAGTATTCTAAAAATATAAATAGGGGAAAAATCTAATTTTTTCCACTGGTTTTCAGCCATTCTCAATCGATAGAAAGAGGGAGATAGAAGAAAGGAAAAAAAGAGATTTTTTCCACCTTCACTCTAAGATCTATGGGATTCTAGCAGTCGAATCTGCTTAGGCCAAGAAGGAAAGTTATTCTCCTCGATGTGGGCTACAAAACCATACCAAGGAGGTCGGTTTTGGGCGAGATTCCAAGGATGGGATTTTTGGGAAGAGGAGATTCAAGCTTGTTTCGGGTTCTTGGGGCTTCCCAACGTGATTTCACGCTTCAAGAGGTAGGGGATTCTCTTCCTTAGGTTTATTCACCACTTCGAATGTTATGACGAAATGGGTAGGTTAATATAGGTATATGACTTGCCTATAGAAGTGATTTTGGTGAAATGGGTATTGAAAGTAGGTAGAATATCTTCTATCTTGAAATGGGTATGTAGAAATTGCCTAAGGTGAATTCTTGAATTATGTGAAATTGTGGGCATGTTATGTGATCACATTTTGCCATGATTTGGAAGTGTGTTGTTGCTTAATATGAGATGACATGCTTGGACTTGAGTTTTGGATAAAATGTTGAGAAATGCATATTGGTTTATTGACATTGTGAGTTATGAAAATTATATGCTTTTGATATAATTTGTCATGGATTATATGAATTGGGTTTGAAATGATTCATATGGCACACATTGCATATTGAACATCATATTGTGGTTGCAAGGAGACATTGCATTGCATATGTACGGAAACATCACGATTGAGTGGGTGTGTGTGCATGATATAGTCGACACCTCACTTGGTGGATAACAAGGGGCTAGAGAAAGCTAGGTCAATGACTTGGTCGAGTCGCACGGTTTGCATGGTGTAGAGGGTCGGGGTTAGTAAGAAGGGTAAGAAGATCCCTCGGATGTAAGGCCCGGTGATTTGGATACGCACTTCCGTTGGTATTAGTCCATAAAGTGTGTCGGTGTACGTGGGACCGTTGGTGGAAGTCCATAAATTCCGTGTCAGTTGGGTGCCGTTGGTGTAAGTCCATAAATACTCACCCCTTACAAGACCCTGGATTGGTAATGTCATTTGATGTATAACATAAATGATGGAATTGTACACATGGGAAATTACATGTGTTGGAGAGCCAGAAAGGGCTCGGGATCATGGACAATGGGCAAATGCACATTAGCAATTGCATGTGTTGAAGAGCCGAGAAAGGCTCGAGTTGGGTAGTGAGAGTTAATCTCATCTCATTTCATACCATTGCATTGTAAATTTCCAACATTGATAGAATATCTATGCTTGGAATGTATGAATGGTGAATTTGTTGCATATGAACATTTCATGTGCATTTGAGTTGGGGAGTAGCCTTATTAGGAAATAGTCTACTGAGCGTGGCTCACCCTATACGGGAACATATTTCAGGTACGGAGTATACCCCGGTGGGTGGAGCACATTCGGGTCACCAAGGGTGAAGAGGACCAGCAAGTGGCCTTGTTTTGAGTTTTGTAAAGCATTTATGGAACTTAGATTTTGACATGTAAATTCATACAAAAGATTGTAATGAAACTTGTATGGATCAAGTATTATGTGTATACCCCATGTTGTGTAAGGGTTGGGTTGATTTTAGAAAGATTTGAAATGAATTGGAAATGAAAAGGTGATGAAATGGACAAAAATTTGGGTTTAACTACCGGTAGTCGTGGACCAGAAGGTCACAGGCTATCGGTAGTCATTGGTCTAGAGGGTTCTAGCTACCGGTAGCTAATAGGTAGCTTTTGATAGAGATTTTTCAGAATACCCGAACTACCGGTAGTCGATATACACCTACCGGTAGTCAGTCTTAAAATCTGAAACTTGAATGACTGCTGGTAGTCAACCAGTAGCTCATGGTCCAGTGGACCCGAGCTACCGGTAGGTCCATAAGCACCTACCGGTAGCTCTTCCAAAAATCTAAAATTTTAAAATTGTTTTGCCGTGCCTTTGGACTATGTAACATTTTAGTTAAAGGAAGTGAATGGGCTATAAGTGAGATATTTTTAGGCACGTTGGATCTTGGTTGGGTTTAAATGATTAAAGGAACACATATCACAATTGTGGGCAAAAACCCCGGTTACAAAAAAAGTTATCGGCGTGCTGTCGGGTCAAGTGACATCTATGGGTATTTTGGTGGGTTGACGGATGGTCAACGATTGATAAAAAACTCCCGGATTTTGGGGTGTCACAGCTTGGTATCAGAACATAGGTATACGAACTACCTAAGGCTTGATGGGACATGGGTCTAAACTGTTGCATTCCATTTGTGCATTGCAAGTGTGTGCTTTAAATTGCTACATGTAATGTGATATTTGTTATGCGAATTATATACATGGTAAAATGTGTATAGAAATGGATACACTAGGGTTAGAAAACATAACCTTGGGAGTGGAAAAAGGGAGAACGGGATGGTTCAGGGATTTAAAGGTCTGCTAGTATAAAACATATGTTCTACTAGGGGGAGAATGAGAAAATTCTCAAATTTTGCACTTGATCCCAAGTTTGGGGTACTAAGTTAGTGTGTTGTTGCTATTTGACATGTGTGTAGATGGCAAGTAAAAGGAGAGGACGCCGAGGCAGTGGGCAGAACAATAATCAACACCCACCGGCCTTCGACCAACAGGCCTTTTCGAAAATGATGGGCTTGATGGCGGCTATGGTTGCACAAGCTAGCGCCAGTGCAAATCACACTTCAAAGCACACAAACCTCCAGTTTTTAAGGGAGGGTCGGACCCTATGGTAGCAGACCATTGGTTCCAACAAGTCAATAAGATTTTGGGGGCAATAGAAATTACTTCAGATGCCACCAAGATAAGACTAGCTGCATTCCAGCTAGAGGGAGAAGCTCAGTTATGGTGGAATTGGATAGCTGACTCGAAGGACATTGAGGCAATGACATGGGGAGAGTTTCGGGAACTCTTCATGGGCAAGTACTTCCCTGCGACCATTCAACATGCGAAAGCCCGGGAATTCTTAGAATTGAAGCAAGGCACCATGAAAGTGATGGAATACGTGGCTAAGTTCACAGAGCTAGCCCGTTTTGCCGATGATTACGTAGCCACGGACATGGCCAAAGTAAGAAAATTTGAGGATGATCAGAAGTTATCCATCCGGAGAAAAATTGTGGGCCTCCGCCCATAAGACATGGACACAATGGTCGAGACAACCATGGCCATTGAGAGGGAAGTTGAAGATGCACGAAGCATCCGGGAGGCTGGTGTTAAGGATAAGAAGAAGGAGGGTCAATCCTCTTCTTCTAGCTCGGGGAAGAAGTAGAGGACTTCTACCCCCACAAGGGTCTCAGGGATAGGGCCACGACCATCAAGGCCAAGGCCAAGGTCAATCCTCCCAAGGTGGGGGAAACTTTAGGACTACCTACCAGGCAGGCCAGAAGACTGGTTTTTTCTGCTACCAGTCAGGTCACATGAAGCGGGATTGCCCTCAAAGGCAAGGATCCCAGGATTATGGGACATGTCAGTCCTCATCTTTAGTGGGGCAGCCACAGACACACTATATTCCTCCCTACCCCGTCACGGGCCAGGAAAGTCAGTATCAGTTCCAAGGTGCTGCTCAAGCCCCTATCACTTTTCGCGTAGGAACTCCGCAGTTATGCCAAATGGGCCAGGGCATGGATCAAGGCCAAGGGTAGGGCTTGTAGGCCGAAACTTCAGGGACCTAGGGGCGTGTCTACGCCATCACACCTCAAGCTGACCTAGTGGATTAGTCAGTCATCCAGGGTACATTTCTACTCTCATGCTTATGGGCTAGGGTGCTATTTGACTCTGGAGCTTCACATTCATTCACATCTGCAGCATGTGTCAGAGACTTGGGCTTAGATGTGGATACCTTGGAAGATCCATTATATTTGAGTTCTCCCCTAGGGGCTAAGGTGAGAGTTGATCAGATATGTCGGGGTTACGAGTTAGAGATCTCGGGGGTCATACTCACCATGGACCTTAGGGTCATGGAGATGTCTGAATTTGATGTCATCCTCGGGATGGATTGGATGGTGGTACATCAGGTTATCATTGATTGTGATCGGAAGAGGATCACTGTTTATACGCCGGGTGGTGTCTGTTTTAAGTTTCAGGGGGAGAAGCACGATGCTTTACCCCAAGTTGTGTATGACTCTCGATGGTAGGGGCAGCTGATGGGATGGTTTGCGAGCCTTACCTTAGAGGACGAGGTGAGGCAGGAGTTGGGTCTACCTCGAGTTGTTTTCGAGTATGAGGACGTTTTTCTGGATGAGCTGCCGGGATTACCACCCCATAGGGATGTGGACTTCAGCATTGAATTACATCTCGGTACTTCTCCAATTTCTATGACCCCTCATAGGATGGCACCAGCTGAGTTACAAGAACTCAAGGTCCAATTACAAGAATTGTTGGACAAAGGTTTTATTAGGCCAAGCACTTCGTCATGGGGCGCTCCGGTATTGTTTGCCAAGAAGAAAGACAAGACTCTTCGGCTATGTATAGACTACCGACTATTAAACTGGGTCACTATCAAGAATAGGTACCCTTTGCCGATGATTGATGATTTGTTTGACCAGTTGAGGGGAGCGGGGGTCTACTCCAAGATAGATCTCACGGGCTACCATCAGTTGAGGATTAAGGGGGCAGACATCCCTAAGACGGCGTTCAGAACGCGATATGGGCATTTCAAATTCATGATGATGTCGTTTGGGTTGACGAAAGCCTCGGTGGCATTCATGGATCTCATGCATAGGATGTTCCAACCCTATTTAGATTAGTTCGTCGTGGTGTTTGTTGACAACATCCTGATCTACTCAAGTCTGAGGAGGAGCACGAGGGTCACTTGAGGATTGTTCTCCACACCTTGAGGGACCATCAATTGTACGCCAAGTTCAGCAAATGTGAGTTTTGACTCACGGAGGTAAAATTCTAGGGACACGTGGTGTCGACTTCGGGTGTATCGGTAGACCCGAAATAGGCAGAGGCAGTAATGAATTGGGAGAGACCGAAGTCAGTCTTCAAAATACGTAGCTTCTTGGGATTGGCGGAGTATTATCGGAGGTTCATTGAGGACTTCTCTCAATTGGCTGGACCTATGACGAGATTGACCCAGAAGGAGGTCAAGTTTGAGTGGAATGTTTCTTGTGAGAAGGCATTCCAGGAGGTAAAGAGGAGGTTGACTTCAGCTTCTATTTTGATAGTCCTGGAGAGGGGACATATGTATATAGTGTATTGTGAAACCTCCAAAGACGGACTCAGTTGTGTTTTGATGCAGTCCGGGAGGGTGGTGGCTTATGGTTCTCGACAGTTAAAGAACCATGAGCAGAACTACCCTACGCACGATATGAAATTGGCAGCCATTGTCTTTGCCTTGAAGTTTTGGCACCACTATTTGTATGGCGAGAAGTTTGAGGTATTTTCGGACCACAAAAGTCTGAAATACATCTTTACACAGTGGGACCTCAACATGAGGCAACGTAGGTGAATGGAGTACTTGGAAGATTACAACTTCACTTTGCATTACCATCTCGATAAGACAGATATGGTGGCGGATGCACTCAGCCGAAAGTCACTGGGAGTCTTGGCTAGTGTGGCTTCCCAAGAGTGGCTTATGCTCGAGACTTTAGGACAGTTCAGGCTGCATTATACGGGTCAGGCTCAGGGTACTATGGGGAGCTTGGTTGCGATGCCTTCCTTACTGAGTAGGGTGATTAAATCCCAGAGCCAGGACACGGAGTTATTATCCATCATGGACCGGGTACTAAAAGGCTCAGATGACGAGGGTTAGGCCATTCATGTGGATGGTAGTCTTCGATAAAGGGGAAAGATTGTAGTTCTCCAGTTTACCGATTTGAGAGAGGAGATTCTCAGAGAGTTCCATTGCTCCTGTTTTTGCGGTTCATCCAGGTGGCACGAAGATGTACCATGATCTTCATCGCCAGTATTATTGGAGTGGGATAAAGAAGCACGTTGGAGACTTTGGTAGTAGATGTCTCACATGTCAGTAGGTCAAGGCCGAGCACCAGAGAACAGCAGGGTTGCTCCAGCCTTTGAAGGTGGCAGAGTGGAAGTGGGAGCATGTTACGATGGACTTTGTGACCCACTTGCCACGGACATCGTGAGGACATGATGCGGTGTGGGTGATAGTGGACCAGCTTACCAAGTCGGCACACTTTTTGGAGGTGCGGATGACCTTCAAATTGGAAGAAGTCTGCAAGATATATATACGGGAGATAGTCCGGCAGCATGGGGTGCCCATATCTATAGTATCGGATCGGGACCCCAAGTTTACAGCTCATTTTTGGGAGACTTTTCAGCAAGCCATGGGGACGCAATTGACGATGAGTACAACCTTTCATACCCAGATGGACGGTCAGTCGGAGAGGACCATCTAGATTTTAGAGGACAGGCTGAGGGCATCCGTCATAGACCTTAAAGGTAGCTAGAAAGAGCATTTACCCTTAGTGGAGTTTGCCTACAACAATAGTTATCAGGCGAGCATACAGATGGCACCTTATAAGGCACCTTATGGGAGGCCTTGCCGTTCCCCGGTGTGTTGGATGGAGGTTGGAGAGAGACCTTCTACAAGTCCAGATTTGATTAAGGACACTTCAGTGAAGGCGGACCTAATAAGGAAACGTCTTCTTACAGCTCAAAGCCGGAAGAAGAGCTACACCGATAGACGGCGGTGACCTCTAGAATTTGAAGTGGGAGATCACGTCTTCTTAAGGGTGACACCTAGGAGAGGAGTGGCTAGATTCGAGAAGCAAGGGAAGTTGTCGCCGAGGTTTATCGGGCCCTTTGAGGTACTCGAGAGGGTGGGTACAGTGGCTTACAGGTTAGCATTACCGCCAAATATATCGGGTGTTCACGCAGTGTTCCATGTCTCTATGCTCTGGAAGTATACTCCAGATCCGACACACGTAGTGGACTAGGGCGAGTTGATGGTTGATGCGAATGGGACCTTCGAGGAGGGACCAGTGCGTATCATGGATAGTCGGGAGTAAGTTTTACAAGGCAAGACTGTGAGGCTAGTGAAGGTGTTGTTGCAGCACTAAGGACTAGAGGAGGCAACATGGGAGCTGGAGGACACCATCCGTACCAGTTATCTGTTCTTGTTCGAGGATGGAGGTACATGTTCACAGTTTTAAGTAAGAGATTACTTGTTGCATATGCCTGCGTTTGAGTGTGCATTTATATATGAATTTTGGGGACGAAATTCTTTTAAGGGGGGAAGAATGTAAAACACGGGTAAAATTGAACTTTTATGAATAAAGGGCAAAATGGTAAATTGCTACCATGATTTGGATTGTAAACCTGAATTTTTCTAGAGCTCGGATGATGAAACGGACCTCATCGTTGGATTCGTCTCGCGAAATCTAGTTAACATGTCAATTTTTATCGAATTCCGAGATAGTCCAATGTTTTACATTTTACGAGGTAGTCGGACCCTGGGAGACCCAAATACGAAAATTTTAATAAAATTATGAATTTTTAGAAATAATCGAGGGCAATTTAAAATAAAGATATTTTAAACTTGAACCGAGGAGTAATTTAATCGTTTCAGGATGAAAACGGAGCCGAAATTAAAAAAGACGTATAGCCAATTGTGGGCCAAGTATTCTAAAAATGTAAATAGGGGAAAAATCTAAATTTTTCCACTGGTTTTCAGCCATTCTCAGCCGATAGAAAGAGGGAGAGAGGAGAGGAAAAAAGAGATTTTCTCCACCTTCTCTCTAAGATCTACGGGATTCTAGCGGTCGAATCCGCTCGGGCCAAAAAGGAAAGTTGTTTTCCTCGACGTGGGCTACAAAATCATACCAATGAGGTCGGTTTTGGGCGAGATTTCAGGGACGGGTTTTTTTGGGAAGAGGAGATTCAAGCTTGTTTCAGGTTCTTGGGGTTTCCCAACGTGATTTCACGCTTCAAGAGGTGGGGGATTCTCCTAGTTATTCACCACTTAGAATGTTATGAAGAAATGGGTAGGTTAATTTAGGTATATATGACTTGCCTATAGAAGTGATTTTGGTGAAATGGGTATTGAAAGTATATAGAAATTGCCTAAGGTGAATTCTTGAATTATGTGAAATTATGGGCATGTTATGTGGTTACATTTTGCCATGATTTGGAAGTGTGTTGTTGCTTAATATGAGATGACATGCTTGGACTTGAGTTTTGGATAAAATGTTGAGAAATGCATATTGGTTTATTGACATTGTGAGCTATGAAAATTATATGCTTTTGATATAATTTGTCAAGGATTATATGAATTGGGTATGAAATGATTTATATGGCACACATTGCATATTGAACATCATTTAGTGGTTGCAAGGAGACATTGTATTTCATATGCACGAAAACATCGCGATTGAGTGGGTGTGTGTGCATGATATAGTCGACACCACACTTGGTGGATGACAAGTGAGCTAAAATAAGCTAGATCGATGACTTGGCCGAGTCGCATGGCTTGCATGGTGTTGAGGGTCGAGGTTAGCAAGAAGGGCAAGAAGATACCTCGGGTGTAAGCCCGGTGATTTGAATACGCACTTTTGTTGGTATTAGTTCATAAAGTGTGTCGGTGTATGCAGGACCGTTGGTGGAAGTCCATAAATCCCGTGTCAGTTGGGTGCCGTTGGTGTAAGTCCATAAATACTCACCCCATACCAGACCCCAGATTGGTAATGTCATTTGATGTATAACATAAATGACAGAATTGTACACATGAGAAATTGCATGTGTTGGAGAGCAGGGTAGGCTCAGGATCATGGACGACAGGCTAATGCACATTAGCCATTGCATGTGTCCAAGAGCGTGGAAAGGCTCAAGTTGGGTAGTGAGAGAGAGTCTCATATCATTCCATAGCATTGCATTGTAAATTTCCAACGTTGACAAAATATCTATGCTTGGAATGTATGAATGATGAATTTGTTGCATATGAACATTTCATGTGCATTTGAGTTGGGGAGTAGCCTTATTAGGAAATACTCTATTGAGCATGGTTCACCCTATACGGGAACACATTTTAGGTGCGGAGTATACCCCAGTGGGCGGAGCACATTCGGGTCTCCAAGGGTGAAGAAGGCCGACATGTGGCCTTGTTTTGAGTTTTGTAAAACATTTATGCAACTTAGTTTTTGACGTGTAAATCCATACAAAAGATTGTAATGAAACTTGTATGGATCAAGTATTATGTGTATAACCCATGTTGAAAGCCCAAATACATGTTGTATAAGGGTTGGGTTGGTTTTAGAAAGGTTTGAAATGAATTGGGAATGAAAAACTGATGAAATGACAAAAAATCTGGGTTTAACTACCGGTAGTCAACAGGTAGTCATGGACCAGAAGGTCACAGGCTACCGGTAGTCATTGGTCCATAGGGTTCCAACTACCGGTAGCTAACAGGTAACTTCTGTTAGGGATTTTTTTGAATACCCGAACTACCGGTAGTTGATATACACCTACCAGTAGCCAGTCTAAAAAACTGAAACTTGAATGACTATTGGTAGTCAACCGGTAGCTCATGGTCTAGTAGACTTGAGCTACCGGTAGGTCCATAAACACATACCGGTAGCTTTACCAAAAATCTGAAATTTTAAAATTGTTTTGTCATGCCTTTGGACTATGTAAACTTTTAGTTAAAGGAAGTGAATGGTTTATAAATGAGATATTTTGAGGAACGTTGGATCTTGGTTGAGTTTAAATGATTAAAGGAACACATTTCACAATTGTGGGCAAAAACCCCGGTTACAGAAAAAGTTATCGGCGTGGTGTTCAAGTGACATCCACGAGTATTTTCGAAGGTTGATGGATGGTCAACGATTGATAAAGGAACCCCGGATTTTGGGGTGTCACATGAGGTACTGGTAGCTTAGGTAGGGAGGCACCGGTAGCTCATTTCCAATAGGGTTTGGTATTGGTAGTTCAGGTAGCGAGGTACCGGCATGTGCTTTCAAGTAGCATTTCAGCCAGCTGAGTTCCAAGGACTAGGAACCAATAGCTAGATTAACTGGTACCGGTAGCTCATTAGGCTAGTATCCATAGCTTTTATTATTGTCTTGAGATTCTTGGTTCCTTGAGCTCCTGAGCTGTCCGTCTAAAGTTCCTTTCTTTGACAATAACCTCAATCACTTAATGGGGTGCTTTAAAGCTGCACTTTCTACCCTATCACCTACAATCAAGCCATTCTCCGTTAATTATCGATTTGAATTCGATTTACTACAAAACAAGTTAAAATGGATGTAATAAAGATATTTAATATGCAATGTTCCACACTCATCATAGCGCAGCTAAAATAAATGCGATCAGGATTTAAATGTGAAACATGAAAAATGATTTAAAGTTAGTTAAAATGAAATATATTGAACATAACACGGGATGATATTTAATTGATATGGGATCAAATTGGATGAAACAAAAATGGGAACGTGTGATCAAGATTGGGATCTGGATTCTTGGAATCAAGTCTTTGAAGCTTGATTTAGGTCATTTGGGACTCCTCCTACATGGCACTATGCTTCCAGAGGTAGGGTTCCTTTTCCTAACTAGATTTATTTTCAACCTAGGGTAGTATATGGAATGGGTAGCACGATTAGAGATGAATCTCTTGTCTAACACACACCTAATGTAACTAGAGTATGAGAAATGGTATAAGAATATTTAAAATCAATTCTAGCGTGAATTGAGTTTGTTGAAATTGCTTGTTTATAATTTCATGAAGGAATGTGTTAAATTGGGCATGTTTTGTGTTTATTCAATTTTGTGTCTTATAGGTGTTTGTTAAAATGACTATGAATGATCTAAGTGTGTTATTTGAATGAGAATCACCGTCCTCGATGGGTTGATACCTAGGCTCGGGAAAGTTTGACCTAGGTTCGACTGAGTCACACGGGTTACATTAAAAACAATGGTTCGAGTTCGCAAGAATGGCTAGATTCTCCCTTGGGATCAAGACCCGATAATTTTGGATAGGCACTCCGTTGGTACTAAGTCCATAAAGTGTCTCGGAGTACGCAGAGTCATTGGTGGAAGTCCATCGATGCTGTGTTGGTTGGGTACCCATTAGTGAAAGTCCATAAATACCCACCTCAAGAAAGACTTGTAATTTATAAATGGTTTTTTGATGTGTAACATCAATGGCAGGGGCTTGGAGTGCCTGGATGCATACGCATGCCATTGCACGTGTTATGGGAACCGGTGGAAGGCTTGGGTTGCATTGCAATTGTAAGTTCCATTCAATGACATGGCATGATTTTGTGATATTCACTTATGAATTGTAAATTCTCGAATGAATGTTTGATTGATGAATTGCATATGGACATTTCATATGCATCTGAGTTGGGGAGTAGCGTCCTCAAAAGATACCCAATTGAGTGTGACTCACACTTTATGCGAACAATATTTAAGGTGTTGGACACGCACTGATGGACGACTCATTTGGGCTCTTGTTGTTAAAGAAACTGACATGTGGATTTTAAATTACATCTTTGTAAATCAATTGTGTAATTTATTTTGGACTTGTAAAATTGTATAAAAGGTCGTGTATTGAACTCCTATGGGCTAGAAATTGTGTGTGTGAATGTATGAATGAGTATGAAATGGGTTTAGATGGCCAATGGTTAAAGATTGGAAAATTTTGGCAAAAATTTGGGCCCAAGTACCGATACCTAATTGATTAAGTACTGATACCACACTGTTGGATGGCCTAAGTATCGGTACATTGACTTACGCGTACCAGTACTTGGATTCTAGTGGGCTCATTTACCAGTACCAAGGCTTAAGGTACCGATACCTCGATGGAAAGTGGGCTCAAGTATCGATACCACGACATATAGGTACCTGTACCTAGAAAATAGTGGGCTCAAGTACCATCACCTAAGCCATTAAGTATCGGTACCTGGTAAACAGAAGGCTCAGGTACTGGTACCACGTAAAAGAGGTGCTCTGGTACAAGGGAGGCTCTGCCCAATTCCTGTATTGATTACAATCCCGATGAAGAGGATGTGATGACACGGTGTCAGGTCATGCGACATTCAAGGGTAATTTTGTGGGTTGATGGGTGATCATTGGGTTGAGAAAGGACCCCCGAATTTTGGGGTGTCAAAGCTTGGTATCAAAGCCTAGGTTCTTGATTTACGTAGGGCTTACAAGACATGGGTCTAGTCCACTACTTCCATTGTGCATTGCAAATGTGTGAAATGCTACATGTTATATGATATGCATGGTTAAATGCGTATGGAAATGAGACACTAGGGTTAGAGAACATAACCTTTGGGGTCGAAAAAAGAAAGAACATGAAGGTTCATGGTTTGGGGTGTCTACTAGTGGGTGGCACATATCTTACTAGTGAGACCAGGAGAGAAAATTTTCAATGTTTTGACTTGATCCCTAACTTTGGGAGACTAAGTTAGTCCTCTATTGCTATATTTTGTGTTTGTAGATAACAAATAATGGATGAGGACACCAGAATGGTTGAGGGGGTGGGCAAAATAAAAACTAACCTCCATTGGCCTTTAATCAACACGCCTTTATGAAAGCTATGGGCACTATGGATGCCACCTTTATGCAAGCCAATGCCAACATGAGTCGAGAAGGCTTGAACAACCTCCAGAAATTCAAGGCACAAAAGCCACCTATTTTTCTAGGAGGAGTAGAACCAATGGTGGCAAACCATTGGTTCCAACAAATGTACAAGATCTTGGGGGCTATGGATATCACATATGATGCCACTAAGATAAGACTATCTGTATTCCAACTTAAGGGATAGGACAATCTATGGTGGGAATGGACAAAGGCCTCAAAGAACATAGAGCCAATGACTTGAGGAGAGTTCAGAGAGTTCTTCATGAGCAAGTACTTCCTGTCTACGGTTTGGTAAGTGAAAGCCCCAGAGATTTCTAGACTTGAAGCAAGGAAACATGATGGTGATGGAATACATGGCTAAGTTCACAAAGCTTGCCCATTTTGCCAATGACTACGTGGCCACAGACTTGGCCAAAGTGAGAATGTTCAAGTATTGATTGAAGTTGTCCATTCAGAGAAAGATTATGGGCCACTACCCATAAGATTTGGACTCAATTGTTGATATGACCATGGCCATTGAGAGGGAAGTGGAAGACACCAAGAGCATCCGAGAGGCCAGTGCTAAGGACAAGAAAAAGGAGGGCCAATCATCTTTTTTCTAGTTCGAGGAAGAAGCAAAAGACTTCTACTTCACAAGAGTATCAAGGACAGGGCTACAACTGTCAAGGCCAAGGCTAGGGTCAATCCTTTCAAGGTAAGAGAAATTTTAGGGCCACCAACCAAGCGGGTTAGATAACTTATTTCCTATGCCACCAATCGGGTCAGTTGACGCAGGATTGTCCTCAAAGACAAGGATCACAGAGCTACGGGACATCTCAGTCCAGTCATTGGGGGCATCATCAGACGTTTTTCATTCCTCCCTACCCAACCATGGGCCATGGAAGTCAGTTCCACTTCTAGGGTGCTACACAGGCCCCTACTACTTCACTAGTAGGGACTCTACATCAACCCAGATAGGCTAGGGCATGCATCGAGGCTGAGGCCGAGGCTTACAGGTCAAAACTTCAGGGACCTAGGGGTGAGTCTATGATGCGAATCATGGCCCTACTTCAAGAGATTTAGTTAAAGTTCCATTTGGGGAAGTTTAAGGAGGTACTCAATGGTCTAATTCAAGAGGCATAGACTCAAGCAAGTTCGTGGAGGCCCATTGACCATGATCCACTTGAACAACAAAGATTCATCAACATGGTTCAAGTTCTAGAGGAATCCGACTAGGCTAAGGCTAAGCTTAAATTGACCCGTTGTTGTTAAGGCCTCCAATTTATTTAAAGGATTATTACTATTAGAATAAGTGGGCTTGAGGATGCTTGGCCCACATGGTTTACTTCTTATGAAATAGGATTTTCGGAGTTACTGTAGCACCGTACTGTTCATGCTACAGTAACAGCGCACTATTCATTCTTGCTAGGGTTTGATTGTCAGGCTTGCATGCCAAGTACTTTCCTTTTAAATTTAGGCATGTGAGTTATTCTTTTTAGGAAAGTAAGAGATATTTCTTTACCCACAAGTAAGAGATATTTCTTAAATAGGATAAGCTATTTTAGGAAGTTTCCTAATCCTTGTAATAACTAGCCTTTATAAATAGGCATTCAAATCAATGAAAATTCAGATTGTTATTCAGCAAATTGTGAGAGTATATTTCTCTTTGGTTCTTTGAAGAACTAGACGAACTTATCGGGATTTCCCGTGGCGTTCACTATCGACTTATCAAATGGATTTCCATACCGTTTGTGGCGTCTTCCTTTATACCAAGGTTCTTGTTTCACAAACAGCGGGTTGAGCTCTATATACCAAGGTTCTTGTTTGTCGTAAACAACGAGTCGAGGTCTTCCATTCAAATCTGAACGTAGAACGATCTTGGGTTCCTTTTCGTTGTTGGTTCTCGTTATTCTTGGCGGGCTTCACATCAGTCTAAATTGTCACTGGTTGGACCGAGCTAGTGGATCAATCGTTGATTTAGGGTATATTTCTACTTTCTCGCTTGTGGGCTAGTGTATTGTTTGATTCTAGTTATCTCAGTCATTTATAGCTGCATCATTTTTGAAGGACTTGGGCTTAGAGGTTGAGACCTTAGAAGAACCATCATTGCATGTGAGTTCTCCCCTAGGAGCTAGGGTTTGTATTGATCAGATATTTCGAGGGGATGAGCTAGAGATCTTAGGAATTCTATTCACTGTGCACCTTAGGGTCATGAAAATGTCAGAGTTCGATGACATCCTCGAGATGAATTGATTGGTGGCACACCGGGTCATCATTGATTGTGATCGAAATACGGTCATAACCTATACACGAGAGGGTGTTTGTTTCAAGTTTTAGGGAAACAAACATGATGCTTTACCCCAAGCCATATATGATTTCCATTGGCACGGACAGTTGATGGGATGACTTGTGTAGGACGAGGCGAGACAAGAGATGGGTCTATGACGCTTGTTTCGCTAACGTCTCAAGATTGGGATTCTTGGAATCATATTTTTGTAGCTTGATTTGGGTCATTTGGGACTTCTACGCAGCGTTATGCTTCCAGAGGTAGGGCTCATTGTCCTAACTAGGTTTATTTTCAACCTAGGGTTGTATATGGAATGGGTAGCATGATTAGAGATGAAATATCTTGTCTAACACACACCTAGTGTAACTAGAGTATGGGAAATAGTATAAGAACGTATAAAATTAATTAATTGAGTTTGTCTAAATTACTTGTTTGCAATTTTCATGAAAGAATGTGTTAAATTGGGCATGCTGTGTTTACACAATTTTGTGCCTTAAAGGTGTTTGATAAAATGTCTACAGATGATATAAGTATGTTATTTGAAGGAGAATGATGTAACATGCTTTGGGGATGTTGTGGATTGTGATTATATGTTTGTGATATAATTGACAACTGATGAAATTGGGAAATGTTGATAGACATTGATGTAACACCCCAAAATCCACCTTGGACGACATTACTATTTAAAACCATTCACATCATAAGAGCAACTATCAAAATCTGTAAATAAAAAAAAATTCATTTATCATACATAATATCTACAATATCATCCAAAAGAATATGCCCAACTATGGCCATTACATCCAAAAATCACATTTGATCTTGAAATGGAATAAACAAAATATCATCCATACATTGTCTGAAAATACATCTCCTAGTCTAGGACATATAAAGAACAACTCTAGACATCCTCCGTGGGATCCATGCTTCAATCCAATTGAGCTTCCCAAGCTACTTACTCATCAACTCCGAGCTCTTCCTCTAAACCAAATTCTGAAAGTAGATATTGTTTGTTGGGGAGAGCACTAAACTCTGTAGGAAAATTCTCCTAAACTCAAACAAGATTTAGAAAACATATAAAACCCATCGGTCGCATTTTTCAAATATCATATATGACTTTTGAAAGAAAACAGTGATGGTTCCTCCCATCTCAAGTTTATGCAATATCAATATATAGAATGAAGAAGTAAAACCAATTTTCAAGCAATAAAACATTAGCAACAATTGTATCTTTCCAACAATAAATCATTTCCAACAGTTAACCATTTCGTCCACATTTGTATTTGTATCATTATGCGTAATTGTATCTCAGGTAAGAAGTAATGACTTTGCATGACTATACACATTGAGAAAATCCTGGCTTACACACACTATGACGGCCCAAAATCGGGGGTCCTTTATTAACCGTTGACCACCCGTCAACCCGCGAAAATAAATGTGCTTGTCGCACGTCACAACATTATGTCAATCGTATACCCTTAACCGGGATTATAACCCACATGTGTAACTCATGTTCTTTTAATCATTTAATCTAATTGAGGTCCAATGTTTTTCAATATACCTCATTCAATGTCCATTTGTATCAATGGGACTAAATGAATCAAAGTCCAAAAGCATCGCAAAAAAATTTTAAAATTTCTGATTTTTTCAAAAGCGTACCGGTACACGTACTAGTACGCGTACCCTACTGGACAACGTCATACCGGTACAGTTTGTCCAGAATTGCATGTTTGGCCTATTTTCCATTTCAAATCCATTCCAAACTCTTCCACATCCATCTAATACATATGTAACATCATTTCCTATATAAAACTCGATAAGTGCAAGTTCTATTACATTCATTTACAGATATTACATGCCCAAAACATAGTTTTAACAAATGTTTTACAAAAACTAAGGTCAAAGGCCACAATCCGGCCTCTCTTCACCCTTGAGGCTGCAAATGTGGGTCGTCCACAGGTGTGTATCCCGCACCTGAAATTGTTTCCCATATATGGTGAGCTATGCTCAATAGAGTATCTCGTACATAGGCTACTCCCCACCTAGATGCATACGAAATGGCCAACTGCAACATTTATTCATTTCAAACATGAATATGTGATTCAATGTAGAAATTCTACTATGTCCTGCCATGATATTAGATGACACTCACTCATACACTTCAACCCAAGCCCTCACCGGCTCCCACAACACAATGCAGTGCTCGTGTGTAAAACATTCATAATTGATGAAGCACATCCAATGCTTGTTTGAAATAAAATCATGTGTTTATAAAATCAAGCATTGTTAGATGTTGTACATCCAAGAGTATGTTAGTAAAATAAAATCTTTAACAAAATCTTGTGTCTTTGTTGGGCAACAGATTTTGGAATTGCACCGCCAGCTCCGTAAACTTAATTCACTTTTTTTTTACTTGCATCGACGGAAGTGAATAAACCAATAATTGAGTCTTGCACTCGAGGGAATATCTAGCCCTTCTTGCTATACTCGACACAAGTTTTTTCATGCATGCAACCGCGCGACTATGTTGAGCCTTGGTCCAATGGTACCGAACCCACATATCAACTACCGAATATGGTGTTTGATCAACCATGAACTTACACACATACACTCATGTCTCATGCCCATGAATGCGAGGCCAATGCTATGCTCAAGGTGCAATGCATGCCTAATGAGCAATTTCTACATATCAACATATGTCATGACAATTTATATCATATGCATATAATTTTCATGAACTCTCACTATGCTAGCATATCATAAAGCATATGTCCACATTTCAACAACAATGCCTAACCATGTTACTTCAATTGCGTCAAAACAACAATTTCCAATCTCTCAAGGCATTTTATCAAACACCTTCAAGGCAACAATCATGTTAAACACATTTCATGCCCACAATTTCACCAAGTTACAAGAAATTACACAAGTAACTTCCATGCATCAAAATCAAGCTAGAAGTTAGCCTAAGCCATTTCTGTGCTCATTTTCTCATTTTCATAATAATAGAAAATTTATAGGTCATTTATTCATCTAACCTTTTTCCTATGGACATCATAGGGTAAGAATAAACCAAAGTAGGAAGAACCCTACCTCTTGAAGCGTAAATCGAAGAGTAGAACTTCAAGAACACCAACAAAGCCCCAAAATTCTTGATTTTCCCCAAAGTCTCCTCTTGGATCTTCGGTGAAATCCTTTGTTCTTGGTATGTATGCGTAGCCCTTGATGCGTAGATGAACTTTAACTCCTGGTTCAACGAATTTCTACCAACGGAACTCCGAGAATCAACGAAAGAAGATTTATTTTCTCTCTTTTCTCCCTCTTTATCTCAAACATTGAAGACCGTCTGAATATCATAAGATATTTTTGCCTCCCTATTTATAATTTCCTAGGCTTGGCTCTCGTTACGCCAAGTGTCTCTCACTTGCTCGGGTCCGTTTTCGCCCTGAAACAATTTATTTGATCCCAGTTTAAGTTCAAATTAATTTTATTTTAACTTTCATCCAATTATAAGAAAATTTTATATTTTACATTTGTGGGGACCTTTATGAGGTCATTCGACACAGTCGTCTCGTAAAACTTGAAAAATTCGACTGTCTAGAAATTCGACGAAATTTGTTTGGTTGACTAAATTTTGCGATATGAATCTAACAGTAAAGTTCGTTGCGTCGTACAAGCTCTAGGGAACACGTATTTTAATTCGGTACTACAGAGGTAAAATGACCATTTTGCCCTTTTTCAGAAAAAAATTCAAATTTACTCGGGTTTTACACTCATACACCTAATCCTCGCAAGGATATAAAACTTTAGAAAGGGTGTATACCGACACATCAGTGGTGACGAATCCAACCCCAGAATAGTATACTAACTCTCAGCCTTGATACCTCGTGAGGAAATAGTGGTTTAGTACTTACAAGGCACCAACCCCGCTAAAAGTGGTAGGGAACCTTCAAACCCACACGGAGTAAGAAACGCATCTACCCACTGTACGATACCCAGTCAATGGCCACCCATGTTCATCTAAACATCCACACAAGAGATACAATATTAACCAATTTCTCAAATCACAAGTAAATCAAAAACCCCTAATTCCATGTATTTTTCTAATGGAACAATTTAAGAAAAAAAGCAAGAGATCATCAAATATATAATTTTTAGTGTTGAAACAAAGAACTAGTGTTTTCAATCAAGAACAAAGTAATATCAAGAGAAAAATCTCCATTTATTGAAAAACTAGGTTTTGACATTAAGAATATGAATTTTATGGCTATCCAACCATAACTTTCCTCAAACATGGTAAGATTTTCAAGAACATCAAGAAACAAAGATTCCATAACATATCTAAGATTTAGAGTCAAAACACACACACACACACATATATATATATAAGCCCTAGCCTCAATGAACAAGAGTGAGAAGAAACTCCTACATTTCTTCATCCTTAGTATTGTGTGAAGAACTAGAGTTTTGATCCAATCCAACATGAAAATCCTCCTTAAACTTGTGTTTTTCTCTTTCTTTCTTCCTCTCTAAGACTCTCTAGGGTTAGAAGTTTTGTATTGGAGCTAAGGGAGATGGCCTTATGTATTTATAGGGTGAGAAAAGAATCTAACCGACGTAAATTTGATACTTTGATTTGTTGCTCTTGTTCGAATGTCATTTGGCGTTCGAACGTTAGTAGTGCAAATTACCGCTTCATGTCCAAACGTCATTTGGTGTTTGAACGTTAGTTGCTCCTAGTATTTTTGTTTTTACATAAGACAAAAGTATTGGAATGAATTGTCGTTCGAACGGACTTTCACGTTCGAACATCATCCCATTTTCAGCTAAACTTCCAATGAAGTTTTAGCCTATTTAGAGATCGATTTGAAAATTTTTCATGAAATACTATTTTGTAGCCCTGAAAGTCTAGTGTCTACTATAAAAATTGTAGATCATTGAGACATCAGGGTAAAAAATTATTATCCAAATACTAAGGAAGTGTCCAATTTCTTTCTACTCAAGTTCTATAAAAAAATGTGTTTTAACTCTGAAATACTTCCTAACTTCTAATACACCCCATAATACCTCTCTCAATGTTTCTCGATCTTCCGGATTAAATGAAAATATTATTTTCACCTAAAAATATTTTGAGCTTACCTAAAAACCCTTCTCAAGTTTAAACACCTTCAAAACTTAAACTTCACAATCAATTTGTCTCCCAAGTATTCATTTCTACTGTTATAATCTATATGGTTCATTCTTACGACATTACATTTATTAGAATTACTAAAAAATTATATTACTATATTAATATAAACATGTGGGGGTTTGCAATTGAAATTGCTCATAATATGCTCATTGATGAAATTGGGAAATGTGGATAGATTATAATAACCTAAGTTTCAGTAATTAGAAATTGTTGCGTGTATGTGGTTAGGGGTTCAGAGTACGGATAGATGGACTATAAATTGATGACTCTGGTGCAGTGCATAGATGTTCTGGAGATGGTTAGGAGGTTTGCTAGGTGTAGGAATGTCGTTGATGAAAATGAAATGATTTGGTAAGCACAAATGTACGAAGTAGAATTAGTGTGTATCGGTGAATTGAGAATGCAGGAGTCGCATTAGCAAATCAAATTGGAGATCAATTCAATGTCCAAAACTTTAACATATAATTTTAAAGTGATAGATTTAATATATTTGTAATTGTGAAAAAAATATTATTTTTTATTAATTTTAGAAATTCGACAAAATTAGGAATTTAACAAAATGCCATTGAAGCTTCAAAGGTCTTCTACACATACAAGGTGGTTGATGGAGGCTTGTTAGGTTTCATGGAGGACACCCAGCAGCTTGAGGAAAGTTAGTAAGCTGCTTGGAGGCAAATAAAATGAAGAAAAATCCGGTGGGAAGAGAGAGAGGAGAAAGAGAAGTTAGAGAGAAAAAGTACAGACTTTGAAAATTTGGATTCTTGCAGAGATTACTTCAAACACTAAAAGGTACACTCACAACCTAATATGTATGTTGGGAACTGAGTTATGTATTTAGATTTTCATATGGTTTAGTATTAATGCATGAGTTTGGGTTTTAAAGTTTTGTGGGTTTTTGGATTTTGAAACGGGCTTGAGATTTGGGCATGAATTGGGTTAATTGTTTGGTATGACTTAGTTTGGGGGGGTCTTGAGGAGTTGTTTAGTGGTGGTGTGGTGGTTTGCCATGGTGTGTGATGGTGTAAAAGTGGTGTGAGGGGTTTGAAGAAGTGGAAATGTGATTTTAGATAAAAACTTGTTTAAGCTTCAAAAGGGGGCTTGGGTTTAAATCAAAGGAGTTGGTGTACTATAGTGGGAGAACTAGGGGGTCAAAGTGGGATGGTTGAGTAGAAACTTCTGCACTTAGGGCAAAAGTCAAACACAGGTTGAAGATGAAGTGGGGTGGGGGACACCAGTGGACTCCGACAAATATTTTGATCTCGTTCGACCTCTGATGAACCTTTTGGTTGGTTCTAAAAGTTCTGTAACATCCATACGAAGGTCCCGATAAAATTTCAAGTCGATTCGACTGCCGGATCAAAATGAGGAGTAAAATGACTATTTTTCCCTCTGTTGTTTATCCTTCCGAGATAAATTTGACCCAATTTTTGAGTGATTTTGAGAAAATAAATTTTATATTCATTCTTAGGTAGGTTAATTATGTATGTGTATTAAATTTCATTGAAAAAATTACATTGTTTAATTGTTGGTTATATCAGATCAAAAAACTAAATGGGTAGGGTTTTTCAATTATGAAACAGACGATGCTTTTCCAACTTGTTTTTGTGACGCCTCAAAACCGGGGGTCCTTTTGTTAA